>CM040123.1:56354872-56809690 GCA_022559845.1 Amorphophallus konjac | reverse complement strand
CCGATTATCTATTTTTGATGTGACCAGCCAGGGCACATGGCGCGTGACTGTCCTCAGAGGCCGCCGCAGCGGCAGGTTCCCCAGCAGCAGAGGCAGCAGCAGCAGCAGGGACAGTATCCACCGCTACCCAGGTCAGCTAGTGTGGGAGGCAGGCAGGGAGCTCGAGGCCAAATCACGCACATGACCAGGGCAGAGGCAGTGGTGTCGTAGCTCGTGGAAGGTACCGTTCAGATTTTGGGTTGTGCGGCTCGGGTTTTGTTTGATTCTGGCGCGTCTCATTCGTTTATTTCGGAGGATTTCGCGTTGAGCATCGAGGAGCCGGTGACCCAGTTGCCTTGTGATTTGGCAGTAGAGTTGCCTTCGGGTGATTTCATGGTCACCCCGTATTGCTTCGATCAGGTTCCGGTGTGGATCGATGGGCGGAGTATGCCAGGCAGGTTGTATGCGTTGCAGCTTCGGGATTACGATGTGATTCTAGGCATGGATTGGCTCGAGACTCATGGAGCGGTGGTGGATTGTGGAATGAAGAGGGTTTACTTCCAGCATCTGAGCAAGCGGACCTTCTATTTCCAAGGTATCCGTTTCACCTCTTCTCGATTCCTCATCTCTGCTATTCGAGCTCGTCGATTGCTTGATTCTGGTTGTCAGGGTTTCCTCGCGTCCGTGGTTATGTCTGACCGGATGGAGCCGAATGTCGAGGACATTCCGGTGGTGTGCGAGTTTCCTGACATTTTTCCCTAGGAGTTGCCTGGATTGCCTCCCCAGCGGGAGATCGATTTTGTGATCGAGGTTGTGCCTGGTACGGGACCTTTGGCGAAGGCTCCCTACCGTATGGCCCCCGCTGAGTTGAGGGAGTTGAGGGCGCAGTTGCAGGAACTGCTGGCCAAGGGGTACATTCGTCCTAGCTTTTCCCCTTGGGGTGCGCCCGTGTTGTTTGTGAAGAAGAAGGACGGTAGTCTGCGGCTATGCATTGACTATCGGCAGTTGAATGAAGTGACCATTAAGAACATGTATCCGTTGCCGCGGATTGATGATTTGTTCGACCAGCTCCAGTCTGCGCGAGTGTTCTCGCGGATTGATTTGCAGTCCGGTTATTATCAGCTGAGAATTCACGAGTCCGATGTGGAGAAGACTGCATTTAGTACGAGGTACGGGCATTATGAGTTTTTGGTGATGCCGTTTGGGCTCACCAATGCCCCTGCAGCCTTCATGGACTTGATGCAGAGGGTGTTCCATCCGTATTTGGACCAGTTCGTGGTCATCTTCGTGGATGACATCCTTGTTTATTCGCAGTCTGCCGAGGAGCACGCGTACCATTTGGGTGTGGTGCTGCAGACGTTGCGAGATCACCAGTTGTATGCGAAGCTCAACAAGTGCGAGTTTTGGCTCGGCGAGGTGCACTTTCTGGGGCACGTGATTTCTGGTGATGGCATTTCTGTGGACCCCGCCAAGGTCGAGGCAGTAATGCAGTGGCCGAGGCCAAGGTCGGTGACGGAGATCCGGAGTTTCTTGGGGCTTACGGGTTATTATCACCGGTTTATCCAGGATTTTTCTCACATTGCGACCCCGATGACTAGACTCACGCGGAAGGATGTGCCTTTCATCTGGTCTGAGGAGTGTGAGCAGAGCTTCAGGGAACTGAAGAGATTGCTCACCTCGGCTCCGGTATTGGTTTTGCCTTCTGGATCGGGAGGTTTCGTGGTGTGCACAGATGCTTCCGGCGTTGGATTGGGTGCTGTGTTGATGCAGCATGGTAGGGTGGTGGCTTATGCATCTCGGCATCTAAAGCCCCACGAGGAGAACTACCCTACCCATGACCTTGAGTTGGCGGCTGTGATCTTCGCACTGAAGATCTGGAGGCATTATCTGTACGGTGAGAAGTTCGAGGTGTTCACTGACCATCAGAGTTTGAGGTACGTGTTCTCGCAGAGGGACCTGAACCTCAGGCAAAGGCGTTGGATGGAATTCATGAAGGATTATGACTTCACCTTGTCTTATCAGCCGGGCAGGATGAATGTCGTCGCCGATGCCTTGAGTCGGAAGGTTGCGGTCAGTGCCTTAATGTTAAGGAAGTGGAGGCTCTGGGAACAAGTGCCCGAAGTATCTTTCAGGCTCAAGATTCCCCAGGAGCCAGGGTTGGCAGTACTTGCGAGTCTGAATGTCACTCCTGCTATCCATCGTCAGGTGACAGAGGCTCAGCATGCGGACCCTGAGTTGCCCCAGATTCTGGCGATGGCTGATGTGGAACTCGGCGAGGACGGTGCCGTGAGGTTTCATGGCAGGCTGTACGTCCCAACGGAGGAGCAGATTCATCGTGCGGTGTTGCGCGAGGCTCATGGGAGTAGGTACACTGTACACCGGGGTGAGATGAAGATGTATCGGAACTTGCGAAGACAGTTCTGGTGGCCTGGCATGAAGAGAGATGTCGCAGAATTTGTGGCCAGGTGTCTGATCTGTCAGTAGGTGAAGGCGGAGCATCAGCGACCAGAAGGTTCTCTCCAGCCCTTGGATGTTCCTGCGTGGAAGTGGGACCACGTGACCACAGATTTTATGGTGGGGTTGTCGAGGACCCCGAGTGGGCAGGACAATATTTGGTTGCTGGTGGATAGGCTGACGAAGGTGACTCGGTTATTACCGGTCAAAGTCAGCTGGAGCGTGTCCAAGTTGGCTCGTTTGTATGTTGAGCGGATCGTGCCGTTGCATGGGATTCCCATTTCGATCGTGTCAGATCGAGATCCGTGCTTCACTTCTGGATTCTGGAGGAGTTTCCAGCGAGCTCTTGGCACAGAGTTGGCATTTAGCTCGGCGTATCATCCTCAGTCAGATGGTCAATCTAAGAGGACCATTCAGACTTTGGAGGACATGCTGAGATCCTGCTGCCTGGAGTGGCAGGGGAGTTGGATTCACCACCTACCGTTGGTGGAGTTTGCCTATAACAACAGCTATCATTCGAGCATTGGTATGGCTCCTTATGAGGCATTGTATGGGCGTCCTTGTCGGACTCCACTTGATTGGTTTGAGGTTGGTGAGCGTGTTGTGACGGGACCAGAGTTGGTACAGCAATGTGTGGATGTGGTGCACGTGGTCCGTCAGAACATGTTGGCGGCCCAGAGTCGGCAGAAGAGCTATACTGACCGTAGGAGGCAGCCTCTCGAGTTCGCCGTGGGTGATCGTGTGTTCTTGAGAGTTTCTCCGATGAAGGGGCGTGGGAAGCTGAGTCCCCGCTACATTGGTCCTTTTGTGATCTTGGAGCGCATCGGTGAGGTTGCTTACCGGTTACAGTTACCCCTTGAGTTGGCGTCGGTGCATGACGTGTTCCACGTCTCAATGTTGCGAAAGTATGTGCCCGATGACTCTCATGTGCTCGAGATTTCTGTTTGGCCTGAGATGACTCCAGATCTTTCTCTCCCAGAGTTTCCGATCCGCGTGGAGGATAGGCGAGAGCAACGCCTGCGGAACAAGTCATCCCCTTAGTAAAGGTCGTGTGGCAGCGACACTCTGGTGGTGAGGCTTCTTGGGAACGTGAGGACGAGATGCGTCAGCAGTTCCCTTACCTGTTTGAGTGAGTCTTCCTCTTCTTTCCCATTGGGTTGTTCTCAATTTCGAGGACGAAATTTCTTAAGGGGGGAGGGCTGTAATATCCTGGACCTTTCGGATCCTTCTTAATGGGTCTCAGATCTGGTTTTTCGGAGTGTCCAGCTCTGTTGTGTCCAAAATTTTGTTTCGGACAGCTTTCGTGTTCGGATCAGCGCGATCCGGAGTTGTTTCGGAGGCCCGGAGGCGTTCCGCGGCTTTTCCGCGTGTGTTTCTGATTTCCGGTGTGTGTTTCGGCTTTTTCTTCGGAAGCTCGTTGCGGGTGGACCGGGCCGTTCACCTGGGCACGAGTGGTACCGTTGCGATCGGTGCGTTCCGAGAATCCCGAAAATGTACTTTTTAATTTTTCGATATTTTTCCAAAAAAATCGGATTTTCTATATATTCCCATTTTCTTTTCTTTTCTTTTTCTTCTTTTCTCTTTTCTTCTTCTTCCTTCCTCTCTCTCTCACGCGACCGTGGCCGCCCTCTCCCTGTCTCTCTCTCCCGTTCGAGCGCGACGACCCCCGTTCCGGCTGCAGACGGCGGCGGTGCGACGGCGCGAGGACGTGGGTGACGTAGTGGCGATCGTGCGGGCATACGGCGAGCGTGGGAAGCGTGGGGGGGCGATATTTTAACGGTGTTCTTCGCGGCTTCGAGCTCGGATCGGAGCGTTTCGTCGCGAACCGGAGGTAGGGTGACGTTCCTTGGCCTCTTGTCTTCCTTCCCCGTGAGTTTCGGCTCGAGACAAGGTCGAGAGGGGTTTATTTTGAGTCGGGAAGGGTTGACCATGCCGCGGGGTGAGTTCATCGATCCATCGTTTTGAGCCCCTATTTCGCGGTTTAAGGGCGTAGGAGCATGCTAGGGGGCTTGGGGGTTCTTCTCTCGCCATTACCCCCTCCGTGGGGCTTGTTTTGAGGCCGATTGGGCGATTCCGGTGGGGTCCGCCGTTTTCGCGCCGGTGAGCGATGTGCGGTCGAACCAGTGACCGCATAACCCTTATGCGGTCCTGTTCGGACCGTTCATCGGCTCAGCGTGCTTTGGCTGGGGCTTGGCGCGCAGTGGGCTTGGACGGTCTATCGTGGGACCGCATATCCTAATGTGCGGCCCCACAGTGACCGCCCAACCCTAGGGTTTTTGACCGTTGGTTGTGACCATTGTGCAGTGCACTGGGATGTGCGGCCAGGAGCTGGCCGCATAACCATTTGTACGGCCAGGTGCTGGCCGTACATCCCCTAGTGCTATGGCTGGATGTGCGGTCTGGTCTTGACCGCACAACCCCTGAACGGCTAAGCCGTAGCCGCTCTTCCCCAAGTGCGGCTAAGGACTAACCGTCCAGGCTTTTTATGGCTGGGAGATGAGCGGCCAGGAGCTGACCGTTCCTCACCCACGTGCGGTCAGGAGTTGACCGTACATCTGTTTGAACGGTCTTGTGTTGGCCATTCATCTGTCGTTTGGACCCTGGGTGGAACGGTCCTGATCTGACCGTTCAAACCCTTGTGCGGTCCTTGTGTGACCGAACATCCCTGAGCGGCCCAGTGTGGACCATTCAAGGGGACGGGTTGCGTCGGCGTGTCTCTCGTCGTACATAGTGTACCGGGAGATGTCGTTGTCGGCTTTTGTCACCGTGCGACGGCGTTGGTACAAGGAGCGTTCCGCGTACCGGCCCTTGTGACGTTTTCCATTGGATTGAGAGTCTACTCCTTCAATGACCCTCCACTAGTCGTAGCCTACCAGTACGCGGTACCGGTCGCACCAGGGAGTGGTGTACGGGCTTACCCTTAGAGGCAGTTTGTGGACCGGTTGCCGTCGGGCCCCACGTCTTGCAGCCAGAGTCCGGCTGAGGGGAAAACCGATCAGAGGGCCAGACCAGGGACGCGCGGTCTGTGTGTGCACACGTGGTTGGGGGCGGTTGGAGCCACGTCGACGGGCGTGACCCCAACTAGTCACTTGTTTGTGGTTACTTGTTCGGTGTTCGTGCCTTGGGTAGGCGCTACCACGTCAGGCAGTTCACCTGCGGTGCGGTGTAAGTCGTCAGGGGACGCTACCGGCTGTGCTTCTAGTGTGAGGTACTCCTGTCGAGTACGGAGTGACAGACTGTCAGTCGTGTGTTTCCGACCTTCGGGTTTTGTCGGGTCGACCGTTGAGCTTCGGTTGTCTCACCGTGGCACATGTGCCGGTTTACGTGCCATAGGACCTTTGTTTAGTAGAGTACATGGCTTTCCTTTCCGAGGTACTCTCCTACCGCTAGCGCAGTGGTTTCCCATTTTACGAGGTAGGGTTCGTGTGATCCCTACTGAGTCTTGTTCCGAGACTCATCCCCTGCGTGTTTTTACCGTGTTTCAGGTGAGGTGCCGCCTCGGGGGAGCGCGTCTGGGGCGCAGCGTGGTGCGGGTGCCCAGAGGTAGTGCCAGAGGTCAGAGCCGGGGTATGCCCCGTGTAGCTGTACTTTCTTTTCTTGTCTCTGTACTAGTTGTGGACTACTACTGTCGTTATTTTGTGGACCATGTAAATTGCTAATTTATTTCCTGCTTAATATTATAACTGTTTAATTTCTGCAATTACTTGTGATGCTTGCGTAGTTTCCACACCATCCTTCTAACCGTTCCGAGTCTTCGGACTCGTGGGTAGCAGTGCGAGTCTCGGGTTATCGGGCCTTCTCGGTAATCGGATTCTCGGGTCGTTACACATTAATAACCTATTGAACAAGGTGTGGGGTTCTAGATAATCAATAGACCATCTAGGAACATAGGAAAATCAACCCTTGGGTCAAACCTTGGGTTAATCAATACTTAGACATAAAACGGTCATATCGGGGCCATTTCTCTAAGGTGCGGTCATGCCAGGTCCGTTTCTATGAAGAGGCGGTCATGCCCAGACCGTTTCTATGATAGAGTCGACACCAGAGAGAGAAGAGTCGACGCAGTGGTGAAATCTAGACTAACGCGGTCACGGGATGACCGCTAATTGACAGTAGCGGTCACCTGATGGCCGCGACTATCCAGACACAAAAAAATGCCGATAAGTGCTTTCTAGATAATTGGACTTTAAGGGTACAACCAGCTCGACGTCCTAGTGAGAATCCCAGGCTCGCGGAGACTTATGGAGGCCTTGAAACAAGATCACCTAGTCCGGTGGAAGGAATATCCAACGGAGAGGATCACAAGTCCAAGATTGTGTGCCTATGAGTGCAAATTGTAACTTATGACATCGTATCGAAATACGTGTCATGTACTTAAGAAAAGAGTCAAAGGATGAGAGTGAGATCATGCAAAAAAAATAGCGATCAAACATGCACAAAACAAGTCTCATAATCCATGTGGAAATTCAATTTAATACAAACTAATATGATTTTGGCATGAAAGTAACATAAGTTTAAAATAGGTTTAAAACACATTAAGGACATGAAATCTATCATGATGGATGAACAATATAACCAAGTTCATAAATGTAAAGTCATAACTAGGAATAAGACCTAATTACCTAGGCTTAACATATATATAATAGGGTCAATCTGCAATCTGTTTGGAGTTAAAAAGTGCAGAACACTGAAATATAAAGGTGGTCTTATGAGGACCGTTTCTGATAGTAGCTGTCTTATTGGGACCATTTTTATACAGTAGCGGTCATTTGGGGACCGCTATTAAAGTTTAGCGGTCCTTGGTAGACTGTTTCTATCCTGCATCAGACAGCACATAGCTATCGAGTGCAAGGCCTATCCCAGGGAAATAAATGCATAAGAAGCATGGGGAATAAATGGATAACATGTAAGAATATGTTTATAACGAATAGGGTGCATGGATATATATGTATCATGCCAAAGTTCTTATCTTTAATTAGAAGGTGCAGGACTATGCATGGAGAAATAACCTAGATGCGTAGTCGTAGTAAACCATGAAATACTCCGTGTATAATGGATGAAATCACATGAAGCAGAGGGATTTTATTTCTAACACGTTAATTTAGCCTTTTCATGAGATAACCTACCTTCTTCGATCTCTAAGCTTCAAATTTCTGACTGGAAGTCGACCCTAGTTTCTGCAGGTCCTATGCTAAACCAGCAACTTCTCGTCCCTCGTTCTCCTTAACCACTTGACCTAAATCCATAAAATTTTGAGGGTAGGTAAAAGATATAAAGGTTAACAAATTATTCTAAAGCATCAACTTCTAAATACCTCGATTAGGACTTCCAATCTCTAGATCTTTACTGGACGGCAACACTGGTTCCTGTGCGGACTACAACGAACCAGCATCTTGTAGGGCTTCTAACTCTCTAACGATGTGTCCTCCTAGCATGAGATTTTGAGGGGAGTTAGACAAAACCAAGGAGAACAATAAAGTCTAAAGGACCAACATGAAATACCCATGACTTACCGTCGAACAACGCAAGCCAAAACGAGGGTTCGCGTAGGTCGAACATGGTTTCTATTTATGGGGTTTGATAGGGTTTGAAGGATTAGATCGATCTAGGAGTCCTAAATTAGAGTAGGATCGATCCCCAAGAGTCCTAGACTAGGTTTCCATGCCAGGTTGCTTCGAATCATAGAGATTGGGATGGAAAAAATTTAAATTTTCTACGCTTCTAACACCTCCATTTATGGAACATAGTAGCGGTCGAATGGGGACCACTATTATGATATAGCGGTCATGCGATAGACCGCGTTTAAGCGTATAAATCCAAAAATTTCATATTTTCTTATTATCTCCAATTTATCCTTTTTATCAACCTATTTATCCAATTTAATTTTGTAAATTTCCCTAATTACGTCTCTAGAAGTGGGCTTGGGCATAAAGGCCATAGAATTGGGTCTTTGGGCCTTTTGAAATTGGGCTTAACCCTTTTGGTTAATATAGGACCTTTAAATTGATTTAAGTATCGTGTAATTATCTTAATAGCCTATTAAACCTTTTTAATGCTTAATAATTATATTTAATCCCAAAAAAGTCTTGAATAATTTCTAAAAAAATTAGGGTGTTACACCCTCCCCCACTTAAAAAGAATTTAGTCCCCCAAATTCAATGCATGAGTTTTATGGAGAGTGTGTTTAATTAGTCAGACTGATAATTAAGGCAATGCTAATATGTAAATAATTCAAGATGGTACCTTCAATCGCCTTACCTTCCCCGTCCAAGATGGCATTTAGTCGGCCTCGCCGCCCGCGTACATTGTTATCCCTTGAAGATTGTTCCTTTATGAGAGGACACATAGGCAAGCGATGTTCCCGACTTCCACATTTGAGACAAGTGCCGAGACGCTTCCAACATTCTTCGACCGTGTGCCCGAACTTCTCACAGAATGAGCAAGCCGCCATGACCTGCTTTTCTTCTTCTTCCTTAACTCTTTTACTTTTTCCATTGACATTGCCATTGCCATTCCTTTTTCCATTACTATTTCTTTTACCATTACCATTCCCATTCCCATTGCGGGACCTCTTGTTGTGATAGGGTTCATCATCCTTCGTGATGCTAAAACTTTCTTCTTTTTCCTCTTGCCTATCATGTTTTCGGCTCAACTTTTCTTCTTTCCCCCGGAACTTCTATACCTTCTCCAGGGTCCTTTCACATAAATGTGCCTGTTGGACCATTTCTGTATATGTACGGATATTTTGAGGCCCAAGTTGTTGAATAAAGCCAGGCCTTAAACCGTCCATGTCGATTAGCTTTTAAGAGATCCGTGCTAACCAAATGAGGAGCATATGGTGCCAGACGGGAGAATTGAAGTTCGTATTCTGCCACGGACATCATGGCTTGACGAAGAGAAGCGAATTTCACGGATTTTCTCTCCTTGACATGGTCAGAGAAGTACTTTGCATGGAAGAGTGTAAGAAATTCCTCCCAGGTAAGTTGATCATTTTGAGGTTGTGCCTTCCACCAAGTACGTGCATCCTTGTTCAATTGGAATGTGGCGGGACAGACCTTCTCTTGGTTGGTGCATTGTATGACCTCAAATATACGGTTCATCTCGTCAATCCAATTTTTTGCTTCGTCGGGGTTCGACGATCCGAAAAACCGCGGAGGGTTCAAACTCCAGAAGTTGCCGTGTAAATTACCCGCGCCTACCCGAGCGCCAGCTTGGGCCACAGTTTGGAGAGCTTGGGTGAGACCCGCAACAGTTTGTTGCATCTCGTCCCAATTGACATAGTGACCCATTATGAGGATGGGGGGTACGTGAGAAGAAGAATAATTTGTTAATTCCTATACAGTGAAGGGGAATTGACCTAGAGATAATTTCTAATTAACTATCTCATCCCGGGCTCTACCCGATCTCACATGGGTTTGGAAATTCCTTTTCTTAGTTCATAAGTGTGGGTCCTTAAACCTTGGACGTAGCCTATGACATGACATTTTTCTTGGACTTACTTATGCCTAGGCTCTGATACCATTTTAAGTGTCACGCCCCGAGATTATGCAGCGGAAGTAATCGGGAACGTGAACAGCTGGCAAGAGAAGCCTCAAGTGATAATAGCAATCAGGGCGCTAATCATTCACACATAAAAGTGAACACAAGAGAGTATAATCCAAAAATCTTGACTTTATTGAATCATAATGAAATGTTTACAAAGACTCTTTGACTAACTAGACTCAATAAAGTGAAAATTATATAATTGACTCTTCACTAGACTAGCTACGGCTTCTCTCGAACCATCAATCGCTCTCGGATCTATCACTTGAATAATCTGAATCCAACCCGCTAGAATGTCCTGAAAAGATTGAAAAAGTATGGTAATGAGCACACTTGCCCAGTAGGTATCTTCATATCAACATGAAGGCAATATTTAAGTAATTAACATTTTATCTCTTGGAAATACGGTAAAACATGCAATATAAACCAAAGTAACACAGGTAACAGGATATGATCAAGACGAGATATAAGAGTCCATGTAGACTGGGAATATGATTAAGCAAGAATATAGCATGAATGTAAATATGGCCTTTCATGAACAAGAATGTAACGAGAATGCACTTTTCATAATCATAAAGGCTATGCACTAGAAAGTCACCTAACACGCAAGAATGTAATTTCACTAGATTGTCTCGTGGTTTTCACTCGTCTATAAAAGTAAGTACTTCCAACGCAATGCGACGCCAGTATCATCGTACCCCATGATTTTCAGCATGTTTCCGACAATCAGTCGAGGGGGCTAGTATGGAGCCCTTGGACACAATCAGTGCCTGATCTGCATCTTCACGTTATAAATCAAGCTACTTCCACGAGAAATATCAATAAAGTCTGGCTAGTAATATACAATTCAACAATAAGTTCATGATAACAATGTCAAGGCGAGAATGTTCCAACTTGAAATCATGAGATCAAGGATGATTTAATGACAAGGTCATACTACAGAAGAAATCTGGCAGCATAATGACATATTCCTTAACTTTCATAATTCATTAATAACTTATTGGGTTCTAGAAATCAATAGACCATCTAGGAACATAGGAAAATCAACCCTTGGGTCAAACCTTGGGTTAATCAATACTTAGACATAAAATAGTCATATCTGGGCCATTTCTTTAAGAGGCGATCATGCCAGGACCGTTTCTATGAAGAGGCGGTTATGCCTAGACTGTTTCTATGACAGAGTCGACACCAGAGAGAGAAGAGTCGACGCAGTGGTGAAATCTGGACTAACGCGGTCACGTGATGACCGCTAATTGACAATAGCGGTCGCCTGATGCCCACGACTACCCAAACACAGAAAAACGTCGATAAGTGCTTTCTAGATAATTTGGCTTTTAGGGTACAACTAGCTCGGCGTCTTAGTGGGAATCCCAGGCTCGCAGAGACTTAGGGAGGTCTTGAAACAAGATCACCTAGTTCGGTGGAAGGAATATCCAACGGAAAGGATTACAAGTCCAAGATTGTGTGTCTATGAGTGTAAAGTATAACTAATGACATCGTACCGGAATACGTGTCATGTATTTAAGAAAAGACTCAAAGGATGAGAGTGAGATTGTGTAAAAAAATAGCGATCAAACATACACAAAACAAGTCTCATAATCCATGTGGAAATTCAATTTAATACAAACTATATGATTTTGGCATGAAAGTAACATAAGTTTAAAATAGGTTTAAAACACATTAAGGACATGAAATCTATCATGATGGATGAACAACATAACCAAGTTCATAAAGGTAAAGTCATAACTAGGAATAAGAGCTAATTACCTAGCCTTAACATATATATAATAGGGTCAATATGCAATCTGTTTGGAGTTAATAAAGTGCAGAACACTGAAATATAAAGGTGGTCTTATGCGGATCATTTCTGATAGTAGCGGTCTTATTGGGACCGCTTTTATACAAGTGCAATCATTTGGGAACCGCTATTAGAGTTTAGCAGTCCTTGGTAGACCGTTTCTATGCTGCATCAGACAGCACATAGCTATCGAGTGCAAGGCCTATCCTGGGGTAATAAATGCATAAGAAGCATGGGGAATAAATGGATAACATGTAAGAACATGTTTATAATGAAGAGGGTGCATGGAAATACATGGATCATGCCAAAGTTCTTATCTTTAATTAGAAGGTGCAGGACTACGCATGCAGAAATAACCTAGATGCGCAGTCGTAATAAACCATGAAATACTCCGTGTATAATGCATGAAATCACATGGAAGCAGAGGGCCTTTATTCCTAACATGTTAATTTAGCCTTTTCATGAGATAACCTACCGTTGATTCGATCCCTAGACTTCAAATTTTTGACTGGAAGTCGACCCTAGTTTCTGCACGTCCTGTGCTAAACTAGCAACTTCTTGTCTCTCGTTCTCCTTAATCACTTGACCTAAATCCATAAAATTTGGAGGGTAGGTAGAAGATATAAAGGTTAACAAATTGTTCTAAAGGATCAACTTCTAAATACCTCGATTAGGGCTTCCAATCTCTAAATCTTTACTGGACGGCCACATTGGTTCCTGTGCAGACTACAGCAAACGAACAACTTGTAGGGCTTCTAACTCTCCAACGGCGTGTCCTCCTAGCATGAGATTTTGAGTGGAGTTAGACAAAACTAAGGAGAACAATAAAGTCTAAAGGACCAACATGAAATACCCATGACTTACCGTCGAACAACGCAAGCCAAAATGAGAGTTCGCGCAGGTCGAACCTGGGTCCTATTTATAGGGTTTGCTAGGGGTTGATGGATTAGATCGATCTAGAGTCCTAAATTAGAGTAGGATCGATCTCCAAGAGTCTTAGACTAGGTTTCCATGCCAGGTAGTTTCGAATCATAGAGATTGGGATGGGAAAAATCTAATTTTTCCACGCTTCTAACACCTCCATTTACGGAACATAGTAGCGGTTGTGCGATAAATCACGTTTAGGCGTTTAAATCTAAAAATTTTAGATTATCTTATTATCTCCAATTTATCCTTTTTATCAACCTATTTATCCAATTTAATTCCGTAAATTACCCTAATTATGTCTCTAGAAGTGGGCTTGGGCCTAAAGGCCATAGAATAGAGTCTTTGGGCCTATTGAAATTGGGCTTAACCCTTTTGGTCTTTAAATTGATTTAATTATCTTATAATTCTCTTAATATCCCATTAAACCTTTTTAATGCTTAATAATTATATTTAATCCTAGAAAATTTTTGAATAATTTCTAAAAAAATTAGGGGTGTTACAATGGCTGTGGATGGGGTGTTTTTCTTAGCAGGGCATTTTTAAAAAGCTTTTCTTCCTTCCCACACCGTGGCTGCACTTGTGGCGTCACTTCGCCCTCTCTCCCATTCTCCCCCTCTCTTCCACCTTCTGTCACCATAGCTACACCTCTCCCTTCCCCTTCTTCCTATCCCTCCTTCCATCTCTTTCTCTATCTGTTTTCTGATATTCCGAATAGAGCCTCCCCTCCCCCTCTCGATCTCCCATCTTAACTCCCCTTCACCGGTGTCGTCCCTGCTGCTGCTGCTCCACTGATTGCCCCTACTACGAGTCTTCGTCCTATTTCCCCTGCTCTTGGGTTTTTGCTACTGTTTTGTATTGATTTTTTTTTAGATTGAAGAATCAACTGTATGCTTATATTGAATTGAACTTGCTTATTGAATGTTTACATTGGGTTTCAAAGACCGGTGAATAATTAGTGGTTGTTTTGAGCATGGTTAGTCCCAGTAAGTAACTCGTAGAATACTTTTGTAGTTAAGTTTTTAGATTTTTTTTCTCTTGATTTAAACTTTTTTTGTTAAATCTAATTATTACCCATTAGTTGTTTCGATTTTTACTTTTTTAAAAAAATAAAAAAGAATAAAATAAAAAAATGCTGAACAGTAACTTGGAAAATGAATAGTGTCACATTAAATGCTATGTCCTATTAACCTTTTATGTCTGTTATTTGTGCACATAACCCTATCCATCCTTTAGGTATATAGCATCCATTCCCTATTTGTGAAATTGTTGTTCTATGAAATAAAAAAATAATTCTCTTTTAATCTTCTCTTCTGCATGTCTACTTTATCTAGAAATTAGTTTGGTTAGATTTGGGTATAATTTGATTAGGTTAATAGCAAGTATAAGTTAAACTAGCTCTGCAGGTCACATATGCACGCTATCTGTTCATTGCACAGTTTATAAGGAAACTGTTATTTGTTTCATGGCAAACTTATCACATCTCGATCCCAACCTGATTCTCCATCTTTCTCTTTTAGTTTCATGCAAAGCTGAGTTCTTTAGGTGAAGCTATTATATTTTTATTTAGGACTTAATTTTTTGGACGCCTAGATTTGTAAGTTTGTCTCGCATAGCATTGTTTAATCATCTAGAAAAATTAAAAAAAATATTTAATTTTCTTCCTTTGAAAGTATTAGATAGCATCAAAAAGAGTCAAATCATCTTTGTGGATCGATCTGGACTCTCAAATAATTTTCTATCATTCTCTTTCGAGTTCGGTTAATTAAGATTGAGTGAACGATGTTACTTGCAATGACCATCGTTTCACATCAATTTTTGGCACCATTGTCGGAGATGTTTTTGACTTATCTTTATGCCGATTTATTGCTTTCTATGTATATTCAATTGTTAATATTTTTTTATGATTTTTTTCAGCAATAAAGAAGAGGACAAAAAAACTTGAAAATCATCATAAAATATTTGTCAGGAATCTATCGCAGAAAGCTGAAAGTGTAGATACAGAGGACAAAATCCAGAAAATCTAGAGAAAATAACTGTCGCAGAAGGTCACAAGTGTAGCAAAAGGTCTGAAAAAAAATAACAACAAAAAAAGGGGGGGGGGGACATTTTGAGGTAAGTTTATTTTGCCTTTCCTCAGTCATTCCATAAAAAAAAGCATGAGGGATTGCTCTTCAAGTAAGTACCCTAAATTTCTCTTGTTTCATTTTATTTCATTTTTTTAGTTTTTTTTTATATTGCTGGTTAGATAGGTTCACAAATTGAAAAACAAATCACTTGAACCCAATAAAAGTCATCATTTCAAGAGTATAAACTACACCTCTATATTTTAGGTCATGCATCATTTAGGATAGAGTTAAAATTTTGTCAATTTTTATTGTTGAAGATTGAGGGGGAAAGGTGTGTTCTTCTAAACTTCTATTTAAGCACATATTCATGCATGGTTGCATAGACCCCCTTGTTTGAATTGTGGTGTTGCATTTCATTCTAAGACACTCTTAAGGGCAAAACCCATAATAACATAAGGTAGGGATTTGATCACCCTTCCTTAGCCCACAAACCACAACTTCTTGCATCTTTCATTACCTAAGCCCAATCTAGTAGACATTGGCCCTAGGGTTCACATTGAGATTTGGGTCCACTTAGGCCCATTATCAATGTTGAAAATTGGTGTCTAGGTAAGAGATCAAATGGTAAACGCCTTAAGTGGACTTGTGATTTTTAATTAGGACCCTACGCAAGTAGCGGGAGTCTCTCACGATCCCACCTCTTACCTGACTAGTGGATAGCTTTGATAGTGGACTTGGGCTGGGCTTAAGTCAATTTGTGAGAAAGTTAACATTAAGCCCAATTAGTTGTTGGAACTTAAGGGAGATTGTATTTGCACCACTCTCTAAAGTTGGTGTCTTGGCAAGGGGTTAAAAAGCTACACCTAAGTGGATTAATGGTTCATTAATTAGGAGCTTGCGAAAGTAAAGGGACCCTCCCACGATCCTACCTCTTACCTGGCTAGCTTGAGAGCCAATGTGTGTAAATTTCAATTGAACTTTGGAGAATTCTCTCTAATTGTGCTTCTAAGTCCAAGGAGCCCTAGGTCTCATAGGGTAATTTGTTTGACAAGTGTTTGAAAAAAAAAGACCTCTTGGGTTCATGCAAGGGAGAAGATCTTAACATCCACAGCTAGTTGAGCCCATTCAAGAAATCGAGAGATTGATCCATAACAATCCACTCCAACACCAAGCCCAAGAACAAATTCAACAAATGGATAACCAAGGTGAGATGCCCAAACAAATGAAGGAATACTTCATTCCTTCCAATTACAGGCCTTCCAGTTGTATTCACTTACCTAAAATGTCAGCAACCCAATATGGGATCAAATCTAGCACGATCCAAATGCTTCCCTCATTCCATGGGCTCACCAATGAAGACCCATGTAAGCATTTAGATGAGTTCCTAGAGATATGTTCCACTGTAAAAATTCAAAATTTCGTTGATGATGCCCTAAGGTTGACTCTTTCCCCTTTTCATTGAAAGATAAAGCCAAATATTGGTTATGGACCAAAGGAAGACCCATTTGATCATGGGAGGAAATGCAAAAGGAAATTTTAAAGAAATTCTATCCTATAGGTCGAACCAATACCATGAGGAGTGCCATCACGAGTTTCACTCAAGCCTCGGGAGAATTGATTCATGAATCTTGGGAAAGATTGAAGAAATTGTTAAGAAAATATCCCCATCATGGTCTATCCAAATGGTAAATTGTACAAGCTTTTTATAAATGATTGACGCAAGCCTATAAACAAATGGTGGATGCTTCTTGTGGGGGTGCATTCATGAGCAAAAGCGAGGAAGAAGCTTATGATCTTTTTGAAATGCTAAGTGAAAATTTAATAAATCATGCCTCCCTCTCTTCATGTGAAAGATCCATAGGGCCATCTAAAAAAGCGGGGATTTATGAGGTAAGAGATAAAGGATAGTTTGAGCCTAGGCTAGATGTGAATGTCCTAGCCCAAAAATTAGAGAAAGTTGACATGTTAATCCAATAGTTGGGCGAACTCATCAAGTTGAATAAACAAGCCTCCAATGCCCGACCACCTTTCCATTCTCGCCAGGGCCAGGTCCAACCTTTTCAAGAAGTTTGTGTGTTATGTGAGAGCCCAGACCATCAAGTTGATGACTACCCTGCTGTAGCCCAATTACCCCCTCTCATCTAGGAACAAGTCCACGCAGCCCAAGGATCTTCTAAGCCCATGAATGACCCATTTTTCAATACATACAATCCTGGCTGGAGGAACCATCCCAATTTCTCCTGGAAGACCCCACAGACCCAAACTGACCAATCCAAACGCCAATCGCAGGCCCAATTTCAAAACCAAATCTTCCACAAGAATCAACCATTATTCAGTCAGTCTCAGCTCACGTATGGCCAATTACCTTATGGTCATTCTACCTATGGGCAACCCTCTTATCAACCTTCTCATCAACCACCAACTTACCAAGCTCCTGCACTCCCTCAACCAATGGCCCCTAATGAAGACAAGATCAATCAATTGACACAACTCATTTTGGCCCAAAACTAATAAATTCAAGCCCCAAATCAATCCTTCCAAACATAAATGGTTAAAATGAAAACTCAAATCTATGAACTCCTAGAGGCCAATGTGAGGAGAGAACCGAGTCAATTTCCAAATCAACCTATGTCAAACCCTAGAAACTATCCTCCAGATTTCCAACAACCCCTTCTACATGCTCCTCATGGTCAACTCCAATAAGGCTCAAATCCTCTAAAGGGCCCACAATTTGAGAATGCCAAGGCCATCTCGGCCTTAAGAAGTGGAAAAATCTTTGAAGACCCTTGCATGGCCCATCAATCTAATGAAGCCTCATCAAGCTAGGCCCACGATGTTGTTGAAAATGAACCCTTGCCCAGGGCCACTCCCATAGTGGATAGTGGGGAAGTCAAGAAAGACAAAGGGAAGGTAAAATTAGACGAATCATCTGAAACTCACAAGCCCAAGATTCCCTTCCCCACTGCCTTAGAAGCTAGAAAAGAAAGGAAGAAGCAAAACATCCAAGCTCAAAATGAGGAATTGATGAAATTGTTTAAACAAGTCCATATCAACATCTCACTTCTTGATGCGATCCAACATGTTCCGACTTATGTCAAGTTCCTCAAAGAAATGTGCACTCAAAAGAGGGAACCACGGGCAAATACCAAAAGAATTCTTTTGTCGAAGGATGTAAGTGTAGTTTTGTTGAACCAACTCCCCCAAAAGATGAAAGACCCCGGTGCCCCACTCTTATCTTGTGTCATTGGGGGTGTCACCTTTAAGAAGGCACTGTTGGACTTAGTGGCCAGTGTGAACCTTTTGCCAACTTCTATTTACCAAAAATTTGGGATGGGGGAGCTTAAACCAACACATGTGATTCTCCAATTGGTAGATCGGTCCGTTAGAACACCTAGGGGGTTGGTAGAAGATGTCCTTGTCAAAATTGACACATGTTACTTCCCTATTGACTTTCTAATCCTTGACATGGATTCCACCCCAGATTTGGCCCAAAGCTCAATCATATTGGGCTGACCTTTCTTGGCCACTACCAATACCAACATCAATTGCAAATCTGGACTTATGGATATCTCTTTTGGGAATCAAAAGATAACCTTGAATGTTTTCAAGGCTTCTAAGCACATGAGGGAGGAGGAAGATTGTTAGTTGATTGATGTGATTGATGATGTTGTAGAAAGCAACTCTCCCTTTAGCTAATTTGCAGATCTCACCGAACCTAATGGCTCTGAAACCATTTTGGATATTCATGCACCTGACTCCACTAAGCTTGAGCCACTGCTTGATCGCACACATGAGGCCTTACTCCCTTCCATCCAAGTCCCACCTCAGCTGGAATTGAAGCCCTTGTTTGATTCTTTGAAATATGTGTTTTTACGGCTTGAGGAGACCTTGCCTATCATTATAGCTTCCGATCTGACACCTACTCAGGAAAACCAGTTGATTGATGTTCTTAAAAGTCACAAGGAAGCCATAGGTTGGTCTGTAGCTGATCTTAAAGGAATATGTCCATTTGGGTGCATGCACCATATTTATCTAGAGGACAATGCTAAGGCAACTAGGGAGATGCAAAGAAGATTGAATCCCAACATAAGAGAAATGGTGAAGAAAGAAGTGATAAAGCGGCTTGATGCAGGCATCATATACCCCATTTCTGATAGTCAATGGGTGAGCCCAGCTGAAGTTGTCCCTAAAAAATCTGGGCTTATCGTGGTGAGTAACGACTTAGGGAAAATGATGCCTACTAGATTACCCATTGGGTGGAGTGTATGCATTGATTATAGAAAATTGAATTCTGCCACCAAGAAGGACCACTTTCCTCTACCTTTCATTGATCAGATCTTAGAGAAATTAGCTGGCCAAAAATACTTCTACTTTTTAGATGGATACCCGGGATACAACCAAGTGGTCATTTACCCAGGGATCAAGAAAAGACCATTTTCACATGTCCCTATGGGACTTTTGCATTTAGAAGAATGCCCTTTGGGTTGTGCAATGCCCCTACCACTTTTCAAAGATGTATGATGACCATTTTCTCTGATATGGTGGGAGATTTCTTAAAGATTTTCATGGATAACTTCTCTATCTTTGGGGATTCATTTGAAACATGTTTGAATAATTTGGCAAAGATCCTTGGGAGATGTATTGAGAAAAAGCTGATTCTAAGTTGGGAAAAGAGCCATTTTATGGTGAAAGAAAGGATCGTGTTGGGTCACATTGTGTCTGAAAGGGGAATTGAGGTGGATAAGGAAAAAGTTGAGTTGATTTCTAACCTACCTCCCCTGACATCTATGAAGCAAGTTAGATCCTTCTTAGGCCATGTTGGGTTTTATCGTCGATTCATCACAGACATTTCCAAAATTTCCCATCCTTTGTGCCACCTTCTTTCCAAAGACATCCCTTTCAACTTTGATGAGTCATGTCTTCAGGCCTATGAGTTTCTTAGGGATGTTATGACCAAAGCCCCCATCATCTTACCCCCAGATTGGTCTTTGTCATTTGAGATAATGTGTGATGTTTCAGATTATGCTAATGGGGCAGTTTTAGGCCAAAGAGTAAACAAGAGCCCGATTGTGATCTATTATGCTAGCAAAACTTTGAATGAGGCCCAAAAACATTACACCACAACTGAGGAGGAACTGTTGGCTATAGTATTTACCCTTGAGAAATTCAGATCATACCTATTAGGGTCCAAGGTTATAATCTACTCTGATCATTCAGCCTTGAGATACCTCTTGGCTAAGAAAGAAGCCAAGGCCCGATTGATTAGATGGATTTTGCTTCTGCAAGAATTTGACATTGAAATTCGAGATAAAAGGGATCTAAAAATGTTGTGGCTGATCATCTTTCTAATATTCTTGTGCAAGATAGTGATTCCATTAAAGACTATTTTCTTGATGACCAACTTCTAGCAGTTGCCCAAATCAAACCTCCTTGGTATGCTGATATTGTTAATTATCTAGCAGTTGGATTAACCCTGGATAGTTGGTCTAAGCATGAGAAGGATAGATTCTTTGCCCAGATAAGATATTACATTTGGGGGGATCCGGAGTTGCTCAGATTTGTGCTAACAATGTCATTAGAAGGTGTGTCTCGAAAAATGAGCATCAAAGCATTCTCACCTTCTGCCACACTCTTGCTTGCAGAGGACACTTTTATGGAAAGAAAACCGCTACAAAAGTCCTCCAAAGTGGCTTTTATTGGCTCACGTTCTTTATGGATGCTCACTTCTTTAGCCAATCCTGCCCAAAATGTCAGGCCATGGGGAACATCTCATGAAGAGACATGATGCCCTTGAACCCCATCATTGTGGTGGGAATTTTTGATGTGTAGGGAATTGATTTCATGGGACCCTTTCCACCATCCTATGAGAATGAGTACATTCTTATGGCTGTTGACTATGTGTCCAAATGGATTGAGACTATGGCCACAAGAACCAATGACCACAAAGTGGTCATGAAATTTGTCCAAAGAAACATCTTCTCTAGGTTTGGATTTCTTAGGGCCTTAATTAGTGATGGGGGTAGCCATTTCACCAATCACCATATCAAGAGCTTGCTTAGGAAGTATGGAATCACTCATAAAGTGGCCACACCATATCACCCTCAGACCAGCCGGCAAGTGGAAGTATCCAACATATAAATCAAGAACATTTTGCAAAAGACGGTGATGACTGATAGAAGGGATTGAGCTGAGAGACTGGATGATGCATTATGGGCCTATAGAACGGCATACAAAACCCCCATTGGAATGTCACCTTTGAAGTTGATCTATGGGAAGGCATGCCACCTCCCGGTGGAATTAGAACACAAAGCATATTGGGCTGTGAAGCAATTCAATTTGGATTTGGCCCAAGCAGGAGCAAACATGGCCCTATAACTGAGTGAGTTAGATGAGCTTCGTAGGGAATCATATGAGAACTCTAGGATCTATAAGGCTAAAATGTAAGATTTCCATGACAAACACACCTCAAGGAAAATATTTGAGCTTAATCAAAAGGTCTGGTTGTTCAACTCCAAATTGAAACTATTCCCTGGGAAGCTTAGATCTAGATGGGATGGGCCTTACATTGTGGTTAATGTATTTCCCCATGATGTTGTTGAAATTCTTGATCTTATAAGTGGGAACACATTTAAAGTTAATGGGTAGAGACTTAAACCCTACATTGAGAGAGTCTCAGATGAGACGATTGTGGACATGGTTGGATTGTCTGATGCACACTGACCTCTATTACGTCTGGCCGAAGACGTTAAATTTAGCGCTTGTTGGGAGGTAACTCAATTTTTTTCTTTAAATTTTCATAAGTCATTTTCAAAGTCTAGTGAGTCATTTTCGTTTCTTGTGTCTATAGGATCCCGGAGCAGCCAATCAGGAGGATGCCTGCCTAGACCCACTTCTACATGCCCAGGTTGTACCTTTCCTTCCTAAGTAGTTATTTTTGTATTGTTCTATTCTTACATTGATCAGGTCATTGAGGACAATGTCACTTAATATAACACCCTGGATTTTTTTCAATTTTTCGATTCCGGATCCGTGAGTTCGGAGCGTCGTGGTGAGTCCCGATGCATGTTTTGGGCTTTACGCGTGTTTTTGCCTGTCGGACCTTCGGAACTCCGTGTAGAGTGAACCGATGCGTTCTCTGACTGCGGGAGGTTACCAACGCGTTGTGCATTTTTCGAGGATCGTGGAGAGTATTTTTTCCTATTTCTGTATTTTCCAGATCGCAGAATTTTCGCGTGGGTTTTTCTATTTAAACCGCCCTAACCCTCTCTCTCTCCCCATTCTCTCTTTCTCACTCTCTCTCGTCTCTTTCTCTCCCCCTCTCCCCCGGGAGGCCGACGGTGGCAGAGGAGGGTGAGGCGGCGATGCTGTGAGGGTGAGGAACGGGAGGACGGGTCGAGGATTGAGGTGTGATGGCGCGGTGAAGCTCGGGTCCGCATTCGTGAACCGGCGGGGGTTTCGCGGGCGTTTTTGCGTAGAACGGCGTCCACGGTGTGTGGAATCTTCGGTGGAAGTAGGGGGATGGTTCCTTAACCCCTGTACTTCCTTTCCCACGATTTTGGTAGCCTGTGGTGAGCCGAGTGGGTTTATTTCTCATCAGGGGTTTAAAACCATATTTTTGGGGCGTGCGACGGATTCGTCGGATCGTGCGAGGTTTCTCGCTTTCTTTCATCCCATTTTGGGTTTTGGGAGCCGGGGATTGATCCCCATTGTTTTCCCCATCACCTAGGGGTGATTGGGGTGTAGAATCGGACCCCCAGGTGGGGATCTGAGGGTTTGCTACCGTAATCGGTCGACCGACTCAGGCAGTTCGATCGCCCAATCGGCGTTCGCAACGGGGGGGGGGGGGGGGGGGTCTCGCCTCAGTTTGGTCGACCGATCGGCCTAAGCCGGTCTACCGACCTGGGTGACCCCCCTCCCCTGCGCGTGGGTGGTCAACCACCCAGCCTGGGCCGGTCAACCAACCCTGTTGGTCGACCGACCCCAGGGGTCTGGTCGACCGACCCCAGGGGTCTGATCGACCGAACTGTAGTGGGCAAGCCCATTTTGGGTCCCGGTTGGTCCGGTTGACACCCAATGACTGACCTTTAGCCCCGTGAGTGTCCCAGACACCCCGTGGGTACCGTGACCACGTTTTTGGGTGTTCGGAGGTACCGTTTTACCTCGATTAGCATGCCCGTGGGTTTTAAGGTTTCGGGTGACCCTTTGTGTTCCGGGCTTCCGTATTTACGCTAGGTCGAGTCACCACGGGTTGGCATGAGTGCGGAGGGTTATTCCCGCACGTCGTTAACATCATTGGAACGCGGTTTCCATGTGGGCCGTGCGTATGGCCTATAGACTGTGAGTCCAATTACCCAGTCTGGGGCTGGAGGGTTTCTTCGCTTCCCTTTGGAAGGGATTGAGCTCGGTGGTCACGAGCAACCTTGAGCATTATATTATCGAGGTTTCTGACCTAAGGATAGGCCAGATTGACGGCCTAGGGCTGTCCTTGTACGGCGGTCTTGACCCTGAGTTCTATGACTCAAGGACCGTTGGTTTAGTAGGTTTAGTGGACTGTCTAGGGTCCGGTGGCATCGTGCCACCTGTTTCCTGAGCTAGACGAGATAGGGCCTGTGCGTGGCCTGTCCGTGTTCCAATGGTTTCCACGAGGGTCATTTTTGTGGAGACCCCCAGTGGTAGTAGCTTCTTGGGCATGCGTGTGCCGACCCACCTGAGCATAGGTGGAGAGCTACAGTGGCTTGCCTGGGCACACGTGTGCTAACCCACCTAGGGGGTAGGTGGAGAGCCACACCCGTTAGAGATGATTTTTAGGCTGGTTACCGTAGGGCCTATCCTATAGTGACTCGAGTCCGAGCCGGGAGGAAAACCAGCTAGAGGGCCTGGCGTTATACTTTCTATCAGTGTGTGCACACATGGTCGGGGGCTTCGGACGCGTGCTGATGAGCACGACCCCGACTAGACCCTTGTTTTTACTGGTGGTTTGTGTGGCGTCTCAGTTTCTGCCTGGGGCGAGAGAGACACCTAAGGCGTGGAATAAGTCATCTATGGACGCTTCCAGCCATGCTTTGAGTGGGCAGGTGCCCCCATCACGGGACACAAGTTTCTGTGACCCGAGAGTCCATTTTCTGACCTCGAGGCATGATCTTCCAGACCGTTTCTATGTGTTTTCCGAGGTTGAGGCCAGGGACGCTCGGTAAGATTACCGGGGCTTCATCCCTTGGCTAGGTCGGGTTCACGGCAGCGAGGTCGTAATGGTACCCATGGACCGTGTGGTCCAAGTTAGGCCCCGTCTTGGTGACAGGCATCCACGGTAGAGTTGCCGTGTGTTTTCCCTCGGTAGTTGTGGTGTTAGGTAGTCCAGTGGTCCCCCGACTGTGAGATTGAGGTGTGTTTTCTGGTACAGTAGGAGTAGCTATAGAGCCGAGGTTTTACCGGCCTCCGTGATTGCCGCTCCTACTTTTTGTTGCTGCTTTCCGCTGCCGCTGTTGTTTACGGTTGGGGTTCCGCGGGACCCCTTCTGAGCTAGTGAGACGAGGCTCACCCCTGCTTTTCAGGTGGGGTGGTTCTTCCTCGAGGTTCGAGGGTGCTGTGATGAGGTTCGTAGTTGCCAGCTCATCGGGTCGAGTGTTCACTCGACATTGGGTATGTTTTATTTTTCTGTAGACTGTACTTTCTTTAGACTAGACTCTGCAATTTATTTATTATTGTTGTTCCTATTTTATTTTTTATTCCTGTATACTGCCACTCACACACACCTTTTAGCCCTTCCGAGCCCTCCGGCTCGTGGGCGGCGGACCAGGATTCAAATGGTATCGGGTTCTTCCCGGTATCCGGATCTTGAGTCGTTACAGATGGTATCAGAGCAGTCTGTTTGTGGTGTGTACATAGGAATTCGAGATAATTGCAGTGATAAGAGTTTATAAGGTCCAGTACAGTCGGCAGCTGGCATAGGATTCCGTGTTTATTTTTCTACTTTTGTTTCTCGGTTGAGAGTTTTAGTGCACTGAGTTGGCGTTGTGAAGGCGGTTGCTGCTTCGTTAGAGTGTCGGAGTGGGGCCCGAGGAATGAGATGGAGAGATTTCTTCCCGATGGGTGGTGGCCCTAGTTGTGCTGCGTTGGGTAGAGGTTGTCGGCAGGTGCGTTGCTGTGGTGCTGCGTTCGAGGAATCGACAGCGAGGTCAGGTGGCTGGCGAGGATTGTCCGTGGTTAAGTGGCCATGAGTGTGCTTTGAGGAAGCTATTATTGGTTTTGGCCACCCTTATTTGAGGTTTATCTATCCCCTGAGGCGTTGAGATTGTGGTTTAAGGTGGCAGAATGGATCTTCCGGATGAGCTGCTAATGGTCGAGCTCGACGTTCCTATTATGCTCTGTGGTGTTAGAAATGACGTGCCAGTCCGGATTATTTTGTGAATTTCAAGGTAGGATTGGGTAGAGATGTCTCTGTGCGCTCTAAGGCTTGCATTTCTGCATGTGAATGGACTATCTTAGTCCTGGATTGGTCCGAGATTGTCTGGCGATGGCTTGGTTTTGGCCCAGGTTGCGGAATTTGGGGCCATTGCGCCACTCTTGGACTCGCTGTGCGAGATTGCAGGTGAGATGTGAAGGTTCCGCGGTAGATTTGGGACATAGTATGAGCGTTGGCAGGTGCCGATCGTGGTTCGAGTCGTGGCTCTTGGCGTGGTGGTCCGCGCGATGGCGGTTCAGAAGATAGATATTTAGAGGATCCAAGTATCGAGCATGGATCAGTGTTAGCACGAATAGATTCGAGAGAATGATGCCCAGTGGCTAGAGGTGTAGCAAACTTCGAGCATGGCATCTTTTCTGATTCCTTCGCTCCTTGGTAAGTGTTTTGGCACGTTGATGGGTTTGAGATTCGAGGTAGGCGTAGGTGAGGAGCGTGTGGCAGCGGCTAACTTAACCGCTGTGGCAGTGTGTGGCTGGCGATCAGCAGAGTCAGTGCTCGAGGCGTGGCGAGTTACAGTTCGTAGAATTGCAATGCTGCTGTATTGAGAGATGCTATAAACGTGGCCCGACGAGACACTTGGCGAGTGTTGTCGGAGGAACTGACCTGACGGTGGTAATAGTTTTTCTTGGTGCTGGAAGGTGTTGTTCCCAGCATGTGCAAGGTTCGAGGTTGTTGGCCCAGAATAGATGGCGGACAAGAAGGGGGGTTGAATTGTCCCCCAGCCAAGATGGCGGATTTGAAAAACAATCTAAACTAATCACAGCAGAATTAAAATTAACTACGTTAATTAGCCTAAACCCAAGTGAGATTTAAATGTTCTCTGAACGTTTCCGATCTAACACGAATATACAATGCAAAGAACGAGTTAACTACAACTAACCACGGATATCCAACCAACAAACGATGAACAAATACTGATAGCAAATTGCAGAGGTAGCGAAGGGTGAAGGTACAGTGAATAAAAATCTATCAAATAGACCTGTGAGCTGAGGTAGGAGAAATGGACAATCGCACAGGCATCCACAATGAACACATAGATTTTTAGGTGGTTCGGGACCACGACGGGCTCCCTACGTCCACCCCTCACCGAAACCCGATGAGGCTTCACTAACACGCTACGAGATGTAGCAACCATGGGGAAGAAGCCCCAAACACCACACAACCACGCTACACGGGGCCTGGCCCCAGGATGCTGCCACTGCAACACACACACACACCATCGGGGAACACACCCCGTACACAAATCCCACATGGAGACACAGCTCCATCTACACACACAAACTCGGGGAGACTTATCCCACAATGAATCCACACACGCGGAGACGTAGCTCCGCCCACACACGACAATATTCCAAGTTTGACAAAATAAAAAGATATACAATGACCGCCCAAATTTCAATCTATGCTTAGATAAAAAAATAGAAATGAGAGATGAAGAAATCCCCCTCAAATCTGCTATGAATCCCGTCCGTTTGGGTAGTAGGGTGCACTGGAAGGTTTATCCGTGGAGTGGAAGCCGGCCAAGCTCGCAGGAGACGCCCAGGGATGAATCTTCAACAACCGCATTCAGAACTGGGATCAGATCGGCAAAGATTTTTCGTAGATGGCGTTCTCCTCCTCTTCTTCTTCCTCCTCCAAGTGAGTGCGACACCCTTACCCTCGTTCTCCTTCTCCTGCAACAGATAGAAACGTTTAGCCCAAAAAGGATTATTCCCGTCGAACCAAAATGCGGCTACATATACCCAACAAAAATAGCAACAAAAAGACATATTAGCCCATGCTAAAAACCCTCCCCAATCACACTTAAACATGTGTAGAAACCCTAGGGGTAATGTGGTAAAATACCATGGCAAATGGATCACAAAAAGTGGGTTTCGAAACCAAGTTTGCAGACCCGTTTCGGATCCGCCAGGCCAGGTGTCGACACCTGGTGTCGACACCAATTTGAGAGAGTTTAGTCCCTTTGAAGAAAAACAGACCCAAGGTGTAGGTGTCAACACCCAGTTAACTGGGTTCTGTCCATGTGAAAAGGAAGCCCCCCCAGGGACCCAGGTGTCGACCCCAGGGGTCAACACATGCAGAGGGGACCAGGAAAACTGCCCAATGTAATGACTTTAAGCCCCAAAACTTATAAATGAATCAAACCCAATCTAGGCACATGGAAATTCATTTAAACATAAACTCATACCATGGATTCAGTAGACTGTCGACAATTTGAACCTGCATCATTTAGTGACTCAATTTCATATCAATATTCAAGCAATGCAAACAAATGCATAATCACATTGTCATAGCTTCATCAACATGCATGTTCTTATATTGAAATGGAACAACATACAAGAATTTTGATTCACATACATCTAGCCAATTCAATGCACAAGCTTCGCAATCTAAAACTTGCTTCATACATGTAAGAGTCATTTCCAGTTCAAATCATGCCTTGACCACTTTGATATTGAATCAATTCACACATGAATATCACATGCTTCTAACCAATTTTATACACAAGCTCACATGAAATTCAGATGCAATGCAGGGCATGTAGAGCAAATTGAATTCAATTAAATCACACATGGACTTCATGAGCTCTCCATAGCAAGTCAAACTAATTTGATTAGTTATCTAAGCATGTCACTTTCAACTCAAGGATTCCCATTTTCTACACATGCCTTACACATCAAATATGATTCAATCAAGCTACACATGAGTTCTATTACACACCAAGACTATCAAGATCAGTCCAAAAGTTCTAAATACAGTCCAATCATTTAAAGTTCAGTCCAATAATTTTAAACTCAGTTAAAGGCAGTCTGAACCCAATTTTTCATGCAGTCAGATATAGAGTGTCAAATGAAAAACCATTTCAACAAATGTCAAAAGCTTAGTTCATTGAAGACCAACAAGAAATCCACAATAACCAAATGAGTATACCGGATATCCATATTTCACCATGATCAATCATGAGCTAATGAAATGGGTTTCACCTCTTTGGCATTGATGCAGTAGTTTGGATTTCTATTAACCTTTTGATGAACCCAGGTGTTTGCGATCGTTTATTTTACCAGGGGTATTTTGTTAAGTAGGTCCTTGACTGTTTGAGACGGGATTTCTATTCTGTTTGTTGGTTTATTTCATGTGTCGATCAATCAATTAACTGACTGGCAATTAACTGACTGATTGACTACGCGGGCGTGCCAGTCACGTACGTGACAAGTTTATTGTGCGCTCGTTCTGACCCGTGTCGGGCGAGAGTGAGGTTCGGTCGGGACCAGCAGTTCGTCATACCATAAAGGTCATGATGTTAATTACATCCCCACGAGGAGGGAAAACCTTTGATTAATTGCCGAGGTAGTGGGCTGTCGAGGCCGGAGTAAGAGATGCAGAGCATGCGAGTGGTCATGCAAGATGCTACGATCGACTACACACAATTTATTAAGGCGGACCCTCGGTACATAGCGGAGGACTTAGGCCCGAAGACCACCATCTCGCGTGACAAAACTTCCGATCGGGCGTAACCCGACTTTCTGTTAATGCCATTTGATATACCAATGGTCTCCACACTCAGGCATGCATTGACGTGACATGAATATTCAGACTAAAGGCATGACGGCAACGATACGAAGCAGATCAATTCAAGCTCAGACAAGCTAATTTATTCAATTTATTGATAAAAAAGGTTACTTCATTCTGTTATTGACATTGGGAATCACCCCAGGGACGGGGAGGGGACCGGAACGGCACAACGGCACGATTCAGAACGAAATCGGCGGGGTACGCGCAGAGAAAAGGCTTAAAATACTTGAAACGGCGCCAGAAAATGTAGGTAAAGGGCTTAAAACGGCGTGGGAACCGTAGGTGTAGAAGGGGGGTTAAAACGGCATGACCCTTTTTAGGGCGCGCCGGGATGGGGCGCACCGTTTTAAGGCGCGCCATTTTAAGGCGCGCCGGACGCAAACGGCGCCGGTTTAGCCCAATTTTGTGGAAACCGAGGTTTTTATTTGTTATTTCTTGGGTTTGTTAAAACACTTTGAGAAACTTTGAAAGTTTATTTAAGTCATTTATTCAAAGGATCGCCCCGGGACATCCAGAAGCCGAGTCACAGGCATGCGCGAGGTTCACACTCGAGCGCGGCGATTGTTCCGAGTCAGACTCGTTCGAGCCGGAATTTCGGCAGCATCTCCCCGTCCCGGAGGATTGTCAGGGAGAAGCGGGGAATACTCACGTAGCGGAGCAACCCTTGAGGGCCGGGTGGCGCAACGGCGGCCGGCAAAACCCGAACGGAAAGGAAAACCCCGAGGTCCAGCCTGCTAGGGGCACCAAGTCCGTGGGTGAGAGTGGGCGGATGAGACAACTCATTAGGGGAGCGAAGACCCCGAGGACTGGACTACGAGGGGCACGCGACCCGAGTCGACTCAACGCTCAAGTCGGGACGGCCGGTTAGAGAAGGAAACCCCGAGGGCAGCCTACGAGGGGCACACATCTCACGGCCACCACAATGTCCATCAAGGACTGTGGGTTTGGGCATATTGGGATTAACCCATTTAATGTCCACTCATTGATCCACAAGAGAGCTCGCCACTGATAGACGGTCCTCTGTAGTCAGAGCGGAAGAGCAGTGAATCTGGGGAATGTTCCCCTCTCCTCGGTCACCCAATCTCCTCGAAGAGGTGACAATACAGAGTAGTCACGAAATCAGTTCGGTCCGTGGGCTAATTATAGTAGCTATAGATGCGCATATATGCGTGTATATGTTAACAGGTTGACAGAACGGCTATCATCTCGATATTTAGAAGACAATGAGATGGGATATAAGGACAAACTCAACTCCTCTCGTTCACAGTTAAGAATAGAGGAAAATAAGAGAATGGACCCAGGATTAGCCAGAAGAATACATTTGCTCGTATGTATCTGGTGATGAAGCCTTCGATGCTCGAGAGGGAGAAAAACCCTGGAGAGAGGGGGATTAATGTAGCCCCTAACGTAGTAGGGCGTATAAGCGCCGTGGGAGACGGAACGGAAAAAGCCATCCACGCAGAGAAATACACGAATGCGTTCGAACACTTTACATTCACCTCGGTCGGCGCAGTGGATGGGGGCACGCATATGTCGACGTCCCTATCACGGCGCCGTCCTTGTTGAACGGCGTCGTCCCACTAGCCGAAAGAGGGGCTTGCAGAGACGGGGGGATGGGATGCAGAAGAAGAAGAAGGCAACATTCACTCATTCATCATTGACATATATATACGCATATCTCTATTCATTCCATGGGAGAAAGCATACAGGGTTTATTCTGGCATCGGCGTTGTCGCGCGATTGCCATTGAAACAAACGAAGACAGATGCAGAGATAATAAACGAAAAAAAAAATGAGAGAGGGGGGGATGGGATGCTCATATCATCGCCCCTCCCCCCCTTCTCATTTACATTGTGACAGAAGAAGGAAACAGACGGCAGAAGAGGGGGATCGACCGGGAGAATCACACCGGGAGAATCACACCGACCCACCTAAAACAAGAGAAAGGAGCAGACGACTCTTCTTTCTTCTCCGGCACCGGGGGTAGGGCGGAGCAGTGGATGGCGGTGGCGGCCAAAGGAAAAAAAACTCCAGAGCTCCTCTCGCCAGAACCCTTTTTTTCTTCGAGGCCTCTCTAATTGGTGCTCTCCGACTCTTCTATCCTTTTTCTTCTTCTCCATTTGATTCCTCTCTTCTTTTCTTTTTTTGAAGCCACAGCGTATATGTAGCCATAGTTAATCCGGTGCCATGGAAAGGGGCGCGCCGGATTCAATGGTGCCGGAGGATATGTCCCCAGTTGATATTGGCGCGCCGGATTTGGCGGGGCCGGATTAAGGTGCGCCGACGTCCTTTTGTACGTCGATTTAGCTTGTTCGCTCGATGCGGGCTAGCCGATGGGTCCGGGGATGGTTCCGGAGCCTCCCGTTGACTGTTCCTCTCACCGTGGTCCTTGGAAAACCCTGGCGGGTGTTGACGAAGCTCTCCGCGCGGTGAATGACCTTGCTCGGAACTTCGTGTGTGTTCGGCTTCGAGCATACGGGTCTTCCGCCGGTACGGCCTTCGATACTATGATTCGTGCTTGCAGCTCAGACGGACTTGCGCTCGAAGCTTCCTTGTGGGATGGTACAACATCTGGGATAGTTCCGCCTTGGCTGGCGAGCAATCGGCCACTAACGGGCCCACTATGGTGAGAAGCCGAACCCGTGTCGGGTGATCGGGACCTTCTGCTGACAGAAACTTCGGCTCGTTGTTGTGAATGGCCGAGGACGTTCTTCCTCAGGAGAGTCTTCATTCAGGTGGCGAGCCACCAGGTAGACCGTCGTCCTTGGTCGGGCAACGGGTGTAGGGTTGCGGCATGACGAGGTCGATGCCGGATCATTGGGCAGGCTTGGTCGCACTGCCGGTTAGTTGTGGATTTATCTCGACTTTCTTGAGGTGAAGTCCCCGGTGTTCACTTCCAGGTGACTCGAGGCTCTGGCAACTTGAGAAGCCTTCCGTCAGTTGATCTTCATCGGCTTCTGTGCTTCAGTGGGCTGTATCATTCGTCTTTGCGGCTTGGTCATCAAAGGATCATATTTTGAGTGCCAACAAATGCCCCCCAGACGTGGGTGGTGCAAGCGAGGCAGGAGTGCAGCAGGACCGACGGATGAGCTTCGTCCGGATTGATCTCCTCCGGTGGTGGAAACTCGCAACGGCACTTAATTCCGGCATCGGAAGCTAATCTGGCGCGATCGGAGGCTTATACGGCGCCGTTTAAAACAGCACGCCTTTGCTTTGATGGTTGAAACGGTGCCGCTTGAAGCGGCGCACCCTTTTAACTTTGGAGGTTAAAACGGCGCCGGTATCAACGGTGCGTAAATTATTTAAAACGGCGCGCCTTGGGGCGCGCCGTTTTAACGCTGGGGGGCCTCCCTATATAAGGGCCCCTTCTTTGTTTTCCTCTTCTTCACTGCTCATTCGCAGCTTTTCTTTCTCTCTCCTCACTTCTCTCCACCGCGGCGCCGAGTGAGCTAGAGTTTTAGAGGGTGAGTGGAATGTTATTCCATTTGGGTTCTGAACCCACTCTTCGGGCCCCGGGAGGCTCCTCGTAGGACTTGTCCTCGGAGCTAGATCCCTCGGGTGTCCCATTTGGCCTTGGCTTAGCGCCTGTGGCTACTTTTAGGGGCTGCTCCCTTAGTGGACGGCTTCCACTTTTCTTTTGGCAAACCCCCGAGCTGGGGAGACTCTGCCGAAATTTTGTCAGAAGTTTTGCTTTGATCAACTGATTTCTGACTTTGCTTGTTCTCTTCTGGACGCTTCCTTGCAGGCAACATGGCAGCCGGCCCTTCTTCCTCTGCATCCCGAGTGGCTGTGACATGGGGGAATGTCCACTCCCTTGATCGGGGATCCAGACGGATAGCCGTGGTAGCTGAGTCTTCAGACTCGGAGACTGACACCGTTGACACCGGCCGCCTGTTGATTCTCGACGGCAATCATTTCAAGTATGAGTGAGGGGATGGCGTCAGACTGGACCACCCCAAGGACAAACACTTGATGGCATTCCTCGGGCGCTTTAACCTTGGCGGGAAGCGCAGTATAATTCTTGTCCGTCGAGCCAAGGGAGCTTTACTGGCGGACAGAGATAGTCTGACCGAGTCGGTCATTCATGGCATGCCCATATATATTCCAGGCGAGCTCATAAAATGGGGGGCCGTTCTTGGTGTGCAGGAGTTATCTCCAGAGGCCGGGCTATTGACAAGAGCACCACAATTCACGCCAGCCCGCTGGAATGAGACTACCGGGCGCGTCGACAGAGAGAAGCCTGTGTATGGTTTGTTCCTCGCCCCACTGCATTGGGGGTACCGAGATGAGCCTTTCCTTTTGGACTGTTTGGCGGTCCGGTTCAAGCACCAGATCTCGGTGGGATGGTTCGGAGAACTCAAAGCCACCGATGCTCACGCCTTCAGATCGGGAGTAGTCGAGTTTACAGATTTTGTATTGCGACAGTACGCTCCCATCCTGGTACATGCCGGTGTCTATCAAAGTGTATATGCTTCCCGGTACAGGTACCCGATCTCCCGAGGTCTGTGCTGCGGGATGATTGAGGTCTTCTGCCCGGAATACAACACCTTCTATACTGCAGAGGGTGAGACTTCACTGGACCTCTGGAGTCTTTCCCAGCTGAGCGGCTTGTCGATAGACGGGGAGCCGTACGAAGAAGTTTGTTCCCCGGACTGACTGAAAGACCAGACAGATGGCGAAGGTAAATACTTTACGGGCTTCGCCTACCGCTATTTGATGAAGGCATACCGCACACTGCTGCGCTTGACGCTTGACTCACGGGAAGCGCGGAAGCCTGGTGAAAAGAGACGCGTGCGGATGGGCACGTGGCTTCAATACTTCTTCGGCGGGGAGCAGTAATACGAGGACTTCCCCACGGTGGTTCTGACAGCGGTGAAGCGGAAGAAGAGGGCTCGACGCCAGACAACCTACCCTGCTGCTTCAGGGAGAGGGTGACAAGGGGGCCCGAATCCCACAGGAGTTGACGCAGTCACACATTGTGCTGCGTATCTGACATATTGGCTTTGCTCGTTCGCCCTCCCCCAGGGGGACGAGACGGTAATCAGGCCGGAGGCCATTTACCCTGCCTGTTTGATGGCTTGGGGGACGAAGTTGTCCTTGTGCCCGGTGGCCCTACGCCTTACATATAAGATGTTGGGGGATTTTCACAAGTCACGGATCCCCAGAAAGTCACAGACGGTCGACCCCCTCCACTTCTTCAACGCCTGGGTCTGCACCTTGTTTCCTGAAGCAGCTCCCCGGTCGATGCAGTCGGATCGTCCTGTGCCGCGGATGATCGAATTTGCTAGTGCTGAGCCATCTTCACTGGCGGACCAGCTTTTTGCTATTCGGGGGAAGCTGACTGCAGTTCCGACAGATTCCCCAAGAGTTCTGCATTTTTGGAGTTTGGCCGCTAGCTCCAGCCCTCTCGCAAACAGGATGCGGCAATGCCGGTTGTTCGAGACAGAGGAATTCATTCACCAGCTCACCGGGACCAAGAGCACGAGGCCAATCTTGGAGCCAGAACTGGTTGATAGGGCACTGTCTATCCGCCCCAGTGTCCTTGTATTTAGAAAGAGCGGCTTACTGTGGCTGGAGCCGTACTACCCCTTCCGCTTTGGCCGAAATTTCGGATACGACCAGTAGATTCCTTCTTCTTCAGCCCGGTTCAATCTCCCGAACAGACATCGGGCTGGTCAAGCGACTACGGATGAAGCCTGCACATGGTGGGACTACTTCCATCGTCGGGAGGATGTATCCTTCACGGTGCCAACCCCGGCTCGTCTGTCCCGAGTGACTTCGGACTTCATCAAGTGGTGGAATGCACGGACGGGCTTCTACCGGAACTTTCGGAAAGACTGTTGGCATGTTGCCGAACATCCTTTCTTAGATTCCCAACGGGAGCCTGTTTTGGATGTTGATCCATCCTATTTGAAGAAATTGAAGTCCTGGTCCAACACCGAAGTGATGGCATATCTGGAGGCCAGGAAGGCTGCGAAGGGTAGGTCGTCCAAGGTCGACCCGAAAATGCCGGAGATCCAGAAGGATGACTACATCAAGACTCTCTGGGGGCTATGCCGGGTTAGCAGTGACCGGATCGCCCTCCAGATGATCCCCCTCCCGGTGGAGGAACCTCTACCTGCAGTGGCAGGCTGGCGCCCTGAAGCTGACCGTTTTCATCCCTATCGGACCTTCATCAGGAGGAAAGAGAGACGGGCTGACTTGTATTCCAGCACCCCTTGGATATTCGCCCTGCTTCATTCTCACGGGCTTTCAATTTCTGGTCCATTAGAAGCCATCCGGGACCATCATCTCCTAGTGTCTTTCAAGTATGTCGACGGCTTGGGATTGGACCACTTGGGTCTATATCACCACTTATCCTCCTGTGGCCATGAAGATTTGGCGCAGCTGGCGGAGAAAAGTGAGAAGATTGGTGACGTGTGCTGGCTTATTCGCGAAGAGGCTTCTCGAGATAAGGCGCCCGTATTACTTTACTGGTCGCTCAGCCCCCGATATATAGGGCCGCCAGGTAATGCTTGTGTTTCCTTTCAGCCTTAAAGCTGCTCCTTTCATAGTCAGTATGCATCTTTCTCACCTATGCGCTTTTGCAGCTCACCTCTCTGCGGAGGCGACCAAACATTACAGGGAGTTGATATCTAAGGCGCAGAAGCCTTCATATTTTAATATTCCAGAGCCAACTCCGACCACAACACCGCTGCCCCCTGGGGATTCACGGAAGCGAACCAGGTCCCAGGTCAGGGAGGCTATCAGCAAGGCCAAGAAGGCCAAGAGGGCGGACTCCCGCGCTACCCGGGTGCGCCGGAGGAAGGCCGCTGAAGAGGAACCCATAGTCACCCCTCCTCAGGTTCCATCATTCTCCGAGTTTGAGGCTGCTTGGATGCAAGGGCCTGAGGGCGAAGGTAACTTCTTGTTCCCGTATGGCTTGTTTGCTTATTTCTGCCACCTCGGCTGATCATCCTTCCTTTTTTTTTTTAGCTGCTGGCACTACCTCCGCCATTGTCGGGTTGGAGGCGGTGACTGGAGCCGCGGTTGAGGAGAGAGAGGAGGAAGCACCCTCAGCCTCTGTTGAGGGTAACTTGCCTTCACCGACACCCCATCAGGAGATGGAAGGTAACTTGTAGCTTGCCTGTGGAGCTCGGCGGTCCATCGTGCTTTCAGTCGGGCCTTGACTGTTTATTGTCTTTTATCTCCAGTTGATGTTCGACCAATGATGCTCCCCGAGGTCGGGGCCATGGCGGGAGCTGCTACTGGAGAGCAGGTGCCTCCAAGGGAAGAATCCCAAGGTATCCAGCCAACTGGTGTTTCCGAGGCAGAGACCACCGAGGAGGTTCCGGCTAAGGGGCCTCCTCCTAGTAGCATGGTTCCCGCTCAGATACTGGAGATTCGAGAACAGGCGGAAGAGTCCTCCTCCTCTGAGCGAGTTGATTATGGTGGCGGCTCCGGTGATGACGAGGGGTTCCCACCGGTTGACACCGAGGATGAGGATGCTGGGGCCTCTTCAGCTTATGAAAGTGACCTTCTAACATTTAGTCCTCCGAGACTACTGGGAGTCGAGCACGGGCCATCATACCCGACCGCAGGAGGAGGGCCAGAACCTTTAGAGGCCACTTTTGGAGGCCTAAATATAGTGCCGGTCGAGGTAGGAAATGTTCCGACTCCCGCTGTAGCACTTATTTTTATTTCCAAGCCAGCTGGCTGACATACACATATGTGATGCAGGCTGAGGTGGTACCGCCAGCTGTGATGGTTCACATACCCCTTCCTGACTTAGGCATGAGTCGATCGGCCTTTCCACCTGTTGTGCGGCCCATCGCCCTACGGCTTCCACAGACCTATGCTGCTGCAGCGGCCTCAGAGGAGCCCGACGCAACTGTTGGAGTTGGCGACCCGGCCGAGGTTGCGAGGCCTCAAGCCTCGGTCGCCGGCGAAGAACTATTGCTGAAGCCAAGCGGCCCCCCGGAAATAGAAGCGGGAGAAATCATTGCAGAAGAGGCCGATGTTACTAAAGCCTTGTCTGTCATAGAAAGCTCCCCTCCTTTAGCGGCCGGTGAGACTATTCAGGAGGAGCGAGCGCCCTCAGCTGCTGAGACGGCTGTCATAACCTCACCTCAAAGGACGGGCAAGGAAGTCGCCATTGTGGAGAGCCCTTCAGCTGTAGCAGTTGCAATTGTCGGGCCGGGCGTCGGCGCTGTGCAGACCATGCCGTCGACGTCCCTCAGGGTGGCCGACGACATCTGGGCCGAGATAGATAGCAAGGTGGACTTTCAGCTCCCCGAGACTTCGCCACTAGGCTTACAATTCTCCAGTGACATGGTGTGGCAGTCTCTGGATAATCTCCAGTGAGCCGTGTTAGATTCCCCAGGTCTAACCTATGTGCAGCTGAGGGGCCTGATAGAACACCTCTCCCGGTCACTATTAGCATTTGGCTGCCCAATGGATGATTGGACCCCGCGGGTTGTGATGTTGCTAAAGCACGCCAATAGGCGGGATTTCCTCAGTCGAGAGGTATTTGATCTGCTAGCGACTGTGAAGCTAGAGAGGGCAGATTGCCGCGCTGCTACCACTTCACTGAGGGTGACCGTGGAGCAGTTGAGAGGTGTTGCCGGCAAGATCTCAGAACGTTGGTTGCTCCTCACGGCGCGGATGGAAGAGTTGCCCGCGGAACTTGCCAAGGTCGAAGTCGAGTTGCAGGAAGCCGAGCGCCTAAAGGTCCAGACAACGAAGAAGCTGATCTGGCGGAAGGATGACTTATCTCGCTGGATGAGAGGTTATCACAGCTGACAGCTACCGAGGCTCAGTTGCATGAGTTGACCCAATACCCCTCACTAGGCCTCTTGGAGCTGGTAGATATTTTCCGGCGCCCTTTGCCATAGCTTTGCTTTGCTCTGCTTTTTGCATCGAGCTCTGCTTCTTTTTGCCTTTGGAGCTTATGTACCCCTGGGGAATGCCCCGGGCACAAATGTATTCTGACGACTCACATTAATGAAACATCTCTATTTGTCGCCTCAATCGTGACTTCTTTCCCTCTTTTCTTCTCTCTTTTCTTCTGGCCGCTCATCCAAGTCTAGGGATACGCGCCGATGGCGCAGGAGAGCGCTCACGCCTTCCGCGAAGGGGTGAGGTGTTCGCTCCACCGCAGCATAGCCGTTCCCGGAACCGGATTTTGGCTAGGGCGGGACATGGGTAGCATAGGCGGATGTGCCTTATGAACTTCGCCAATGAAGACAAAGGGTGTGTTCTAACCATCGACATGAGTTAAATGTCGACGCAATGATACTTTGTTTATTAACGAGGGTGGAAGGCCCAGGTTAGGGGGGGTAGTTGACCGGGCTCGTCGATGGTGACAAGGGTCGAAAAAGGTAGCGACCGATCTTGCCGATGGTGACAAGGGTCGAGAAGGTAGCGACCGATCTTGCCGATGGTGACAAGGGTCGAAAAGGGTAGCGACCGATCTTGCCGATGGTGACAAGGGTCGAAAAGGGTAGTGACTGTAGACACGCTAAAATTGACATTATTTTGAGTATATTTCATATTTCCGTGTAATGCCCCATTTGACCCTCAAATTAGCTTATTTGAGTATTTTTCCATTTTTCATGGATTTTCTTTCCTTTCCCTCTTTTTTAAAATTAACGCCCTGGAGAGGGGCGTGTTTTTAAAATGCGGCCTGATCCAGGGCGTGTCTTCCTATTTTATCTATTTCTCCCCATTTTACCTATTTTATAAATTCGTGACCTGGTGAAGGGCGTGTTTTAAAATACGACCTGACCTGGGGCATTTCTTGATGAAAGGACGCCCTGAGATGAGGGCGTCAATTCCCGGCATTATCCAATTTTCGAAAAAGAATAAATGTTTTGAAAAATGTTAATTAACGCCCTTCTTTGGGGCGTGTTTCAATTAACGCCTCTCCAGGAGGCGTGTTTCAGAATTTCTAAATAAAAGAAATATTTATTTCCAAAATTGATCTGGGAGTTAACGCCCTGACCCAGGGCGTGTTTTGAATTAACGGCCCTTGACAGGTCGTCAATTCTTGAATTGACGCCCTGACCAAGGGCGTGTTTCATCTGCTGGCTTCGCAGCCCTTTCCCCAGAGAGTCCTTGCCTCATTAGACTCTTGCCTTGATTGGGGCTCTTGCCCATTCTTATCCTTCCCCTTTATTGGACTCTTGCCCATGTTTATCTCCTCCAATTCTATTTAATAGGGCCGGCGGCTCTGTTAATGAGGTTGGATGCCCTTCTTTCCAGCCCTCTGCTGCTTTTCCTTCTTCTTCTGTTTTTTTTCTTTTACAGGGAACGGCTGTTGCTGTTGGTGGCTAAAGGAGAAGCTCCTCTTACGATCACCTCTTCATCCAACCGAGACTCCTCCCCATCGAGCATTCAAGCCAAAGCACAGGCTCCCTTTGTTTTATTTATATTATTCCTCTTTTGTTTTAATATCATCGGTTCACATATTCATACATGCATCATTCATCTCCTATTGATTTTTCTTCTCAACTATGTTGAGTACTCCCCACAGTGCACTCTTGCACATCCTTTTCTTTTCATATCATCATCATATATTCCCACCCTTTTTGCATAGGGGTTTAAGGGTCACCACCCTTAAGGTGTGTTTTTCACCATATTTTCATGCTCATATTTTTATTTAGAATTTGATGCTACACACCATATTCTAATCCATATTTTTTTATTGGTATTTGTCTTTTTTGCAAGGGTAATAAAAGTAAGAACTCTCTTCATCGGCCGGCCGATTTGAAGAGAAAGGAAGCACTCACATCCCCGCATCTTTTGAGGTACTTTTCGCGATCATTCCTCCCATGTTCTTATTGATTATATTTTTGAGACCTAGCGTCTCTGGCGATCACACACTCCCCTTGTGCACCTCGTGCATATATTTTCCTCCATATTGATGATTATTGCATGTCTTTTCTTTGATATTTTTCTTAAGTGGATCATTCTAAATTAAGAGATCTACAAATTGGCGATCACGGTGGGACACTTTGTGTTCTTTGTTTATTACCCTTTCCCCTTAGGCACCCGCGTGTGCCGTCTCCCCTATTGCACCCTCGGTGCGTCTCCTTTTATGCCCCTCGGGCACCCTCCATTGGCTTTGCACTCTTCCCTAAGTGATTTGCCAGTTTGTTATTTTTTTTTAGAATTTCCACTTATTCCAAATCTTTGATGAGCATGCTATTATCTTAATATCCATATTGTTGATTGCCTGCTGTGACTGTGAGTGCTTGATACTGTCGGCCGTGAAGGTTTTCTGGAAGAAAGGTAATTAGCGCCTCTGACAGAGGCGCGTTTTTAAGTTAACGCCCTAACTCAGGGCGTCTTATTCCAGTGTAACGACCTCTGGCAGGGCGTCTTCGAGCATATCTCCTGATTTCTTCCGTTATTTTACGCTGCCTGTGAATTCACGCCCTGATCCGGGGCGTCTTTTACTTGATTAGCGCCCCAAATCAGGGCGTGTCTTGTGAATTTGACGCCCGCTGGAAAGGGCGTCCTTTTATTGATAGCGCCTCACCCTAAGGCGCGTTTTACCCTGCCCCTGGGCCCCTCACGTTGATTCACGATAGTTACACTGTCGTGTCTTTGGTTAGTAGCGCCCCTTTCCAGGGCATCTTTTACTGTGGGTTTGCAGAACCCTTCCTTGCGTGATTTTTCATCATGATTCATGCCATGCTCATATTCATTGATTGATTATATTGTGGTGATTGGCTTGGTTTACCCTGCTTGTTTGTGAATTCACGCCCCTCTCCAGGGCGTCTTTTTACTTGGTAACGCCACACGCCAGGGCGTTTCTTTGTTTGGCCGTGTGTAGCCCTGATGGTGTACGCCCTGCCCCAGGGCGTCTTTTAGATTTGACGCCCTCTCGCTGAGGCGTCTTTTCTTTGGATAGCGCCTCACTCAGAGGCGCGTCTTTATTGGTAGCGACCTTCCACAGGTCGTCTCTCTCCTGTGATTTCACAGAGCCTCCGCCTATTCATGCTTTATTGATTTATATTATTATTTGGCTCTATTGGTGATTTGCCTATCCCCTTGCACATATTGCATTCATTCATTTGCATTGGTTTGGGAGCCCCCTCCTCTTCATTAGGATCCACACACCCTCTTGGAATCGGGACGACCCTCCATTGAGCATTCCGTCTCTTTGGACTGGAAATCCCTTTTCCAAGCCTCCATAAGTCCCCGCACCCATGGATTCCCTCACGGACGCCGGGCAGGTTGTACCCTTTGAAGTCCCGAATTAGTTGGCCTATACGTGGTGAGAGAGTGTTCTTAGTTGACATTGGAGTTAAATCACATTTGAAACTAGGTTCCTCCCCTTGTGTGAATCATTCCAAACTTTGCTAAAATTCATTAATTCACCAAGGTTCAAACATAGAAATCAAGGTAACCATTCCAACTTGTGTGTTTTTTTTTGTAAATTGTTTGCACACTAAATTGCTTGAATGGCTTACTTTGATAGATAAAATAACATGTTCAATTCAATTAATGTTCATGAGGGTGATCAACCTAGCACATCTTATTCCCCTCAAATTCAACATGTTCATCATTCTCACCATACTTTCAAGGGACCACGTCCTCATTCTTATGGTGTTGCCCGACCCATGGGCAATGTCCATCCTTATGGTCCCCCTACTCAATCACGAGCCACTATTCCTTCGGGACCCTCTCGTCCCAATGATGAGAAGGTCTCCCAAATTTTGCATGCATTAGATCATCTTACCCCTCAACAGATCCAAGCCCTTAAGGCCGCCGTTGAGGGTACATCTCATGCATCTTCTTCCAATCCTAATCGGGTGGCCCATCACCCACCTCCCTCTTCTATTCATATTCCTAATCGGGTAGCCCATTACCCATCCCCTTCTATTCACACTCCTCCTCGGGTGGTCCGACACCCGCCTCCTTCTATTCCTCCTCCATCACGGCCCCGAGGCCCATTTACTCCTTGCAATCCGGCCCGTCCGGGTTCTTTCACGGGTCATCCCGTCAACTCCCCTCCACGGCCTTTTTATACGGCCCTTCCTCCTTCAAGGCCTTGCCAGCCCTCGGTTGTTCAAGTCACACCCCTCCAACAATCTCTGCTTGATAAGATTACTTTGATGGAGGAACAAATAAAGAGGGTCACGGCTCCTCCTACTCCAGTCAATCCTCTCCATGCCGCTTTGGACGAGATTACAAAGATGGAGAGAGAATGGAAAGACAGGAGGGATGATTATGGCGTCGGCGGCTCAAGCAAGCAGGAGCCGGCATTTGAAGAATCCAAGGCAGTGTACGATGATGATGAAGCTCCGCAGGCACCCCTTCCGAGTTTCCTTAATTTCCCGTTCCCTCCACTATCATTTGATAAACCTCCTGCTCAGGATGAAACCATCCCTGATCCAACCCCTATTTATGAGACTAATTGGTGTTACGATGATGGGTCGATACTTTAATCACCCACACCGGCACATTGTAAGTCTCCTCCTATCCTTGACACCGCATGCATTACACCTCCTCCAGTTACACCATTAACCTCCGCAACACTGGCCTCCCCCAAGCCTTCCACTATTAAACCTCCACCCGTTAAGCCATCTACCTCCACACCATTAGCCTCCATCGAACCCACCATTGAACCTTCCCCAATTAACCTCCCATTACCGCCACCTCGGCCTTCTATTATCCCTTTAAAACTCACTTTGCTTATTCCACCATTTAACCCTTTACCCTTACCCATGGCTAATCCTGAGCAGGATCCACCCCTTTTTTCACCTGAGCCAATCCCAACTGCTTCCGAGCAAAGGGAGAAACTTGACGTGTTTGAACCCCCGCTTACGCTCACCCATTTGCCAACGCTTTCCATCATGCCTCCGCCATTCATGGAGCCTTCCGCCTCCGCTTCACCTCCCCTTACTACTCGGAATGGGGGGCCTTCTACAAGCACAGGTGCCGAGGATGATCAAGAGCCGGGCAGCAAGGATTTGGCCGCGCCATTCAAGATTCAAGAATTCATTTGCCGGATGCCAATCCGGGTTATTGTGCCAAGCACGGTCGAAGAAGCCAAGTCGCCGCCATGCCAAGCATTGATGCTGTGTAAGGGCCGGGTAGGGCACCCTTTGTTCCAATTTCCAAATTTTGAATCTTTGGGCAACATCATGCTTCCGAGCCCAACTTTCCAACTCCCTCACACTATTACTTTTCGCCTTCCAAGGGAGTTGTTATTCACCATTGGAGCTTTGGCAGGGGCTATTTCTCATACACTTTCACTGCCGTGGAGGGGCAGTTATCTTAATGCTAAGGGGCCATCCCTTATTTGTTCCACTTTCTATTCGTCCATCTCTATCACTTTTCCTTCATGGGCCATTCCCAGGGTTAGGAGGAGGATCTCATCCTCTCGCCCTTCACATTCTTCATATTCTTTGCATTTCATGCATTCATCGCATCCATCCCATTGCATGCATTTGCACCTCCTGCTTCCCGGGTTTCTAAACCCGTATCTTCCCCGCCTTCCGGCACCTCCGGATATTCCGCACTTCCCATCTTATTCATCTTCATCTTTTTATCCACTATCCCTGGGGCATCGCATCCCTTTTCCTGCTATCTCCCTGGAACCTCCAGGAATTTTATCCCTCCTCTTTGGGCATCTCGCCCTTTCTGATTCTATTCCTCCGGAACCTCCGGACTTTCCCCTCGGGCACGACACCCCTTTCCACCTTTTTCATTTTCCTCCTCCGGAACCTCCGGACTTTCCCTTTGGGCACGACGCCCCTCTCCACCTTTTTTATTTGCTTCCTCCGGAACCTCTGAATTTTCCCCTTGGGCATCGCGCCCCTTCTCATTTGCTACCTCCTGAACCTCCAGATTTTCCTCCTGATCCTCCTTCATTCCTCTCTCTTGGGTATCGCGCCCCTTTCTATATTCTTCCCCCGGAACCTCCGGATTCTCCACCTGATTGTCTCCATGTTTTCCCCGGGCATCGTGCCCCTTTCCATTTGCTTCCTCCGGAACCTCCGAATTCTCCGTCTTATTCTCTCTATCATCTTCCTGGGCATCGCGTCCCTCGGCATTTACTTCCTCCGGAACCTCCGGACCCTCCATCTTTCTTCCGATTCATCTTTCTAATCTTCCTGAACATCACATCCTTTATTTTTTTCTTCCTTTTCCATCATCTTTTTCCCTATTTCGTCTCAGGGCATCGCGTCCCTTCTTTTGTCATCCCTCCGGAGCCTTCGGATTTTTCCTCTCATGATTCTCCTCTGCCTCCGGACCCTCCAGATCCGCCTCTTTCTATCTACCAATTTCTTCTTCTAATTCCTCCTGATTCTGGGTCCGACCCAGCTTCTTCCACATCCACTGCCTTGGGCATCTGCCCATTCTCCCATTGCTTTCGAGGCTTTAGTCCTCATTCCTCCTTCTAATTCTCCTCTCCTTCTGTAGACTGTTCCATGTGATCAGGGTCTCCACGCCTTAGTAAGGGAGTTCTAGCCCTCGCCTCTCTTCCTTTTTTCCTTATTCGTCTGAGTCTGGTCTTGGCACCACTCCTTCTTGTTAAGCCACTTCCAAAATCCTTTGCTTCCAATCCTTTTGACTGCCAAAGAGGACATATCCCACGATGATCAACCTCGCCTCTCGCGGCAGCTGCTTCTACAAAGGTTGCAAGATAACATATTGGCGTAAGTAAGCATTTTTATGATATCATTCCCTCATTACTTCACGCATGATTTTCAAGATGAAGTGCTTCTTAACAAGATTAAGAGTGGTGTTTTAGACCTTTATCTTAGGCTTTTGTTTAATTAAATATTCCAAAAAGAGTCTTTAGGCTTGCTTATGCAGCACTCTTGGTTAATAAGAACCCCACGCTGAGAATTCAACATTCTCTCCCTGCTTGTTAAGAGTAACCCTTAGCTGGGCATTCCACACACTTCACGGCGTCCTTAGCCGGCTCCTTTGGTTAAAACACCGTTGCTACTTTGGCCATGCCATGAGTATATCTGAAAGTCTTTTCTCTTCTTTACTCGGCCACATGCAGGGGCAAGAGGTTGACGGATGAGATGACCAACCTAGGTAATCCCCAATACGAGAGGAGTCTCAAATAGGGGCAGTCTTGACCCAAACTAAATATGAATGTCATGATATACATTTCGCCAAAAGGGCTATTATGAAAATCAAGTCAAAATTTCGATAAATTCAAAATTATGAATTATGGCATGACAAGAGTGGCAAAGTCCCCGCAGGGAAAATCCTGGTCGTATGCATGTCAAGGGTCTAAAAATTAAAGGCATAAAGCCCCGGCACAACAGACTACCTCTTTGAAGGGAACACCTTGGAAAGAATTCAAGTCCCGACATCTCCCATCCTGCACAAAGCTTATCTCCAATTATTCTTCTCTTTTCCCTCCAAGACCGAACATTTCTCAGGTATGGCCTTGGTAGGGGCACCGCTGATCAAGGGTAGTCGGTTATAGGGCGCCACCCTTCAATGCACGCCCAGCTTTGGGCAGTTTTTAGCAAAAGGGGAAGGAACGAGGACCCCTAGCCAGTGGTTTGAAACACTCTTTGATGCTGCATTAACAATGTCTAAGCCAAAATCCAAAAAAAATTGAATATTGCAAAATCAAACAAAAAAAAAGTGAATATTTCCTGAGCAAAATCCCAACAAAAATTCAAAATATTTTCCAAAAATCTCCATAAAAATTCAAATATTTTCAAAACTCATAAAAATTTGCATATTTTCAAAACTCATAAAAATTTGCATATTCCAAAACTCATAAAAATTTGCATATTTCCAAAAATCCAAAAATTTGCATTGTATTTTCTGAGGGTGTTTTGCAGGAACAGCTTTGTAGAGACCAAAAGTACGGGATGGGTCCTCTCTCTACTTATTGCTATCAATCTATTGATTCTTCCCAATATTCTCATGACATGCCACCCAGGGGCATCATCTCCCTATATCATTCTGATTATCATATCTCATGATTATTCATCTCCAAATCTTTCAATCAACTCCTGCTCGTTTCATCTGATTACTCCGCCGATGGGCATTATCAGATCCTGATTATTTAACTCCAAAACTTGATTAGCCAGATTATCATCCTCATGACAAACAACAAATAATGATGCCTTGCTATGCCATGATTTGACTTATGCTGTTCATGATATATGCTATGATTGGTTGCTTTGATTCATGCTATGCATGCTATGATTAAATGCCTTATTCATTGCTTGTTATATCTTGGCTAATGAATTTTTGAGCGCAGGAAGAGGCTCTTGGTCCCGCCGGCAGGGCATCATCACTCAAAGTCCCACGGTGCTTGCAGCTCATTTCTCAGTTCCCATGCTTATTGATATCACCATCTCCCTGTATGCATTCTACTATATGTTACATATGTTACTAGATTATATCAAGGACCTTGTGGCTTTGGTAAATCTGGGATTTGAGTTCCCCTTCATCAAAAATAATGATGATTCCAGAGAAGTCTTAGTCACACGGATAGGCCGTTGAGCCGTCCAAGACTGGGGACGATGGTTCCCTTTTTACGAGTTGGTGCGTGGATAAACGGGCTTCGGCTTAGTATCAGCTCGTAGAATTGGTTTCTTGACCCAGTCTGGGCAGTTTAACAATATTATCATTGATTATATTATATTTTCATTTGTTATTTTCCCTTTAGCCCAGCATGCATTCATGTAGGAATTTGAAACAATCATTGGAAAATCATTCTGATGAGCTGACTTTGAGGGTTGAAGTTGATCTTAATCTTTCTCGATATAAGATATTCCATGCCGAATTGAGTCTTCAGTTCGTTTTGTTGCTGTTTTGGGTGATTTTCTCGAAAGCTCCTTGTTTGGATTTTTATCATCTTATTTTATCTCCCTTCCTTTGATCCACCTTGGCTGCAGCACGTCCACTGGCTGGTAACCGCTCTCCAATGGTGAAACTTACAGGTTTGTGACCTGGGGTACTTCCACCGCGCTGGAAGTTGATCATTTTATTCTATCTCCTTCGTGCACCGCGTGCACATCTCCCCTTTTATCCAAACATTGTTGATTTCGTTGGATTTCTCGAGATTTGCTTCATCTCGAGCTTTTGATTTCATTTCTTATCAAGTGATGTTGATTGCGTGTCTCATCACACCTTGGCATCTACTTTTCAGTTTACTACGCTCCCTTGCAAAGCAGACGCCAAGGCGGGGCAGCTGTAGACACGCTAAAATTGACATTATTTTGAGTATATTTCATATTGCCGTGTAATGCCACATTTGACCCTCAAATTAGCTTATTTGAGTGTTTTTTCTATTTTTCATGGATTTTCTCCCCTTTCCCTCTTTTTTAAAATTAACGCCCTGGAGAGGGGCGTGTTTTTAAAATGCGGCCTGATCCAGGGCGTGTCTCCCCATTTTATCTATTTCTCCCCATTTTACCTATTTTATAAATTCGTGACCTGGTGAAGGGCGTGTTTTAAAATACGACCTGACCTGGGGCATTTCTTGATGAAAGGACGCCCTGAGATGAGGGCGTCAATTCCCGGCATTATCCAATTTTCGAAAAAGAATAAATGTTTTGAAAAATGTTAATTAACGCCCTTCTTTGGGGCGTGTTTCAATTAACGCCTCTCCAGGAGGCGTGTTTCAGAATTTCCAAATGAAAGAAATATTTATTTCCAAAATTGATCTGGGAGTTAACGCCCTGACCCAGGGCGTGTTTTGAATTAACGCCCCTTGACAGGTCGTCAATTCTTGAATTGACGTCCTGACCAAGGGCGTGTTTCATCTGCTGGCTTCGCAGCCCTTTCCCCAGAGAGTCCTTGCCTCATTAGACTCTTGCCTTGATTGGGGCTCTTGCCCATTCTTATCCTTCCCCTTTATTGGACTCTTGCCCATGTTTATCTCCTCCAATTCTATTTAATAGGGCCGGCGACTCTGTTAATGAGGTTGGATCCCCTTCTTTCCGACCCTCTGCTGCTTTTCCTTCTTCTTCTGTTTTTTTTCTTTTACAGGGAACGGTTGTTGCTGTTGGTGGCTAAAGGAGAAGCTCCTCTTACGATCACCTCTTCATCCAACTGAGACTCCTCCCCATCGAGCATTCAAGCCAAAGCACAGGCTCCCTTTGTTTTATTTATATTATTCCTCTTTTGTTTTAATATCATCGGTTCACATATTCATACATGCATCATTCATCTCCTATTGATTTTTCTTCTCAACTATGTTGAGTACTCCCCACAGTGCACTCTTGCACATCCTTTTCTTTTCATATCATCATCATATATTCCCACCCTTTTTGCATAGGGGTTTAAGGGTCACCACCCTTAAGGTGTGTTTTTCACCATATTTTCATGCTCATATTTTTATTTAGAATTTGATGCTACACACCATATTCTAATCCATATTTTTTATTGGTATTTGTCTTTTTTGCAAGGGTAATAAAAGCAAGACCTCTCTTCATCGGCAAGCCGATTTGAAGAGAAAGGAAGCACTCACATCCCCGCATCTTTTGAGGTACTTTTCGCGATCATTCCTCCCATGTTCTTATTGATTATATTTTTGAGACCTAGCGTCTCTGGCGATCACACACTCCCCTTGTGCACCTCATGCATATATTTTCCTCCATATTGATGATTATTGCATGTCTTTTCTTTGATATTTTTCTTAAGTGGATTATTCTAAATTAAGAGATCTACAGCGACCGATCTTGCCGATGGTGACAAGGGTCGACAAGGGTAGTGACCGATCTTGTCGATGGTGACAAGGGTCGAAAAGGGTAACGACCGATCTTGCCGATGGTGACAAGGGTCGAAAAGGGTACCGACCGATCTTGTCGATGGTGACAAGGGTCGACAAGGGTAGCGACCGATCTTGCCGATGGTGACAAGGGTCGAAAAGGGTAGCGACCGATCTTGCCGATGGTGACAATGGTCGAAAAGGGTAGCGACCGATCTTGTCGATGGTGACAAGGGTCGAAAAGGGGTAGGAAATATATATATATAGAGGCGGGACATCGGATGAAGACTCCGCTTCGACCCTGTAAAGGGTCTTCAGGATGGAGGATGGATCATCACTATTCATCATTCACTTATAATTTCTTTTTTTTTTTATTCACATTACTGACCTAAGCGCCCTTTCGGGTTTTCGCCGAAGCCATCCCCCTCTTGCTTTTGCCCACCCGCCCTCTCGGGTTTTCACGTGGCGGGGTACCCGATTTTGCCCGCGACGCCCTTTCGGGTTTTCACCACCGCTAGGTTATAGCCATTTTTGCACTTGTCCTAATATAGGAGCAAGTCTGGCGGGGTATCTCTATTTTTAACCCCATTTTTCTCTCTTTTTTTTTGAATTTAGAGTACAGAAGAACTTAACTACTAGAACGCTGACTGGCCTTGCCGATGATGACAAGGATTGGTCCCTGGTTTAGTTCGTCGACACTGGTTGAATGTCGAAGCAAAGGACATGGTTCATTAACAAGGACGTAAGATCCGAGTTAAGGGTAGAGGTCGACCGATCTCGTCGATAATGACGAGGGTCGAACCCGGGTTTGTTCATCAGCACGGGTCCCATGCCGAAGCAAAGGTAGGATTATTAACAGGGACGAAAGATCCAAGTTAGGGGTAGAGATCGACCGATCTCGCCGATGATGATGAGGGTCGAACATGGATTTGTTCATCAGCATGGGTGACATGCCGAAGCAAAGGCAGGATTATTAACATGGACGAAAGGTCCAAGTTAGGGGTAGAGATCGACCGATCTCGCCGATGATGACGAGGGTCGAATATGGGTTTGTTCGTCAGCATGGGTCACATGCCGAAGCAAAGGTAGGATTATTAACAGGGACGGAAGGTCCAAGTTAGGGGTAGAGATCGACCGATCTCGCCGATGATGACGAGGGTCGAACATGGGTTTGTTCGTCAGCATGGGTCACATGCCGAAGCAAAGGTAGGATTATTAACAGGGACGGAAGGTCCAAGTTAGGGGTAGAGATCGACCGATCTCGCCGATGATGACGAGGGTCGAACATGGGTTTGTTAGAGGATCTCCGATGGTATTTTGATGACTGTCCCTTTCGGAGTTTCGTCGGGGGAAGAACAAAAGAGGAATTTTTTTTATTACCACTTTACTGACTTAAGCGCCCTTTCGGGTTTTTACCAAAGCCAGCCCCCTCTTACTTTTGCCCACGCGCCCTCTCGGGTTTTCACGTGGCGGGGTACCCGATTTTGCCTGTAGCGCCCTTTCGGGTTTTCGCCACAGCTGGGTTATAGCCATTTTTGCACTTGTCCTAATATAGGAGCAAGTCTGGCGGGGTATCTCAATTTTTAACCCCATTTTTCTTTTCTTTTCTTCTCTTTTTTTTTGATATAAAGGGTGGTAGGTCGAAGTATAATGTCCGACCCTTGGTTGATAGTAGACGGCTGTTGGCCGGAGCATCGGGCCTCGTGCCGAGCAGAGCAGTTCATTCGTTAGCAAGAGCTGAATGCTAACGCAAAGGAATAATCTTTCGCCGATTCGGACGTAAGGCCCGTGATGGCAATATGGTGTATTCTTTTGAGAGCTCGGCCAGGGCGGAATGCCACTAGACCCAGGAAAGGTAGCTCGATCAGGGCGGAGTGCCACTAGACCAAGGAAAGGTAGCTCGATTAGGGCGGAATGTCACTAGACCAAGATAAGGGTAGCTCGATCAGGGCGGAGTGCCACTAGATCAAGATAAGGCTACCTCGGCTAGGGCGGAATACCACTAGACCAAGAAAGGATAGCTCGATCAGGGCGGAGTGCCACTAGACCAAGATAAGGGTAGCTCGGCTAGGACGGAGTGCCACTAAACCAAGGAAGGATAGCTCGATCAGGGCGGAGTGCCACTAGACCAAGATAAGGGTAGCTCGGCTAGGGCGGAATGCCACTAGACCAAGATAAGGGTAGCTCGGCTAGGACGGAGTGCCACTAAACCAAGATAAGGGTAGCTCGGCTAGGGCGGAATGTCACTAGACCAAGAAACGATAGCTCGGCTAGGACGGAGTGCTACTAGACCAAGATAAGGGTAGCTTGGCTAGGGCGGAATGCCACTAGACCAAGATAAGGGTAGCTCGATCAGGGCGGAGTGCCACTAGACCAAGATAAGGGTAGCTCGGCTAGGACGGAGTGCCACTAGACCAAGGATGAAGGTAGATCATTCGGGGAGCGCCGGTTGAACCGTGTGATACAGTTTTAGGTGCTTCCCAATAAGGGGAGAGAATTGGATGACTCCTTTGTGGTCCACCAGGACGTAGGCACCCCCTTCATATACTCGGCGGACGATATATGATCCGATCCAGTTTTTGACCAACTTCCCCTTGGGGTTGGAGGCCATCACTTCTCTTCTTTTAACCATCACCAGGTCTCCTTTCTTGAATTCTCGATATTTGACCAGCTTATCGAAAGCACGGGCCATGCGAGCTTGGTAGAGTTGGATGTTTTGTTGTGCCCGGAGGCATTTTCCTTCGAGCTCGGCGAGCACTTCCAATCTTCTTTCTGCATTTGTCTGTTCACCGCTGGCTAGTCCATGCTGGATGGCGACTCGCAGCGAAGGAACTTCTAATTCAATCGGCACCACAGCCTCTGACCCATAGACGAGGGAGAAAGGTGAATAGTCGGTTGGGGTTTTGTAGACAGTACAATAGGCCCAGAGCGCTTCGTATATCCTTTCTTCCCAATCTTTTTTATTAGACTTGACAGTCTTTTCCAGCAACGTGCATAGTGTCTTGTTGAAGGCTTCTGCAAGTCCATTGGCTTGAGGGTTGTATGGGGACGATGTCCTCTAGTCAATCTTGTATTTGTCAGCTAGCCGATAAACCTTCTGGTTTCTGAAATGGCTGCCATTATCAGAGATGATTCGGCTGGGGATCCCGAACCGGAATATTATATTCTGCTGGAAGAATCTTGCGACCAGTTCCCCCGTTACATCTCTCAATGCGACCGCCTCTGCCCATCTGGAGAAGTAGTCTGTAGCTGCTAAGATATATCTGCACCCTGATGAAGATGCTGGTAGCGGCCCTACCACGTCCGTGCCCCACTGAGCAAATGGCCAGCTTGATAGGGTCGGATGTAATGGCACTGGAGATCTCCTTGCCACGTTAGCGTGTTCTTGACATTTCTGACAAGCCTTGGCGAACTTGCAGCAATCATTAAACATAGTGGGCCAATAGTTACCCATTTTCTTTATCTCAATTTTCATCTTTGGGCCAGCCTGGTGTGCTCCAGCTGATCCCGCATGAACTTCTTGCATCACCTGTCCCGCCTCTGTTGAAGACAAGCAACGAAGTAAGACTTTCCTTCGGGCATCCGCCATTATTCAGAACAAGGTTCCGCTTCTCATCTCGTAAGAGTCTTTGACCCTCAGGAGCTTCATTCTTTGTTCTTTCTCTCTTGGGAGCTGTTGGTGTTGAAACCCCCGCAGGAGATGTTCTCGCCAATCGGGCTGTTGAACCTCCTCGACGACTGCCACCTCAATTTCTTGCTCGTCGGCTAAGACTTCTGTTACACTGGGGACTTGCCAACGGTTGATCACTGTTATGCTCAGGCTTGTGTCTGGCGGGACTGCCAACGAACTGGCCAGCTTAGCGAGGGCGTCTGCCTGAGCATTCTGGCCTCGGTTGATATGCTTGATGCTGATGAAGTAGAATCTCGACATCAGGCGGGTCGCCAGCTGATGGTAGGGGAGAAGTGTTGTGTCCCTATGATTTTGATGATGTCTCACACTATAAATCATTTCTTTATCTCAAGATAATCTCATGTTTCATCATGTAAGTGAATGGATTACACAGTAAGGGAATGTCCTGCTCAATTGAACAATTTGACCAAATGAATTTTAGTGTTGCCTGAGTCATAATGTCTTGATGGTTTCAACACTATGAACCTTTGTGAACAAAAATGTTTCTCTGTGTTAATGTAAATCCTCGAGCCACTTCAGTTAATTTTGGGAGTTATTTTCGTGCCACTTGAGCCACACTTCGTGTTGTTTCCCCTCACTAACACGAAAAGATTTCGTGTCGTCTGAGCTTACAACACTTCGTGTTGATTTCCATGCTTGACAGGAAAACTTGTATGAGGTAATACTTCGTGTTGTTCTATCCTTGTCATCTATGTCTTCGAGTACTAGTCTCGGTTGTTTAACTTTGTGTCGTGTCTCCCTCTGTCTTCGTGTCGTGTTACTGAAGCAGCTCGAATAGTTCTGACGAACTCCGAGTCGCTTCTCTGTGAACCTCGTGTCGTTTCTCTCTGTCCTTTAGTTGCTCATCTCGTGTCATCTTTTATGTCTGCTTGTTTAATTTCGTGTCACTTACTGTTGTTCCTCGAGTCGTTCTTTTTCTTAGTGTCACTGCTTCATCACGTGTCGTGATAGCCGTGTCACCCTTCTGTCTTCGTGCTATTTTTCTCTTTAGACATCGTGTCCTTCTCGCCTTGACCACACTCCGTGTCAATTCCTGTGTTTCATCTTCGTGTTGTTTTCAACTCGTGTCGGTTTCTGTTTTCATCTTCGTGTTGTCTTCAACTCGTGACGGTTTCTGTTATTTATCTTCGTGTCGTGGTCAGCCCGTGTCGCCTCGTCTTCGAGTCGTTCATTCGAGCTATTTTGTGCTCGAGTTGTTTTTCTTATGTTTTCAAGTGTTGTTTCACTTCATGTCGTCTTTTGTTGCCGTTTGTTAGTTCGTGTTGTTTCGTTCTAACCTCGTCCAGGTTTCTTCTAAATCGCGTGTTCTTCTATTGTTTCACTCCGTGATATTTTCTTCTCACCTCGTGCTATCCTGATCTGACCTCGTGTCACCTTCCTTGATTGTGTCAGTCTTGTCCATTGTGTCTCGTGTCGTTCTTTTCTTATCTCGTGTAGTAGTCACGTCGTGTTGTTATCATATACCTCATGCAGCTTTAGTTTTAGTGGCCATACAGCGTGTTAATGGTTTTTATCTCCTTACAGGTACGAGGAAGAATATTCCCAAATAAATGGGCTGCATGTGATCCAAGACAAGAGGAACCAACCCAATGAGGACACGTGGCAGGAAGGTTCTGGATCGAGCGTGGGAAGCACACGCATGTTGTGCCCTATCCACCTGCTGCCGCTATAAATAGAAACCTTCGCCCACCGATTAAGGTAGATCAGAGCCAAGAAAGAAAAGGCAGAATTACAGAGAGCTCGATCCAGCAGTGAAGAGAAAGAAAAAGAGAGATAGCAGTGAAGAGAAAGAAAAAGAGAGATAGCAGTGAAGAGAGAAAGAGAGTTTGCAGTATCTGGTTTTTGAAATTGCTTCCCAGGAAGCTACATTTGTATTAACTCTCAGTATCGAATGTTTTCTCGATCAGTCTTTAGTTTCTTTTCTGATTTTCTTTATGTGTTCTTCGTCTAATTCTGATCTGTTCCCCTCCGGTATGTGGAGGAAGGGAATCTAACTCCGGTTTCCCTCTGGGTTGCAGAGGAAGAGAGATCGTTGATCTCTGGTGTTGCTAGTGATGGGTTGTCATTAGTAGGTTCCCTCCGGTGTATGGAGGAAGGGAGAGGCACTCTCCGGTTCTGTTTGTGCTGGGTGCTAGAACAAGTTTCAAGCTCTGCGGGTGGCAGAACTTGGTTGAGGGATTTGTCTCCCTTGGGTTTTCAAGCTGCTTGGCAGCAAGTTGTTCGCAGACTGAGTCTGCTGTGCTCTAGCAGTGGCTAGTGAAATCCTCACTCTAGTTGGAGTGAGGGGTGGATGTAGATTGCTGACTGCAGTCGAACCACCTAAAAAACCGGTTGTCTTCTCTGTGGTTTGCGGTCTTTATCAGCGCTCTCTATCTGTTTGTCACTTTGACTATTTGTTTGCTCAGCTCTTCATCATCATTCTCTTATTCGATCTTGAGTGGTATCTGCATTTGCAATTCTTTGTGTGCTAGTTTAGAAGGGGCATAAGCAGTAGATTTATTTTCTTACCTAAGTTTTGTAAATTGGGAGTGATCTATTCATCCCCCCCTTCTATATCACTCTTGCTGTGCTAACAAGAAGTTCTTGCTTTCGCACATCGAATTCTCCTTCCATTTGTTTTATAACTAGCATGGAATCTCTGAATGCTTCCAGCATCTGAATTCCCATGGATAGAGCGATTTGCCTCCCGATTATCAGGGCTTCATACTCTGCTTCGTTATTCGTGCAATGCTTGTTTATCGAGCAAGATGTGTGCACCACTTCCCCCTCTGGGGATTTCAGGACTATGCCTGCTCCTGCCCTGACCCTGGCCGATCCAGTGGCAGAGGTGTCAATTCTGGAAGCGCCATCGAAATATAGCTGCCATAAAGAGGGCTGCACCTGAACGGCTTCCAGGGTTTCATCTTCAGGAAGCTTCGGTTCCAACGGGCAGTCCCCGGGTACTGGGTGCTCAGCGAAGAAGTCTACAATAGCTTGGCCCTTGACGGCCTTGCGCGGCACATAGGAGATGTCAAACTCCATAAGGATTACTGCCCATTTGCCCAGGCGACCGTTGAGTGCCGGCTGGGACATAATATATTTCAGGGGGTCCTCTTTGGATATCAGGCTGATTTCGTGTGACAACATGTAGTGTTGAAGCTTCTTAACTGTGAAGACCAGTGCCAGACAGACCTTTTCAATATAAGTATATTTCTCATCAGTTCTGACCAGTCTCCGACTAAGGTAATAGAGGGCTTGCTCTTTTCCTTCTTCATTATTCTGGGCCAGCATTGCCCCCAGGGAGTTATGTGTAGCTGCTATGTATAGTATCAATGGCCGTCCTTTCACCGGTGCGCCCAGCACTGGAGGAGTCTTCAGATAGTCTTTCAGCTTGTCGAAGGCTATCTGGCAATCTTCATCCCAATAAAAGGGAACATCTTTCATCATCAGTTTGTGGAAAGGCTGGCATCGCCCTGACAAATTGGAAATGAAACGCCGGATATAAGCCAAGCGGCCCTGTAGTGATCTCAGCTCGGAGAGTTTCCTTGGTGGAGGTAGCTCCTGAATTGCTTTGATTTTTGCGGGGTCTATCTCGATCCCCCGATATCGGACAATGAAGCCCAAGAACTTTCCGCTCGATACTCCGAATGCACACTTCATGGGGTTCATTTTCAGCTCATGCTGCCTCAGCCTCTGGAAGACGATCCGGAGGTCCTGCAGATGATCTTCTTTTCTTCTGATTTTGACCACCAGATCATCTATGTAGCACTCGACCTTGTGGTAGAGCAACTCATCAAAGATTTTGGTCATTGCGCACTGATAAGTTGCGCCAGCATTCTTTAGTCCAAACGGCATCCTCTTATAATGATAAATGCCTTTAGGGGTTCGGAAAGCAGTATGGACCCTATCATGCTCCGCAATCCAAATCTGGTTGTAACCGGATGACCTGTCCATGAATGACAGGGCCTCATGACCGGTTGTAGCATCGATCATGACTTCCGTTATTGGCACCGGAAAGTCATCTTTGGGGCAGGCTTTATTTAGATCTCGGAAGTCAACACATATCCGGATCTGTCCATTCTTCTTTTTCACGGGGACGATATTCGCCAGCCATGTGGTGTACTGGTTTTCTTCAACAAATCCCACGTAAATAAGCTTGTCGACTTCAGCACAAATTTGAGTAATGAGTTCTGGCCTCATGCGCAGCGGTGGTTGCTTCACCGGCTCGGCCTCAGGGCTGATTGCCAGCTCATGTTGTGAGACAGCGAGATTTAGACCTGGCATTTCTTTGTAAGTCCAGGCGAAGTAATCCCGGTACTCTAGCAGCAGCTGGGTGTACAGCTTCCGTTCTTCTGGGGATAGTTGGGCACTGAGGAAGATAGGCCTAGGGTCCTCCTCATTTCCCAAGTTGACTTCTATCAGTTCATCGACTGTGGCTTGGCCTCCGTCTTCTATCTCCGGAGGTGCCGGTTGGAGGTCAACGAAGTCTGGAATACCATCTTGAGGGTCGAGTTCTTCGACTTCCTCATCTGACATCATCAGAGCCTCTTGAGGATTCTCCGTTTCCTACACCAGCGGCTGCGAGGATTGTTTTGTTAGCAAATCCACTGCCGTTGCAGCTCCCAAGGACGAGAGAGCAGCTTCAGTCTTTGTAGATGAGGTTTCATCCATGACAGGCTGGTAGTTGTTTATTGCAGGGCTTGGACAACATCCCGGTCTTGTAGCAGAAGTTGAGGAGGTCTCACCTTCTGGGGCAGTTGTATCTTCCGTAGAAGTGGCTTTTTCTTTCTTGGAAGCATGTTCCTCTTGATCAGAGTCGACCGAGGATTCCCCGATTGGCAGAAGGGGTGCTGAAGTTATCATCAGTAGGACTCTACTGGAGGGAGAAATTCCTGCTTCTTCAGTATCTTCGGCTTCACTGCTGCTAGCCATATTGAATTTGGCTTGAAGGGCCGCCTCTTCAGGGTAGACCTGCTCCCAGCATCGGCAGGGGGCCGAGGTCTCTATCTCTTAATTTCTGGGTTGAGCCAGTTCAACATGCTCAGCTTCCGCCAGGTATTCATCAAAAGTTGCCCACAGCGGGCCATCTTCAGCAGGATAGAAGGCAGAGATGGTGTCCACCTCGTATCGCCCACTGTAGTAATATACTTCCAGGGTGAAGCCCAACCCCGGATGTTGAGAGACACGTCTCATTTCCCTATCTAGATTTGCGGGATACCACATTTTCTGGAAGGCTTCCTTGCACTTTTAAGACTGATCGGGGGGGATCTGGTTCTTCTGAAACATCCTGGCCATCCGATCAGTTGTGAATGCCAGACCCTGGGCAGGAACCGGCGGGTTGCTTATATCTTCGGGGAGGTTGCAGTCTGTGTCTTCCCGAGTAGGGTGCTCTTCAGCCATATAGAACAAGCTGCTAGGTCCATCTTCCTGTGTCACCTCCCAAATTTTGAAAGGCTTGACAGTAGGGTTATCAAGGCCGAGAGTTGGCTTGGTGAGGCCATCCGGGATTTCAATATGATTGTGCCGCCGAGCGACCCGCACTTCATTAGCTTCAGGGTATAATGTTGGGGGTGTTGTTCTGCCCACGTCTCTGGATGCTGTGATATGGGAGACCACCTTGGGCTTGACATATCCGCACGGCGGTGGTGGATACCAAGTGCTGCCGGATGTGCTTCTCGATGCCCCCGCAGGGGTCTTAGCTTCAGAGGTCTTCTGGGAAGGCCCTGTATATAGGTTGGCATCCGCCAAATGACATTCAAACACCTCGAACGGGTGGGGGTCTGTAAATATCCTCTCCTCCTTCCCTTGGAGACTGTACTTGATGCATTGGTGGAGCGTGGATGGCACCACCATATTTTCATGCAGCCATGGGCGGCCGAGCAGTGCCTTGTATGAGGTGCGGGAGTCAATGACATGGAACTACACTGTCGTAGTGAAATCTGCTAAGGTGAGGGTGAACTCTGCCACCCCCATTGACACTTCACATTTTTGATTGAAACCGGCGATACGTATATCTCCGACTTTCTCGAGATGCACGTTAAAGTGATGCCTCTCGTATATTCTATAAGGCAGGATGTTGACCGCTGCACCGGGATCAACCAAAATCATGTTCAGCTCCCTTCCATTCAGGTACCCCTTCATATACAGCGGCCTGTTGTGGCTGATGGTGGGCAGCAGCATATCGTCTAGAGTGAAGGTCATGCTAGCCTCCGGCATTGCTTCAGCCAGACATGTCTCAAAATGAGCAGGCGTCTGGAGAGCTGTAATAATCGCCTGTCGAGTCTCTTCACTCAAAGAAAGGATCTCCCAGATTGTAAATCGAGCAGGGAGCTTCTTGAGTAGCTTCATTACTCGGCTCCCAGCTCGGACATTGGAGAGCTTCATCTCTTCAGCCCATCTGGGCTTGGGCAAGTCTTGGTTTGCGGGCCCTGACGGACCTGCTCCATCTTCCTCAGATTCGACGCCCTTCTGGCTGGTACCGACTTTTGGGTGTTCTTTGTTAGCTGCTGCGGGGCGAGCTCCATCTGCACTTGGATCTTCGGCAGATTATGCTAGCTGCGGGTGAATGTCCCCGAGTGTAGGGTTAACCTCCTGACAAGGCTGCTTCCCCTTGGACATCTTCATGAATTCAAGAAATGAAGGGACCCCCTTGCCCCCACTCTTGTTATATAGGCCTGGCGGAGGAGGGATTTGGACTCCCTTGACCTCCGGCGGAGGTGTTTTGTAGGGTTGCTCCCCCCTGAACATGATGTTGTGGTTGGGGGGTGGCTGGCGCCCCCATTTTCGGCCTGACCGAGTGGCATGTGCAGCAGTTGCGGCCTCGGCCTTGCCTCCCTCAGCATGGGGTGTGAAGCAAATTTCCTATTCTTCCTCCTCTCCGGATAGGTTGAAAAGTGCTTATAGAGTATTACAGGAGACAACCTGCACTTCATCGGCCTCAGCAGCCTTCCTTTTCTTCTTCTTTTGTTTCTTCTTCTTTTTTGCTTCTGCGGGCGGGTGCCCCCAGAACAGACTGCCATCTCTGTCAGGTGCCGCTTCAGCTTCCTCCTTTTGTTCGAGTGAGAGCTGCTCTAGTTCTTGCCACGGGACGTGGTCCCGCACCGGCAAGGGCTTCAATTCGGGCTGCACGTATTCGTCCCGCCCCTCAATGAGGTTTTGCAGTCGAAGGACCCCAGGATTGGTCTCCTTAACCACTGGCAGCGGAGTTTGTCTCCTCCGATTATGTGTAGGTATCCTGACAGTTGTAGGTGGAGTGACCCATACGGGTGCTACCACCGGTGGAGCAGGCCGGGGTGTGACACCACGGATATGTGCCCCCTCTTTCGGGCGGGTGTGACACCACGGATACGTAGCTCCGCCTACACACGACAATATTCCAAGTTCGACAAAATAAAAAGATATACAATGACCGCCCAAATTTCAATCTATGCTTAGATAAAAGAATAGAAATGAGAGATGAAGAAATCCCCCTCAAATCTGCTATGAATCCCGTCCATTTGGGTAGTAGGGTGCACTGGAAGGTTTATCCGCGGAGTGGAAGCCGGCCAAGCTCGCAGGGACGCCCAGGGATGAATCTTCAGCAACCGCATTCAGAATTGGGATCAGATCGGCAAAGATTTTTCATAGATGGCATTCTCCTCCTCTTCTTCTTCCTCCTCCAAGTGAGTGCGACACCCTCACCCTCGTTCTCCTTCTCCTGCAACAGATAGAAACATTTAGTCCAAAAAGGATTATTCCCGTCGAACCAAAATGCGGCTACATATACCCAACAAAAATAGCAACAAAAAGACATATTAGCCCATGCTAAAAACCCTTCCCAATCACACTTAACATGTGTTGAAACCCTAGGGGTAATGTGGTAAAATACCATGGCAAATGGATCACAAAAAGTGGGTTTCGAAACCAAGTTCGCAGACCCGTTTCGGATCCGCCAGGCCAGGTGTCGACACCTGGTGTCAACACCAATTTGAGAGAGTTCAGTCCCTTTGAAGAAAAATAGACCCAAGGTGTAGGTGTCGACACCCAGTTAACTGGGTTCTGTCCATGTGAAAAGGAAGCCCCCCAGGGACCCAGGTGTCGACCCCAGGGGTCGACACATGCAGAGGGGACCAGGAAAACTGCCCAATGTAATGACTTTAAGCCCAAAAACTTATAAATGAATCAAACCCAATCTAGGCACATGGAAATTCATTTAAACATAAACTCATACCATGGATTCAGTAGACTGTCGACAATTTGAACCTGCATCATTTAGTGACTCAATTTCATATCAATATTCAAGCAATGCAAACAAATGCACAATCACATTGTCATAGCTTCATCAACATGCATGTTCTTATATTGAAATGGAACCACATACAAGAATTTTGATTCACATACATCTAGCCAATTCAATGCACAAGCTTCACAATCTAAAACTTGCTTCATACATGTAAGAGTCATTTCCAGTTCAAATCATGCCCTGACCACTTTGATATTGAATCAATTCACACATGAATATCACATGCTTCTAACCAATTTTATACACAAGCTCACATGAAATTCAGATGCAATCCAAGGCATGTAGAGCAAATTGAATTCAATTAAATCACACATGGACTTCATGAGCTCTCCATAGCAAGTCAAACTAATTTGATTAGTTATCTAAGCATGTCACTTTCAACTCAAGGATTCCTATTTTCTACACATGCCTTACACATCAAATATGATTCAATCAAGCTACACATGAGTTCTATTACACACCAAGACTATCAAGATTAGTCCAAAAGTTCCAAATACAGTCCAATCATTCAAAGTTCAGTCCAATAATTTTAAACTCAGTTAAAGGCCGTCTGAACCCAATTTTTCATGCAGTCAGATATAGAGTGTCAAATGAAAAACCATTTCAACAAATGTCAAAAGCTTAGTTCATTGAAGACCAACAAGAAATCCACAATAACCAAATGAGTATACCGGATATCCATATTTCACCATGATCAATCATGAGCTAATGAAATGGGTTTCACCTCTTTGGCATTGACGTAGTAGTTTGGATTTCTATTAACCTTTTGATGAACCCAGGTGTTTGCAATCGTTTATTTTACCAGGGGTATTTTGTTAAGTAGGTCCCTGACTGTTTGGGACGGGATTTCTATTCTGTTTGTTGGTTTATTTCACGTGTCGATCAATCAATTAACTGACTGGCAATTAACTGACTAATTGACTGCGCGGGCGTGCCAGTCACGTACGTGACAAGTTTATTGTGCGCTCGTTCTGACCCGTGTCGGGCGAGAGTGAGGTTCGGTCGGGACCAGCAGTCCGCCATACCATAAAGGTCATGACGTTAGTTACATCCCCCACGAGGAGGGAAAACCTTTGATTAATTGCCGAGGTAGTGGGCTGTCGAGGCCGGAGTAAGAGATGCAGAGCATGCGAGTGGTCATGCAAGATGCTACGATCGACTACACATAATTTATTAAGGCGGACCCTCGGTACATAGCAGAGGACTTAGGCCCGAAGACCACCATCTCGCGTGACAAAACTTCCGATCGGGCGTAACCCGGCTTTCCGTTAATGCCATTTGATATACCAAGGGTGTGCACACTCAGGCATGCATTGACGTGACATGAATATTCAGACTAAAGGCATGACGGCAACGATACGAAGCAGATCAATTCAAGCTTAGACAAGCTAATTTATTCAATTTATTGATCAAAAAGTTTACTTCATTCTGTTATTGACATTGGGAATCACCCTAGGGACGGGGAGGGGACCGGAACGGCACAACGGCACGATTCAGAACGAAATCGGCGTGGTACGCGTAGAGAAAAGGCTTAAAATACTTGAAACGGCGCCAGAAAACGTAGGTAAAGGGCTTAAAACGGCGTGGGAACCGTAGGTGTAGAAGGGGGGTTAAAACGCCGTGACCCTTTTTGGGGCGCGCCGGGATGGGGGGCGCCGTTTTAAGGCGAACCTTTTTAAGGCGCGCCGGACGCAAACGGCGTCGGTTTAGCCCAATTTCATGGAAACCGAGGTTTTTATTTGTTATTTCTTGGGTTTGTTAAAACACTTTGGGAAACTTTGAAAGTTTATTTACGTCATTTATTCAAAGGATCGCCCCGGGACATCCAGAAGCCGAGTCACAGGCACGCGCGAGGTTTACACTCGAGCTCGGCGATTGTTCCGAGTCAGACTCGTTCGAGCCGGAATTGCGGCAGCATCTCCCCGTCCCGGAGGATTGTCGGGGAGAAGCGGGGAATACTCACGTAGTGGAGCAACCCCTGAGGGCCGGGTGGCGCAACGGCAGCCGGCAAAACCCGAATGGAAAGGAAAACCCCGAGGTCCAGCCTGCTAGGGGCACCAAGTCCGTGGGTGAGAGTAGGCAGATGAGACAACTCATTAGGGGAGCGAAGACCCCGAGGACTGGCCTACGAGGGGCACGTGACCCAAGTCGACTCAATGCTCAAGTCGGGATGACCGGTTAGAGATGGAAACCCCGAGGGCCAGCCTACGAGGGGCACACATCTCACGGCCACCACAATGTCCATCAAGGACTGTGGGTTTGGGCATATTGGGATTAACCCATTTAATGTCCACTCATTGATCCACAAGAGAGCTCGCCACTGAGAGACGATCCTCTGTAGTCAGAGCGGAAGAGCAGTGAATCTGGGGAATGTTCCCCTCTCCCCGGTCACCCAATCTCCTCGAAGAGGTGACAATACAGAGTAGTCACGAAATCCGTTCGGTCCGTGGGCTAATTATAGTAGCTATAGATGCGCATATATGCGTGTATATGTTAACAGGTTGACAGAATGGCTATCATATCGATATTTAGAAGACAATGAGATGGGATATAGGGACAAACTCAACTCCTCTCGTTACAGTTAAGAATAGAGGAAAATAAGAGAATGGACCCAGGATTAGCCAGAAGAATACATTTGCTCGTATGTATCTGGCGATGAAACCTTCGATGCTCGAGAGGGAGAAAAACCCCGGGGAGAGGGGGATTAATGTAGCCCCTAACGTAGTAGGGCGTATAAGCCCCGAGGGAGACGGAACGGAAAAAGCCTTCCATGCAGAGAAATACACGAATACGTTCGAACACTTTACATTCACCCCGGTCGGCGCAGTGGATGGGGGCACGCATATGTCGACGTCCCTATCACGGCGCCGTCCTTGTTGAACGGCGTCGTCCCACTAGCCGAAAGAGGGGCTTGCAGAGACGGGGGGATGGGATGCAGAAGAAGAAGAAGGCAACATTCACTCATTCATCATTGACATATATATACGCATATATCTATTCATTCCACGGGGGAAAGCATACTGGGTTTATTCTGGCATCGGCGTTGTCGTGCGATTGCCATTGAAACAAACGAAGACAGATGCAGAGATAATAAATGGAAAAAAAAATGAGAGAGGGGGGGATGGGATGCTCATATCATCGCCCCTCCCCCCTTCTCATTTACATTGCGACAGCAGAAGGAAACAGACGGCAGAAGAGGGGGATCGACCGGGAGAATCACACCGGGAGAATCACACCGACCCACCTAAAACAAGAGAAAGGAGCAGACGACTCTTCTTTCTTCTCCGGCACCGGGGGTAGGGCGGAGCAGAGGACGGCGGTGGCGGCCAAAGGAAAAAAAACCCCAGAGCTCCTCTCGCCAGAACCCTTTTTTTCTTCGAGGCCTCTCTGATTAGTGCTCTCCGACTCTTCTATCCTTTTTCTTCTTCTCCCTTTGATTCCTCTCTTCTTTTCTTTTTTTGAAGCCACGGCGTATATGTGGTGCGGACACCCGAGCAGTTACGCCGAGCCACCGGTACCACACGCGGAGCACGACTTAAGCCACTTCAGCGTCCATCTGGCTCGGAGACAGCCTGGAGACTCCCCCCCGAGTCTCGACATTTATCATATTTGTTTAGACTTTCTTTGTGTGTAATGTGTGTTTGTTTCATTTTATTCGGTTTGTAATTTTGATTGTAAGAGGGGTTTATTTGTAATATGGGACCCCTGGGTCCCACGGGCCCCCCATCCCTCCTCCCATTGATCCACCTCACTCCTAGGGCCCATGTGGGGTCAGTCAACCATTCAAATGGAGGCTTCTAGAAGGGTGGGCCAAGTGGGGGACAAGTGCATTAAGAAGTCAAGGTTGGCCACCAACCTTGCCCCTTGGTCAAGGGGGCGCCCCCCTCTCACCATCATGTAATGTTTTTATTTATTTCTTTTGTGTGTTGGTCACATCTAATCCAAGCCCTCCATTCCCCCACCCCTAGATCCAACGGTGGATAATGGATTAGATATGTGACCTATAAAACCTTGTATTTTCCCATTTTGGAGAATTAATGCCATTTGAAATCTGAAAATTGCTTGAGCAAGGGCTGGTGCGCCCCCCTCCTCTCTCCTCCCTCTCCCCCTTACAGCTGAGACGGTTGCTATTCTGAGGTGTGACGCCTCCCCTATCAGTTCCGGTCACCGCCGCCGCCGCCACGTGCCACCATCGTGCCTCCACCATCGCCGCCGGTGTTCTATCCATCCAGGATAGAGGTGTCTTCTCCGAATTCCTGCTCTCAACCCCGTCGTGTTCTTGAGCTGGATTTTGAGGGATGTTCTAGAGGTGTTTCCCACAATCCAAAAAAATTGGTTGGTCATGAATCTTCCATTTGATAATTTTCCATTTTCGTCCAGCCTCTTTTCCCAGATCTGTCTGCTTGCTGTTTATATTTCAACCAGCCCTGTGTTTCCAGTGTTCGGACCCCTTTTTAATTTTTCCTAGAGCTCCCACTTTTACTGGAAGTTCTTTCGGTCAACCCCTCTCTCCACGATTTTTCTTGAATTTTGATCAGCCCTTCACCTATTTTTCAAAAATCGTTTTCAGAGATAGCTACAGTGCTGTCCACCTCTGTCCAGATCCGACCATCATCCAGTGCTAAAATCATAACAAATCATAGCCTCTACCAATCCTTCCAAAAAAAATATTGCCGTTTTCCTTGTTCAAATACCTACAACGTTGGTGAAGAGCTTAGGAGCTGAATCTGCCGTTTATTTTACGGTCAATGGCAGTTCTCAGATAACTCACCTGCTAATCTGAGAGTTCGGGTACTGTACAATAGAAGCTTCAAAATTCAATAACATCCAGATCCGCATAGATCGAGGTCCTATCTCTGGGTCTAGATTGAAGGATTTCAAGATAGATTTTCAACGATAGCTCCTGTGCCCAGATCCGATGTCGGGCTTGGTCGCAGCGGCCGATCTCGCCGGAGCGCGCGCCGAAAAACAGAACCAGAAATCCGTGGACAGCAACTTCAAGAGTTAGAGATCGGAGCCGATCGGTCACCGATCGGTGTTTCCGGCCGACCGCCTTCCAGGAAGGCGCGCCACCAGGGGTCCCCATCACAGCGGGCCCCACCCCAGCAGGCCGGGAGGACAGCGCCATCCGTGGGCCCCACGGACCCGGAGAACGCGCCGTCCGGATAGCACGAAAACACGGAGTTCGGCACCGCCGGGCGACATCAAGATGCTGCCCGTCAACCCGATTCGCGTGATTCCGGGCCCCACATGTGACCTATTACCTCCCTGCGTGGAGTGGGTCAAATATTTGTACCGCTGTAAAATTGTTTAACCGGGAGTCCGTAAATCGGCCGGGGTTGTCTTCGCCACACCGGGTGCGTGGAGGTAACGGTCTAAACTTCTCGACGTTACTTTGCTTAGCTAGTATATGGTCTTATGCCGCTATGAGAGTGTAGGTTCCTAGCCCGTGTGTTCATGTCGCCGCTGTGAGTGTGAGAGTGACCCGTCCCGCGACTCGATCCGAGTCCAGAAGTTGAGTCAGACTACCTTGAACTCTGTCGGTTCCTTAACCGCACACGATCCACGCTTTCCCTCGCTTGGGACGACGAGTGAGTTTGCACTTCTGTTAGTGACGTGTAGCCCATAGAAGCTCTTAGTGTCGAGCCGAGGTCAGTCTAGTAGTCGTGTCATTGCTGGTCGAGTCATGTCCGTCTCATATAGCGTCGTCTCCTCAGTTCGTCCCGCATCAGTTTGGTATCAGAGCGAGTCGAGTCTAGGGTAGTCATTGCATAAGTCTCGCATGCACCATGGTCTAAGTCGAGTCTAGGATCATCATTATTTTTAAAATAAAAAAAAGGGTGTTTCAAAATTGCATTTCACCCAATAGCCCGGTATATTAAAAGGCGTTGCCCGAACATTAGGTTATGCCTATCGGGAAGGTAGCGTACTTGTGCGAGTGATCTTCGGATCGCTTATCTCTGCCACGTACCGGATATTGGTTAGGTCTAAGTGCATCTTTTGCATTAGTCGGTGTCTTCTAGGTCGTGTGCCAGTTGCATGCCCACCCGTCGAGGTACCCAATACTCGCCACCACCACCTATGGCGGATTCCCGGGCCCGTAGCTCCGATGAGTCCTCGACGGCCGAGATGTTCCGAGCGATTATGGAATGTCTTGACACGCGTATGGATGGTCTTAGTACGCGTATGGATGACATAGGAACGCATCTAGAAGGGTGGATGAAAGTCCTTGAGGATTGGGCCGAGAATTCGGATCAGTCCATCCAGAACCTAGTTGGGAGAATTATCGTCCTCGAGAGGGGTCCAGTAGCGGCGCAACCCGCGCCGATGAACGGCCAACAAGAGCCGGTTCAGCAACCTGCTGCACCAAGGGCTCAGGCGGAGAATGTTGGGGTACAGCAGGTGCATGTGGTGGATGATTATGCATCTGATAATGATCAAGGGGGTAACGGTCGTCGTAATCAACGACGGAATCGTGATGACGAGGATGACGACCGCATTCTTAGGGGCGTGCGTTCGGACCCTCCCACTTTTAGCGGGTCCTTGGACCCTAGGGTGTATTTAGATTGGGAGGCCAGCATGGACCGGTACTTCGAGTGGTTTGAGATGACGGACCACCGAAGAGTCCGATACGCAAAGATGAAGCTGCAAGGGCAGGCCCAAACTTTTTGGACCAATGGGAAGAGCCTGCTCAACCAGCGACGTCAACCCCAAATCGGTACTTGGGATGATATGAAAACCAAGTTGAGGGAGAAATGCCTTCCTGCCTCATATCCCTAACGTCTCATAGACAAGTGGCAAAGCATCTCCCAAGGGAACCGATCCGTGACCGAGTACACCGCCGATTTCGATGAGTATTACTTACGGTGTGGGGTCACGGAAGAGAGCACCATGACTATATCCCGCTTTCGAAGAGGTATGCGGCCCAATTATCAATATGAACTCTTTCGCCGCAATGCAACCACTTTGGAGCAAGCATATCAGATAGCTCTCGAATTGGAGCAATTCGAGGCCGAGTGGGGGACAAGTGCATTAAGAAGTCAAGGTTGGCCACCAACCTTGCCCCTTGGTCAAGGGGGCGCCCCCCTCTCACCATCATGTAATTTATTTATTTATTTCTTTTGTGTGTTGGTCACATCTAATCCAAGCCCTCCATTCCCCCACCCCTAGATCCAACGGTGGATAATGGATTAGATATGTGACCTATAAAACCTTGTATTTTCCCATTTTGGAGAATTAATGCCATTTGAAATCTGAAAATTGCTTGAGCAAGGGCTGGTCCGCCCCCCTCCTCTCTCCTCCCTCTCCCCCTTGCAGCTGAGACGGTTGCTATTCTGAGGTGTGACGCCTCCCCTATCAGTTCCGGTCGCCGCCGCCGCCGCCACGTGCCGCCATCGCGCCGCCACCATCGCTGCCGGTGTTCTATCCATCCAAGACAGAGGTGTCTTCTCCGAATTCTTGCTCTCCACCCCGTCATGTTCTTGAGCTAGAATTTTTAGGGGATGTTCCAGAGGTGTTTCCCACAATCCACAAAAATTGGTTGGTCATGAATCTTCCATTTGATAATTTTCCATTTTCGTCCAGCCTCTTTTCCCAGATCTGTCTGCTTGCTGTTTAGATTTCAACCAGCCCTGTGTTTCCAGTGTTCGGACCCCTTTTTAATTTTTCCTAGAGCTCCCAATTTTACTGGGAGTTCTGTCTGTCAACCCCTCTCTCCACGATTTTTCTTGAATTTTGATCATCCCTTCACCTATTTTTCAAAAATCATTTTTAGAGCTAGCTACAGTACTGTCCACCTCTGTCCAGATCCGACCATCTGCCAGTGAAAAAATCATAACAAATCATAGCCTCTACCAATCCTTCCACCAAAAATATTTCCGTTTTTCTTGTTCAAATACCTACAACTTTTGGGAAGAGCTCAGGAGCTGAATCGGCCGTCTATCTCGCGGTCAACGGCAGTTCTCAGACAACTCACCTGCTAATCTGAGAGTTCGGGTACTGTACAACAAAAGCTTCAAAATTCAACAACATCTAGATCCGCATAGATCCATGTCCTCTCTCTTGGTCTAGATTGAAGGATTTCAAGAGAGCTTTCCAACGATAGCTCCTGTGCCCCGATCCAACGTCGGTATTGGTCGCAACGGCCGATCTCGCCGGAGCGCGCGCCGAAAAACAGAACTGGAAATCCGTGGACAGCAACTTCAAGAGTTGGAGATCGGAGCCGATCGGCCACCGATCGGTGTTTTCGGCCGACCGCCTTCCAGGGAGGCGCGCCACCAGGGGTCCCCATCACAGCGGGCCCCACCCCAGCAGGCCGGGAGGACAGAGCCATCCGTGGGCCCCACGGACCCGTAGAACGCGCCGTCCGGACAGCACGAAAATGCGGAGTTCGGCACCACCGGGCGACATCAAGATGCTGCCCGTCAACCCGATTCGCGTGATTCCCGGGCCCCACATGTGACCTATTACCTCCCTGCGTGGAGTGGGTCAAATATTTGTACCGCTGTAAAATTGTTTAACCGGGAGTCCGTAAATCGGCCGGGGTTGTCTTCGCCACACCGGGTGCGTGGAGGTAACGGTCTAAACTTCTCGGCGTTACTTTGCTTAGCTAGTATACGGTCTTATGCCGCTGCGAGAGTGTAGGTTCCTAGCCCGTGTGTTCATGTCGCCGCTGTGAGTGTGAGAGTGACCCGTCCCGCGACTCGATCCGAGTCCGGAAGTTGAGTCAGACTACCTTGAACTCTGCCGGTTCCTTAACCGCGCACGATCCACGCTTTCCCTCGCCTGGGACGACGAGTGAGTTTGCACTTCTGTTAGCGACATGTAGCCCATAGGAGCTCTTAGTGTCGAGCCGAGGTCGCTCTAGTAGTCGTGTCATTGCTGGTCGAGTCGTGTCCGTCTCATATAGCATCGTCTCCTCAGTCCGTCCCGCATCAATATGTCGCCATGGAAAGGGGCGCGTCGGATTCAATGGCGCCGGGGGATATGTCCCCAGTTGATATTGGCGCGCCGGATTTGGCGGCGCCGGATTAAGGCGCGCCGACGTCCTTTTGTGCGCCGATTTAGCTTGTTCGCTCGATGCGGGCTAGCCGATGGGTCCGGGGATGGTTCCGAAGGCTCCCGTTGACTGTTCCTCTCACCCTGGTCCTTGGAAAACCCTGGCGGGTGTTAACGAAGCTCTCCGCGCGGTGAATGACCTTGCTCGGAACTTCATGTGGGTTCGGCTTCGAGCATACGGGTCTTCCGCCGGTACGGCCTTCGATACTATGATTCGTGCTTCCAGCTCAGACGGACTTGTGCTTGAAGCTTCCTTGTGGGATGGTACAACATCCGGGATAGTTCCGCCTTGGCTGGCGACCAATCGGCCACTAACGGGCCCACTATGGCGAGAAGCCGAACCCGTGTCGGGTGATCGGGACCTTCTACTGATAGAAACTTCGGCTCCTTGTTGTTAATGGCCGAGGACGTTCTTCCTCAGGAGAGTCTTCATTTAGGTGGCGAGCCACCAGGTAGATCGTCGTCCTTGGTCGGGCAACATGTGTAGAGTTGTGGCATGACGAGGTCGATGCCGGATCATTGGGCAGGCTTGGTCGCACTGCCGGTTAGTTGTGGATTTATCTCGACTTTCCTGAGGCGAAGTCCCCGGTGTTCACTTCCAGGTGACTCGAGGCTCTGGCAACTTGAGAAGCCTTCCGTCAGTTAATCTTCATCGGCTTCTATGCTTCAGTGGGCCGTATCATTCGTCTTTGCGGCTTGGTCGCCGATGGATCATATTTTGAGTGCCAACACCAGGGTAGCTCAGTTCATACTTAGGAGTTAAAAGTATGCCATATGAGCAGGTGTCAATTACTTGAACCTTTGTACAGTCGCCCCTGTCATACATATATACAGAATAATCAATGTTAGCGATTCATTCATAATTTTGGATAAGGAGTCCAATGAATTTGATCTATGAACCATCTCCCTCAACTATGACCTACACAATAATCCATAGCCAGATTAGTCTTTGTAGTAACATAGGGATGCTATTCTTGTGTTAGCAATAACAGAGTTTTGCATATCAAGTAAACATCCATTAACCAATTCAAATCATTCAATAACAAGGTTCCAGAAATCATCATGTCCAACCATCATACAGTTCACCTGAACTCTGGAAAGACTGAAAGCAAATTCTCACACATTGTATAAGCCAGAAAGCCCATCCAGCAAACCATTTGAACACCCACTGAAAAGCACAATTTTCAGATGAATGCTCCAAAGTCTCATGAACAGAATGCATGAGACACCATCAAAAATATATTCATGAAGAGCCATTACTTCTCAACCCAGTAAAGCAACCTGCAAAGTAAGATAGCAACATATGAGCTCATTTACCACAAACCTTGTACACACGAATGTCTCTCTACACACACACAAAGCACACAATATTTTGTTATCATCAAAACCATTACCAAAGACAAAGAGAGAGTGCATCGAACCCAACAGAGGTCAGGTCGAGCGTGGAGACCTTCCATTTGGTTGGAGGTATGTTGGTTTCTCCTTTGGTCTGAGAAATTGCGTCTTGCCAAGTTCGTCATCTTACATTGTGTGATCGGATTGGTTGGCCTCTTCTTATGTGTGCCATGAAGTCCGTGTGAGACGCGTTTGGTGTTTTGGCAATGTGGCTGTCTGTGAGAAGCGTTGCCCTTTTCCCCTTGTGGTGTAAGGGTGTTGGCGATATTCCGGAAGGATGTGTGCCGTTTGGGCAGTGCTTGCGAAGACTCGTAGCTGGTGTTGTGGTTCCCGATATGTTGGATCGGAGCCTGTAGAATTGCTGAGGATTGCTAGACTAGCGAGAGAGTCTATGCTCTGGGTTCGAGGTAACCATGTTTTCCTCACCCTATTGTTCAGAGTTAGCCAGCCGAGTCAAGGATTATCGGGATGGCGGATCCCAAGTCGTTGTTATGGTGCCTATGCACATGGATCAGAGTGAGCATCAGAAGCCTGGTGGGCCCATAACCCACAGGTCCAAGGTCATAGCATTGGTTGCTACAGGTGAATTCCTGAGGCTGTGTTGAAGAGCATTGAAGGATTGGTTCCTCGGTGTGAGACCATCTTGAGCTGTGTGAGACGTGTTACAGCCGTGCCGATGCTTGAGGAATTGTGGTTTGTGGCACTGGTAGGTGGAGAGTTGGGAAAATATGTTGGCAAGTTTGCCACGTGAGTGCTCGGTTCATTCGTTGGATGCCGTGTCAGGTGTTTGGGTTCTAGACCTGCATAGGGTTACTAAGAGTATCGCCTGACAGTGGTCGGGGATACGAGTCTAGAGTCGGTGACTTGGTGCCCAACTTACGTTGGAAGTTGTGTCGTCGGTTGAGATCATGGTTCTCGAGAAGTAATCTCTGAGAGATTATGGGTCCCAGTTGGTAGCTGTAAGTGACTGGTAATGCTAGCCATGTGATCGGCTATGACAGGTCTGTATTATCAGAGGCCCAGTTGAGTCCGGAAGTTTCAGAATGATGTGGAAGAGGACTCAACGGTGGTGAGATTCTGCGAGGGTTGCGGACCCGTGTCCATTGGTCGCGGTGTCGTCGACTAGGATGCTATGGTGGTAGGCGGCACTTGTCTGTTCTAGAGACATGTGCCAAGGATCGTTCAGGTGTTGTCCTGTGGCTCTGTGATGAGAGCGGAGCTGAGGATTGGCAGGCGTCCATTAGGAGCAATTGAGATGAGATAGGATTTGATGAGACAGGACGATGGACGGTGCCTGCGTGCGAGATCCCTTGAGGACATTGGCATTGGATGGTGGTCCTTGGTCTTGTGACTAGCATGGGAGGATTTTCCTATAAGCATGCGTCGAGTGAGGTGGGGATGGAGGATCCCAGAATCTTGTCCTTTTGTTTTGCCGCGCTCCCCTACGAGGGTAGAGTTGGCGTGGGGATCTGTTTGGATGTGGTGTTTGAGTAAGGATCGACTCGTGTTGCAGCGATTGTCTGTGCGAGAGTCAGTGGATGGCCTCGAGAGTTGTAATGTTTTCTTTGGATCTGGTCGAGGACCAGGAAAGAAGAAAGAAGTTGAGCAAGCGTAGGTTTCCCGTTGATGAATCACTGGTGACCAGTGGATGGTCTTTCACAAACAGAAGATGCTAGTTGTAGGGAGTCGAGAATGGCGAGAGCCATGTGCAAGCGAGGCCTTTGGTGGCTATTTCCTTGATGTGCCTTTTCTGGATGGGATGGGGCTTTGTCGAAGTTTGAGTTCTGATAGAGCTGGTCTAGTGCGGTTATTAGGCGTTAGGCTTGCCAGGTGCGAGATGGTCCATGGCGTAGAGCCAACGGATTTGTTGCAGTCAGCGGTGATGACTGTATGAGCTGGCGAGGCTCAGTGATGATGGTCCCTTGCGGAAGGCGTGAGACCAGTCAGTTGGTAGCAGAGCTAACGTGTGATTGGTCCGCCGAGCTTGGGATTTGATTGGTGGCTATTTCTTGTGACGAGGGTTGCGTTCCCTCGGTGAGCGAGATTGTGGCAGCGATGCCACAGTTAGATTTTTCGTTGTGACTGAGGCGACGCCAGACTTGTGCCCTTTTTGTGTTATGCCTGCTCTGATGATCGATAAGTGGTATGTGTTGAGCGAGGCATGTTGTTGCATTCGAGGTCTGGCCGCATCCTTCAGGATTTGTGTTCTCGCAAATGTCGAGGTTTGGCTGGAGCTCTGGGAGCATTGCCAGCTGGGTGTGTCGTTCTTCCCTTTGAGATTGTAGTTGCCTCAAATTTTGAGGATGAAATTTCTGTAAGGAGGGGAGGACTGTAACACCTCAGATTTTTTTTTCAATTTTTTCAGTTCAGGATCCGTGAGTTCGGAGCGTCATGGTGCGTCCCGATGCGTGTTTTGGGCTTTACGTGTGTTTTTACCTGTCGGACCTTCGAAACAACGTGTAAAGTGAACCAATGCGTTCTTAGACTCTAGGACGTTACCAGCGCGTTGTACATTTTTCGAGGATCATGGAGAGTATTTTTCCCCATTTTTGTATTTTTCGGATCGTAAAATTTCCTTGTGGATTTTTCTATTTAAACCACCCTAACCCTCTCTCTCACCCCATTCTCTCTTTCTCACTCTCTCTCTTCTCTTTCTCTCCCCCTCTCCCCCGGGCGGCCGACGGTGGCGGAGGAGGGCGAGGCGGCGATGCTGTGAGGGCGAGGAACGTGAGGACGGGTCGAGGATCAAGGCGTGGTGGCGCGGTGAAGCTCGTGTGCGCGTTTGTGAACCGGCAGGGGTTTCGCGGGCGTTTTCAAGTAGAACGGCGTCCATAGTGCGCGGAATCTTCAGTGGAGGAAGGGAGATGGTTCCTTAACCCTTGTACTTCCTTTCCCGTAATTTTGGTAACCCGTGGTGAGCCGAGTGGGTTTATTTCTTGATGGGGGTTTAAAACCATATTTTTGGGGCGTGCGATGGATTCGTCAGATCATGCGAGGTTTCTCGCTATCTTTCCTCCTATTTTGGGTTTTGGGACATGGGGATTGATCCCCGTTGTTTTCCCCATCACCTAGGGGTGATTGGGGCGTGGAATCGGACCCCTAGGTGGAAATCCCAGGGTTTGCTGCCATAATCGGTCAACCAACTCGGGCAGTTCGGTCGACCGATCGGCGTTCGCAACCGGGGGGGGGGGGGGTTCTCGACTCAGTTCGGTCGACCGATCGGCCTAGGCCGGTCGACCGACCTGGGTGGCCCCCCTCCCCTGCGCGTGGGCGGTCGACCGCCCAGCCTAGGCCTGTTGACTGACCCTGTTGGTCGACGACCCCAGGGGTCTGGTCGACCAAACTGCAGTGGGCAAGCCCATTTTGGGTCCCGGTCGGTCCGGTTGAGCCCCAATGACCGACCTTTAGCCCCGTGAGTGTCCCGGACACCACGTGAGTACCGTGACTGTGTTTGTGAGTGTCCATCGGTACCATTTTACCTCGATTAGCATGCCAGTGGGTTTTAAAGGTTTAGGTGACCCTTTGTGTTCCGAGCTTCCGTATTTACACTAGGTCGAGTCTCCACGGGTTGGCATGAGTACGAAGGGTTATTCCCGGACGTCGTTAACATCTTTGGAACGGGGTTTCCGTGTGGGCTGTGCGTATGTCTTATGGACTGTGAGTCCAATTACCCAGCCTCGGGCTGGAGGGTTTCTTCACTTCCCTTTGGAAGGGATTGAGCTCGGCGGTCACTGTAATGCCCCGGATTGGATAGTTTTTTTCGGTTATTTTTGTGGGTCTCGGAGTGTATTTTGTGTTTTACACGTATTTTTCCCTGATGCATCTTCGAAACTCTGTGCAGGGCGAACCCTGGCGTTCTCCGACGCCGGGACAGTACCAGCGCGTTGTGCTCCTCCCAAGGATCGCGGAGGTAATTTTTTGTAATTTTTTGAATTTCTGGAATTTTTGGGTTTTTCTATATATATTAACCCTTTCTCTCTCTCTCTCCCCTCTCATTTCTCTCTCCCTCTCTCTTCTCTCACACTCTCTTTCTCCCCTCTCTTCTCCTGCGGCCGACGGAGCGAGGCGGGGGAAAGGTGGAGGCGGCGTGGGCGAGGATGCGGGCGAGGACGGGCGAGGATCGAGGCGGTGGAGGCGTGGCGATGCTCGAGGGCGCGTCCGTGAGCCAGTGAGGGTTTCGCGGTGATTTCTTCGTGGATCGGCGTCCACGGCGCGTCGTTTCTTTAGTGGAGGTAGGGAGATGGACCCCCAGCTCGTGCACTTCTTTTCCCGCAAGTTTTGTAGGCCACGGTGAGCCGAGCGGGCGTATTTGGGGATTTTTGGGAAAAATCCATGTTTTAGGGCTCGTGAGCCGATCTACCGTTTTATCGCGTTTTTGGCCGATCCGAGGCCGTAGATGCATGCTAGGGGCTATTTGGCGGCTTCCCCCTCTCCCGTGGAGGTATGGGGGTGTGGGACGATTTTTGGGTCGTTTCCCGCCGTCCCGCTCTCGAGACGGTGTGACGGTCGTTCCAGTGACCGTCACAGGGTGTGGCACCCCTTGGTTGGTGCGTTACAGTCCATGACGCCCCAAGAGGGGTGTGTCATAGGGGTCTGTAGTGTTGGCAGGGCGTCAGTCGCTCTGGCGGTCTTACGATAAACCGTCAGAGGGTGTGACGCGCCAGGGCTCGACCGTTACACCCGTTATCGTGGTTTTTGACCGATCGGGGTCACGAGACTCGGATGCACCGGGGGTGGACCATCAGAGCCTTGTGACACCCTTGCTTGGGTGCGTCAGAGTTGACGTATCCCTCCTTCTAACGCACCTTGGTAGGTCTGTTAGGAGTTGTGACGCACCGAGGGGTGCGCGTCACAACCTGTTTCGCCCCGTTCTTTAACGCACCAGGCTTGGTCCGTTAGAGGCTGTAACGCCCCAGGGTGGGTGCGCCAAAGACAGCGTTGCTTTCTCGTCTAACGCTCCTTAGTTGGACTGTTAGGGTGCTGTGACGGCCTAGCTTTGGACCGTTACGGCTGTGACGGCCCAAAGATGGACGTCCAGGCACTGTGTTATGCCGAAGTGGTTGTTCGTGCTTACCGTGATCGTTTCGCATTGTGTAGGTCCCTGGTCGACCCGGTTGGGACCCAGTGGCCGACCTGCGGTCTCTTGGATGCCCCAGACACCCCGAGGGTTTCGTGTCCATGTTTTGGGGGTGTCGGGAGGACCGTGCTACCTCATTTAGCGTGCCCGTGGGTTTGAGAGTCAGGGTGACTCCTCGTGTTCTGGGCTTTTGTGTTACGCTTGATCGAGTCACCGCGTATCGGTGTGTGTGCGGTGGGGTTTCCCCCGCATGTCGTGAGTTTTCCCTAGAAGATGATTCCCGAGTGGGCCATGTGTTTGGCCTTGGACCGCGAGTCCAGTTATCCGGCCTGGGGCTGGAGGTTTCCCATTTTCCCTGGAATGGGGAACCGGCTTGGCGACTTGTGAGCTACCTTGGGAACCCTGCTTCTACGTTTCTACGCAGTCGAGTGCGTGGCCCGTGGACCGTGAGTCCCGTTTCTTCTCCGACCGTGGTCACCACGCGACAGTGCTGGTACGTGGGACGGTCCCCGTACTTCATCGGGTTCGGACGTTATTTTTCATTGACTTGAGAGTCTACTTCTTCAGTGACCCTCCACTAGTCGTAGCCTGCTTACACGCAAGTGGTCCCACCAGGGAGTGGTGGAGAGGCTACCCTGAGGATGATTTTTAGACTGGTTTTTGTCGGGCCCCTCGTCTGTAGCCTGAGTCCGGCTCAAGGGGAAAACTAGTTAGAGGCCAGACCTAGGACACATGGTCTGTGTGTGCACACGTGGTTGGGGGCGGTTGGACACATGCTGACGAGCGTGACCCCAGCTAGTCACTTGCTTTGTAGTTACTTGTACGGTGTCCTTGCCTCCGCCCAGGGCGTGACAGGCGGACACCTGCGGTGTGGTGTAAGACGTCAGGGGATGCTACCGACTGTGCTTCTAGTGGGAGGTACTCCTGTCGAGTCGGGAGTGACAGACTGTCAGTCTCTGTGACTTCGACCTTCGGGTTTTGGTCGTGTTGACCGTCGAGTTCCGGTTGTTTCGCTGTGGCGCGTGTGTCGGTTTTCGCGCAGTGAGTCTGGTGCTAGTAGCGTTACCGAGGTTGCGTCTTGTTGGTGCGGTGTCCACGACCAGGTGGTCGGGGTTACACCTTGGACAGCGTGTCCAGGTCGGCCGTGTCCTGGGAGACAGGCCTCTACAGCGGAGTTGCTGTGGGTTTTTTTTTACTTCGGTAAGTGGTACTAGTGTAGTTTCGTAGCCCCCGACCATGAGATCGGGGTGTATTTTCTGGTACAGTAGGAGTAGCTGTAGTGCCGAGTTTTTACCGGCCACCGGTTCGCTGTTCCTGCTGTTGTTGTAGCTTTCCTTTCCGCTACTGCCGTTGTTTCTGGTTGGGATTCCGCGGGATCCCTGCTGAGTCTCTGTTTTGGAGTCTCATCCCTGCTTTTCAGGTGTGGCGGTTCTTCCTCGAGGTTCGAGAGTGCTGTTTCTGAGGTTCTAGTTGCCAGCTCGCCGGGCCGAGTGTTCACTTGGCATGTGGTACGTTTTACTACTTTAGACTGTACTTTCTATTGGACTGGACTCTGTTGTTGTAGTAGTTGTTTATTTATTCTTGTTAATTGTTGAATTGTCCTGCTTTACTTCCTATTTCTTTGTGCCTCTACACTCCTTTTAGCCCTTCTGAGCCCTCCCGGCTCATGGGCGGCGGGCCATGATTCGAATGGTATCGGGTTCTTCCCGGTATCTGGATCTTGGGTCGTTACAGCTGGTATCAGAGCAGTGGTTGTAAACATACATAGGAATTCAAAATATTACAGTGATCAGAGTCCATAAGGTCCAGTACATTCGGCAATTGGCTTAGGGGTTTTGTGTTCGTTTTCCACCAAGTTTCTCGCTTGAGAGCTTGAGTGCGCTGTGCGGCGCTGTGAAGGTGGTTGCTGTCCGCGGCTTTCGTGCCAGCATGGGGTATAAGGATCGAGGTCGAGAGCCTTCTCCCTCATCGGTGGTGGCCTTGGTTGTGCTGCGTTGGGCAGAGGTTGCTGGCAGGCGTGAACTTGCGGTGCTGCGTTCGAGGAATCTGTAGCGTGGACAGGTGGCTGGAGAGGATTGTTCGTGGTTAAGTGGCCGTGAGCGTGCTCTGAGGAAGCTACTGTCAGTTTTGGCCACTCCAGCTTGAGGTTTGTCCAGCCCCTGAGGTGTTCAGGTCGTGGTTTAGGTGGCAGAGCGGGTGTTCTGAGCGAAAAGTGTGCTCGGGTGAGCGGAGGATCTTCTCGGTGAGCTGTTGTTTCGTCGAGCCTGATGTTCCTGTCGTGCTCTGTGGCGTCAGAAATGACATGTCGGTCCTGATTATTCTTACGGCTTTCGAGGCCAGATTGGGCTGTGGTGTCCCAGTAAGTCTTGCTCCTGCGCTCTTGCGTGCGAATGGGTTGTGTTCGCCTTAGATTTGGTTTGAGATGAGAAGGTTCTGTGGCGAGTTCGAGACTCGAGGATGAGCATCTGCTGTTGTCATTATGGCTCGTGTAGCGGCTCTTGGCATGGTGTGCTATGGTTCGAGGAATTGCAGTGGTGGTGCATCGAGAGATGCTGTGTTTGTGATCCGACGTGACACTCGCCGAGTGTGTCGGAGGCGTTGACCTGATGGAAGTGATGGTTTTCTTGGTGCCGGAAGGTTCTGTTTCCAGCGTGCGCGAGGTTTAAGGTCAGGTCGAGTGTGGAGTTCTTCCGTTGGTCGAAGGAGTGTTGGTTTCTCCTTTGGCTGGAGAGTATTGTATTTGGCTAGGATTGCCGTCTTGCATCATGTGTCTGTATTGGTTGGCCTTGTGTGCCATGAAGTCCATGCGAGACGTGCTCCTTGTCTTGGCCAGATGGTTGCCTGTGAGAAGTTGTGCCCATTCCCTTGTCATGTGAGGGTGTGTTGGCGCTTTTCCGAAAGGACGAGTGCTGGTTAGGCGGTGTTCTCAAGAATTTGTGGTTGTGCGCGTGGATGAGAGTGCGCAGCGGAAGCCTGGTGGGCTTGTGACCCACTGGTTCAGGATCGTAGCGTTGGTTGCTACGGGCGAATTCCTGAGTTTGCGTTGAGCATTGAAGGATTGGTTCCTCTGTGTGAAACGTGTTGTTGCCGTGTCGTTGCTTGAGGTATCGGGGTTCTTGGCACTGGTAGGATGGAGTGTTGGGAAATGTGCTGGCTAGTGCGTCGCATGAGTACCCTGTTCATGTGATGGAAGCCGTGTCAGGCGTTGGTGTTAGACCCATATGGGGTTGTTGAGGATGTCACCTGACGGTGGTCGAGGACGTGATGGACAGAGTTGGTGGCTTAGTGCCCGACTTGTATTGGAGGTTGTGTCCTCGGTTGAGATCATGTATTGAGAAAGTGATCTCTGTGAGATTTTGGGTTCTGATTGGTAGCTGCGAGTGACTGGTAAGGCTAATCTCGTAGTCGACCACGGTAAGATGTGTATTGTTAGGGGCCCATTGTGCATTGGTCGTGGTGCTGGCGACCTCGTTGCTGTAATTTTGGTTAGCACTTTCTCCCCTAGAGACGTGTGCCATGAATTGTTCTGGTGGTGTCCCGTAGCTCGGTGGTGAGGGCGGAATCGGGATTGGCAGGTGTCCACTTGGATTAGTCGAGAGATGTGATGAGACAAGACAGAGGAGTGACGCCTGTAGGCAGAAGCCTTTTAGTGAGATTGGCGTCGGAATGGTGGTCGTTTCTGTGATGTGCCTTTCCGGACGGGATCTGGGCTTTGTCAAAGTTTGTCTTCTGACAGAGTTGGCACAGTGATATGTCTGGCTTTCAGCTTGCCATGTGTGAGGTGATTCTTGGTGCTGAGCGGATGTTCTGGTTACGGTCTGTTGAGATGGCTGCGTGAGCTGGTGGAGGCTCTGTATTGGTTGTTCCCTTGAGAGGGAGTGCGACCGGTCAGCTGGCTGTGAAGGTGACGTGCGATTTATCCGCCGACCATAGGATGGATCGGTAGCTGTTTCTCGTGTCGAGGACTGCCTTTCCTCGGTGAGCGAGACGGTGGCAGTAATGCCATGATTAGGTTGGTTGTGACTGAGGTGACGTCGGACTGCGTTTGTTCATGTGCTTGCTCTGATGGCCGGTGTGCACAGCATGCAGAGCGAGGTGTTGTTCGTGATTGTAAGTCTGGCTGCGTCCCTCAGGTCCGGAGCTTTTCGTGTGAATCGAGGTTTTTTGTGCTGGGGCTCTGACGGCGTTGTCAGTGAGTTACGGCGTTCCTCCCCCGGGTTCCCGCAGTTGTCTCAAATTTCAAGGATGAAATTCCTTTAAGGGGGGAGGGCTGTAATGCCCCGGATTTTTTGGATAGTTTTTTCGGTTATTTTTGTGGGTCTCGGAGTGTATTTTATGTTTTACACGTATTTTTCCCTGATGCGCCTTCGAAACTCTGTGCAGGGAGAACCGTGGCGTTCTCTGACTCCAGGACAATACCATCGCGTTGTGCTCCTCCCGAGGATCGCGGAGTTAATTTTTCGTAATTTTTTGAATTTCTGGAATTTTTGGGTTTTTCTATATATAGTAACCCTTTCTCTCTCTCCCCTCTCATTTCTCTCTCCCTCTCTCTTCTCTCACGTTCTCTTTCTCCCCTCTCATCTCCGACGGCCGATGGAGCGAGGCGGGGGCGAGGTGGAGGCGGCACGGGTGAGGATGCGGGCGAGGACTGGCGAGGATCGAGGCGGTGGAGGCGTGGCGATGCTCGGGGGCGCGTCTATGAGCTGGCGAGGGTTTCGCGGGGATTTCTTCGTGGATCGGCGTCCACGGCACGTCGTTCCTTCGGTGGAGGTAGGGAGATGGACCCCCAGCTCGTGCACTTCCTTTCCGGCAAGATTTGTAGGCCGCGGTGAGCCGAGCCGACGTATTTGAGAATTTTTGGAAAAAATCCATGTTTTAGGGCTCGTGAGCCGATCTACCGTTTTATCGCGTTTTTGGCCGATCCGAGGCCGTAGATGCATGCTTGGGGCTATTTGGGGGCTTCCCCCTTATTTTTCCCCTCTCCCGTGGAGGTATGGAGGCGTGGGATGATTTTTGGGTCGTTTCGCGCCGTCCCGCTCTCGAGACGGTGTGACGGTCATCCCAGTGACCGTCACAGGGTGTGACGCCCCTGGGTTGGTGCGTTACAGTCCGTGACGCCCCAAGAGGGGTGCGTCACAGGGGTCTGTAGTGTCGGCAGGGCGTCAGTCGCTCTGGCAGTCTTACGATAAACCGTCAGAGGGTGTGACGCGCCTGGGTTCGACCGTTACACCCGTTATCGTGGTTTTTGACCGATCGGGGTCACGAGACTCTGACGCACCGGGGGTGGACCGTCAGAGCCTTGTGACACCCATGCTTGGGTGCGTCAGAGTTGACGTATCCCTCCTTCTAACGCATCTTGGTAGGTCCGTTAGGAGTTGTGACGCACCAAGGGGTGCGCGTCACAACCTGTTTCGCCCCGTTCTTTAAAGCACCAGGCTTGGTCCGTTAGAGGCTGTAACGCCCCAGGGTGGGTGCGCCACAGACAGCGTTGCTTTCTCGTCTAACGCTCTTGAGTTGGACTGTTAGGGTGCTGTGACGGCCTAGCTTTGGACCGTTACGGCTGTGACGGCCAAAAGATGGACCTCCAGGCATTGTGTTATGCCGAAGTGGTTCTTCGTGCCTGCCATGATTGTTTCGCATTGTGTAGGTCCCTGGTCGACCCAGTTGGGACCCAGTGGCCGACCTGCGGTCTCTTGGATGCCCCAGATGTTGTGACCCCTCTATGTTGATGGTGTTGACACTTGCTTTATTTCATTGGCAACATCATTGTTTTGATTGATTGGCAACTGTATTGATTTGATGAAATTGCTCTATCAGATTGACTATGTGTTCTTTGCATTTCTGTGCATTCTTATCCTTGAGCATTCTGCATATGATAGCAACATGAATGATGATGTTTAGCATTGATGGTATTTGTTCTTTATATATCTGAATTGCATTTTGTCAGATATCATGTCTCTGCATGTATCTGCATAGTCTGAATGTCTCTGCATGTATCTGCATAGTCTGAATAGCAGTAAGTGCTAGTCTCTACATTGGAAGTGTGCATCATTTGCATTCAAGCCTTGAAGTCTGTACATCATGTTCATTCAGTTCACTTCAAGTCTGTCAGCCGTGTGCTTTATTTCATTATTTCATCTATCTACACTCTGCTTAGTTAGTATGAACAGTAGTGGGTCGACCCACCCTTGCTGATGCGTCGACCCATCAGAACACTGACTGTCTGGGTATCAAGTCTGTACATCAGCTTGATCGAGTAAGTCTGTACAGCATGCCTTAGTGTTCATATCATTAAGTCTGTACATTGGCATCTCTTCTTCAAGTCTGTACACCGGGCATCTTCTAATTGAAGTCTGTACAGCCAATGCACTTAACTGAAGTCCATACACTGGAAACTCTTCATTTGATTGAGTCTATACATTGTCTTAGGCTAAGTGTGTATAGCGTCTCATTCATGCTTTGATTAATAAAGTCTGTACATCAGTCTTCACATTCTAAGTCTGTACAGCCGTTGGGTTTGGACTCAGAGTCTGTACACTTGATTCGCCTTTGAATTGGTCAAGTGTGTACATTCCTTCACTGTAGCTTTCACGTATCAAAGTCTACACATCGTGAAAGTCTATACATTCATCACTCACCTTTCGCTCAAGGCAAAGTCTATACATTGGGGTCTTTCCCTACGTTTCTTAGGCGAAGTCTGAACATTCGGTTCTGAAGCCTGAAGTCTATACACTCCAGCCTATTCCTACGTTCAAGGCTTCAGCTACACATTAAGTCTGTACATTGGCTTCGCTTCATCAAGTCTGTACATTGACTCGCTAACTTCTTTGAAGTCTGTACATTGCTTCAGGAGCTTCAAGTCTACACATCGCTTCGCTCCATCAAGTCTGTACATCCACAGTGTTACTTGAAGTCTGGACATTGGTCTTCAAACTCAAAGTCTGCACATTATCTTCGAATCCAAAGTCTATTCAATGGTCTTCATACTTGAAGTCCATACATTCGATATGCAGAGTTGAAGTCCATACTGTGCCTCAGGCTGAGCAAGTTCACACACTGGTCGGTGGCAAGCCTATACACTGGCCTCAGCTTTTCAAGTCTACACATTGGCCTCCTTGCATAAAGTATATACACTGGACTGTTTGGCAAGTCTATACATCGGCCCTTGTCTTCGAAGTCTGTACAACCCTTTAGCTTGCTCAAGTCCATACATTGGCTTCAAGACTTTCAAGTCTATACACTGACGGCTGAACTGAGAACTCTGTACATCGTCTGTCTGCACTAGAGTCTCATGGAGTCTATACATTGCACTCATCTTCTAAAGTCTATACACTGAAGTCTTCACATTCATTTGCATTACATGAAGTCCATACAGTGGGTAAAGTCTGTGCACTGTCCATGCTTTATGCAGCGTCAACTCAGTGCTTCATGCAGCGTCAACTCCTCAAGTATATACATTGCTTTCCTTCGCATGAAGCCTTTACATGCATTAAGTCTATACACTGCTTTCCTTCTTTGAAGCCTTTACGTTGATTAACTCTATACACTCCATTCGTGCTTGCAAAGCCTGTACAGCGTTTACACTTAAACTGAACACACTCTTGTATGTTTGACAGTGAATGCAGAAGCTAATGAGGGGCACGTGATCCGAGGTACCTGGCTCGTGATCCGAGAAGGATAAGGTATCCAGATAAGGACACGTGTACTGACACTCCATTGGATGCTGCCACGTGGTCCAAATTGCTGGGCGGGAAACGTGGAGAGCACACGCCTGCTGCTGTTGCTGTTATATAAACAAGCCTTCTTCCACAGAAGAAGACAGATCGAAGGAGAAGAAGAGAAAGTCTATACACTCAGCAGCAGTGAGCCTTCGATCCACAGAGAGAAAAGAGAGAAGAAAAAGATACAGAGAAGAAGAAGAAAACGAGAGAAGAAGAGATCGAGAGAGATGAGCTGAGAGAGAGCTGATTGAGAGTGAGATTGAGAGTGAGCTTGTATCTCAGTCTTGTGGTTCAAAACCAGAGCTGAGCTTTGCTCTTAGAGCTATATTGCTTTTGAGCTTTTCTGTTTTCGTTTTGATTCTGTCTTTCATTTCCGAATACTGTTTCTTCAAGCTGTGTGTCCGCGGTCTTGCAGTGGTAGTCTCCACTGGACGGGTTAAGCTGTATTTCCCCAGCGGTTGCAGAGGATCAGATCCTCTGGTCGGCAAGCTGTAGTGCCCAGCGAAGCTGTGTATCAGCGGATTGTTTGGCCAAGCTGTAAAGCCCAGCGAACGCAAGCTGTGCTGCGCAGCAGGAAGCCATACTCGGTTGAGTGTGGGGTGGACGTAGGTCGTTGACCGAACCACCTAAAAATCGTGTGTGCACTGTGTTTGTGTTTTTGTGTGATCTGTGTGCGATGGGAATTCTTGCTTAGCTTATTTGGTTGCATCGCTTATGCTCATGTCTAGCTTTCGACCTTTTGCTTAGTATTCTTCGTTTAGCTTAACTGATGTTTGCCTAAATTCCGCTTTAGAACTTACAGTAGTTTTAAATTAGGCAAGTCGATCTATTCACCCCCCTCTAGATCCACACTTAGTGGAGATAGACTGCGTCCATCTAACCCAACACTTGGTATTAGAGCCTAACTCTTCTGCAGGGACTCATCGCCCGAAGAGAATAGGCAGAGATGGATGCTCGAGGGATGACTGTCGAAGGTCACTCAACAACGAAGCCCCCATTCTTTGATGGATCAAACTATGCATACTGTAAGAACCGTATGCAAGTGTTCCTAAGGGCTAAGGGTTATGAGATTTGGAAGATTGTCAGCAAGGGACCTTATGAGCTGTCCCCGAATGAAGATGTATGGACCAAGGAGGAGATCAGAAGGTCCACGCTGAATTGGAGTGCTATTAATGCTATCCAGTGCGCTCTGCATCCTATAGAATTCTCCCGTGTGTCTGCTTGCAAATCAGCTAAGGAGATGTGGGATGCGCTGGAAGTAATTCATGAAGGTACATCTCAAGTAAGAGAGCAGAAGGCCAATCTTCTTGTATCTGAGTATGAAGCCTTCAAGATGAAGCAGAACGAGTCCATCAGCGAAATGTACGCTCGGCTGACTGTCATAACCAATGGCCTCAGAGGTTTTAGGAAACCTCAGACAGAGTATGATGTAGTGAGGAAAATTCTGCGCTCCCTGACTTCCATTTGGCACACCAAAGCAACAGTGATGGAGGAGTCAAGGGACTTGCGTAATACTAAAGCTGATGAGCTGATTGGCTCACTAATGGCATATGAAATAAACATGCCAAGGACAGATGAAGTCGAGAGGAAGAAAAAGCCGATAGCGCTGAAGGCTAGTTCCAGCAAATCAATAAAATCCAGCTCTAGCAGCTCTTCATCATCAGAGGAGAGCCTAAATGAAGAAGAAGATGTGACTCGGTCTGAGATAGCCATGATGACTAGAGAGTTCAGGCGATTTCTCAGAAAGGGAGCAGGACGGTTCGGGCAGAAGAAATACAGTGGTGGCCGAAAGGATAAAAGGTATAAATCTAAACCTGCAAAGAAAAATGAAGCTAATGTCTGTTATCAATGCAGGAAACCAGGGCATCTGAAAATTGACTGTCTAGACAATCAGAAACATAAGGACAGGTCAAAGAAGAAAACCAAGAAGGGAAGAGCTATGATCACCACATGGAGTGATGAAGATGAAGGCTCTTTCAGCAGCAGCTCAGATAGTGAAGCCGAATCTGAACAGCCCATTTGCCTTATGGCAACAAGCTCCGAAGATAGAGAGGAGGACACAGATGAGGTAATCACTAGATTTGAAAACTTCACAATTGCTGATTGGGTAGATGCTTATCATGACATAGCTGATAGAGATGATGATATTAGAAAAGAGAATAGGCATCTTAGAAGAAAAATCAATTCCATGCAAAATGATAAAATTCTATCTGATAAAATTGCATGTTTGGAATCTGAAAATGATAAACTGAAACTCACATGCTCTGAAGTAGAGGACATCAAAATTGAGTTAAAGGTTTCTAGGGAAGAGAATCTAAGGCTTGAAAATGAAATTGATAAATGGAAGCTGAAGATTCAAAAATGTGAAAGTGAAGTAAAAATCATCTCTAAAAAATATGAAGCTGTCCTCAATGTCAACAATGAGCTGAAAAAGGCTATTGATGAACTTCAGAAAGATAATGAGGATAAAATGAAAACCATTGAGAAAATGACCGAAGGAACAGATAACTTAAATGCTTTGTTAGGGTCAAAGGTTAATTTCAGAAAAGAGGGCCTAGGATTTAGTTCTAGTGCAACAAAAACATTTGGGATGAGAACAATTACATTTGTTGCTCAAAAGAAAAAGGGACCTCTAATTAGCATGAACTCAACAAATTTGATGAACAAAACTGCTAATCTGAAAAAGCCCAGTGCTGAGGAGAAGGGCAAACGAAAGGTTAATGAGCCTAGTAGAGCCAGCACATCCAAGCAGAATCCTAGGGCTCAGACTTAGGTTAGGGGTCAACCTACACAGTCCAGTAAACCCCAGGTCAAGGTAACCAAGTCTCCACCATCAACTCCACCTCTGAAGAAGACCCAATACAAACCTGTGTATAGGTCAGCAGGGTCCAAAGTACAGGGGAGATAGAATGCTGCTAGGAGTCAACCCAATTATTTTTATCAACCCAGAGCTCAGACCCACTACAATGCACAGCCAACCTACTTCAATAGGTCAAATTGGTCTAGAACTCAGGGTAGGTTTACAGGTCTTGCATACCAGGGTGCTCAAAACCAAAGACCTTACAGTGAAAATTGGGTCAATGGGTATGGTTACTGGACATCTAGAAATCACTATTTTCATAGCCAGCCCAGGAACTACTATGGCCAAAATTTTGTGGACATATCCTGGCCAAGGCACTGGCACAGAAATAACAATACTGTCAATAATCATGCTGCTGCCAATAAGAAAAAGAACAATAAAAAGAAAAGGAACAACAACAGAAGAAAATCTGTAGGATCCACTGAACAAAATTCATTTAAACAAATGTGGATTCCGAAACATTTACTTTCCTGCTTTGCTTCTAGTTCATTTACATTGGAGCCCAATCAGTCTTGGGTTCCAAACTTCTCTACCTAATTGGGTATGCAGGTATGCCTGGCAGCCAAGAACAACTCGTGGTACATGGATAGCGGCTGCTCCAGGCATATGACAGGAGATAAGGCCAAATTTTGCATACTGACTGAGAAAGTAGAAGGCCTTGTCACCTTTGGAAGCAACACAAAGGGTAGGATTATCGGATCAGGTAAGGTAGGTAAGTGTTCTACCTGCTGCATTGATGATGTTATGCTGGTTGAGGGTTAGCCTATAATCTACTTAGCATCAGCCAGTTATGTGATAAAGGTTACAAAGTTTTATTTAATTCTCAATGCTGTAAGGTTTTGAACCTGATTCTGATATTGTCAAATTTTCTGGAAAAAGAACAAATAATACTTACATGATAAATTTAGATGAAATTCAACACACTAACCCTTGCCTTACTGCCAGTAGAAAAGACATAGCATTTTTATGGCATCGTAGGTTAGGTCATGCTAGCTACACTGTTTTGCACAAATTAAATAAGCATGGCATGGTTAGAGGACTTCCTGAAGTCTCATTCAAGAAAGAAAACAAAATCTATGATGCATGCACTCAATCAAAGATAACTAGAAAGTCATTTAAGTCTAGAACTGAAAATCTATCTTCCAAACCCTATGAGCTGATACATATGGACCTTTTTGGGCTAACTAGATCTGTCAGCCTATCAGGGAGGAGGTATGGGTTTGTCATGGTAGATGACTTTTCTAGGTATACTTGGGTTTATTTCTTATTTAATAAGAGTGATGCTTTCTCAGAATTTCAGGAGTTCTATGTTAAAACAAATCAGAAAATTGAAAACATTTTGTCTGATCATGGAGGTGAGTTTGAAAACTCACAATTTGATGAATTCCGCAGGTCAAATGGAATCAACCACAGGTACTCCTCACCAAGGACACCTGAGCAGAATGGAGTTGTGGAGAGAAGGAACAGAACCCTAGTGGAAATGGGTCGTACACTCCTTGTCGAAGGTGGTCTACCAAGGAAATTTTGGGCTGAAGCAGTGAACACTGCCTGTTATGTAATTAACAGAGCCATGGTAAGACCTTCTACCCAGCAAACACCATATGAGATATTAAAAGGCAAGAAACCTTCTATTGCTCACTTCAAGGTTTTTGGTTGTAAATGTTTCATTCACATAAATGATAAAAAGAACCTTGATAAATTTGAACCTAAAGGAGAACCAGGAACTTTTCTTGGCTATTCTGAAAACACCCGAGCATACAGAGTGTACAATCTGAACTCTAAAACTGTTGAAGAATCTCCACACATAGTTTTTGATGAATCCTTGGCAAATTCTAATGTTGGTCAATGTAGGAATGAAAACAATGGTGAAATTCTGAAGGAAGGAGATCCCGCAGACAAATCCGAGGATGAAGAAGAACATAAAGAGCTTAATGAAGAGGAGCCTACAGTTCAGGGGGAGGTAAATCAAGTTCATGATAGTCATATTACAAATATTAGATATCTCAAGGATCATCCTGTAGATAATGTTATTGGGAAATCTGCATGACCCTCCTAGGACTAGAGGCCACTTAAGAATTCAACATGAACTGAATGCTTATGCTTTTGTATCAAACACAGAACTCAAGTCTATTGACTGTGCTCTCCAAGATGTGCATTGGATTAATGCCATGCATGAGGAGCTCAATCAATTTGACAAAGAATAAGGTGTGGTTTTTGGTTCCACCTCCTGATCATGAAGCAGTCATAGGAACTAAATGGGTATTTAGAAATAAAACTGATGAAGCAGGAAATGTTACTAAAAATAAAGCCAGACTTGTAGCTCAGGGGTACAATCAGGAATTTGGAATAGACTTTGAAGAGTCTTTTGCCCCTGTAGCTAGGTTAGAAGCAATAAGAATTTTATTGGCTTATGCATGTTCCCTAGGAATAAATCTTCAGCAGATGGATGTGAAATCTACTTTTCTAAATGGGGAAATTAATGAGGATGTATATGTGAGACAACCTCCTGGGTTTGAATGTTTAGATTTCCCTAATCATGTTTACAAGCTCAATAAAGCTCTCTATGGTTTAAAGCAAGCTCCTAGAGCTTGGTATGACAGGTTGAGCAAATTTCTCACCGACAAGAACTTCACAAGAGGTATAGTTGATCAAACATTATTTACCAAGGTAAGCCATCCAGATATTCTTATCATTCAGATTTATGTGGATGACATTGTGTTTGGGTCAACTAACCCCAAATTGTGTGAGGAATTCTCTCAAATAATGACTGATGAATTTGAAATGAGCTCAATGGGTGAGCTCAAACTATTCCTTGGACTGCAGGTTACACAAACAGAAGATGGCACCTTCATCTCTCAGTCCAAGTATGTAAAGAACTTATTGAAGAAGTACAAAATGGACAACCTCAAGGAAATAGCTACTCCAATGTGTACCTCAACCAGTTTGGATGAAGATTCTAAAGGTAAACCTGTGGACCAAAGGCTATACAGAGGTATGATCGGATCTCTTCTCTATCTTACAGCATCTAGGCCTGATATACAATTTGCTGTGTGTTTATGCTCTAGATTTCAGGCAAGTCCTAAAGAAACTCACTTTAAAGCTGTGAAAATGATTTTTAGGTATTTACTAGGCACCCAAGAACTAGGTCTCTGGTATCCTACTAAGTGTGAGTTAGAGCTTCTAGCCTACACTGATGCAGACTATGCTGGGTGTCGAGTAGATAGAAAAAGCACCAGTGGCTACTATCAATTCTTTGGTGGCTGTCTAGTGTCTTGGGTATCTAAGAAGTAACACACTGTAGCATTATCCACAGCTGAAGCTGAGTATGTTGCAGCATGTAATTGTGTAGCCCAAGTACTTTGGATTAAGCAATAACTAGCTGAATATCAGATAAATCTGGGATGCATTCCACTTTTATGTGATAATACTAGTGCTATATGCCTTGCTAAAAATCCTGTTCACCATTCTAGGACTAAGCATATAGAGATAAAACATCATTTTCTTAGAGATGCTGTAAATAAAAAGGAGATTGAAATGAATTTCATAGAAACTGAAAAACAAATTGCTGATATTTTTACTAAGCCTCTTGGGAATGAAAATTTTAAGTTTCTTAGAAGAGAACTTGGCTTATGTAAATTTCAGCATGATGAATGATTGTTTAATTACTGTGAATAAAATCTCTGATGTGGACTTATTTTTGATTACTTGGATAAATCATGTGGATGTGAATGTGGATGTAGAACTGTCCTGCATTGCATATATTCAGGGGGAGCTTGTCGAGTCTCTGCATGACTTTGCATATCATTCATTCATGACCTATGCATAAGCTCTCTCTCAATTAATTCTTGCCATGTTGCATGCATATAGACAGGGGGAGTATTGCTAGAAATTCAGAGTGGTTTCAACTTTCTTGAAGTCATTCAACCTTTAACTCTGAATACTTGTCTCTGACATTATGGCAATCTGTTGGTCAGTTCTGATTTCTAAGCAGTAGAAAATAGACTTCTTCATTTATAAGAATTTGAATTGTTCAAAGACTGATGTAATGGTTTAAATCTTATAATGGTTGGAGTTTAAAGATTGCAATCAGTATATAAGTAAGTTGAAAATTGATAAAACTCTCAACATCTTTCTTATTTCATGTCAGAATAAGCTAATCATATCTGAAATCTGAAATCATGTTAGAGAAGTTAAGTATGTGTATTGTTCTTAAACAAGTCATTCTGAAACATAAAAAAAAGGACAGCTCAGAAAGATATTGAAAAACATTGAAAATCATTGAATATATATATTGGCAGAGCAATGACTGATAAATCACTGAGAAACTGAGTGATCCATCAAAGAAGTGGACAACACTCATGTCATGAAGTGTATCAGCTATCTCTGTTTAAAATGTTCAAAACAGCAAGCTGGTTTCACTGAGTACCTGGGGGTAACTGACGTCTGATAAACGTGTACTCTCACACAAAAAGGTGTAACTCAGTTCTGTTGAATTTGATCATAGGCAGAATGGTCCATCTTGTTGAGTATCTAGGGGTATTGGCGTCTTATAAACGTATACCCTTACGCAGAAAGACTTATGGTACCTGAATGCTCAAAATGATCTAATACTCATAATGCTGCTCCTTCAAAAGAAAAGCTCATGAGTGCCAATTTGTTTAGTTTCAATACATGACTTGGGTTCTCTCAATATTTTTATGAGACTATGAAAGTAAGATATTATGAAATTGAATCTTTCATGCAAATGTGATTCTGGTTTATTATTTTATCATGCACAGTGAACTTATCTATTGCTTGTAGTGTATGAACTCCAAATTTTATCATCCTTAAACCAGAACTCTTTTTGACAGCAGTTTATAAATTCATATGACTGAAGACTCTATGCTTTAGAATGCTTATTCATGAACTACCTGTTCAGAATGCCAGTCAGTTCTTCTCTTGCTTCCTCCCTTGTATTTAATTTTTCCCTCCCCTTTGTTGATGGCAAAGGGGGAGAATATTGTCTAGGGGATGTCTAGGGGGAGAATACGTATGCATAATGATAAGGGAGAGTTTGAGGCAGTGAGTTGCATGCATTCATAGTATCTGCATGTCAATCTGCATAATACATCAGGTCTTTCATCAAACATTTATCTATATGACAGGATGTTGCTATTCTACTTCATATGGGGTTGCCATCATCAAAAAGGGGGAGATTGTTGTGACCCCTCTATGTTGATGATGTTGACACTTGCTTTATTTCATTGGCAACATCATTGTTTTGATTGATTGGCAACTGTATTGATTTGATAAAATTACTCTATCAGATTGACTATGTGTTCTTTGCATTTCTGTGCATTCTTATCCTTGAGCATTCTGCATATGATAGCAACATGAATGATGATGTTTAGCATTGATGGTATTTGTTCTTTATATATCTGAATTGTATTTTGTCAGATATCATATCTCTGCATGTATCTGCATAGTCTGAATGTCTCTGCATGTATCTGCATAGTCTGAATAGCAGTAAGTGCTAGTCTCTACATTGGAAGTGTGCATCATTTACATTCAAGCCTTGAAGTCTGTACATCATGTTCATTCAGTTCACTTCAAGTCTGTCAGCCGTGTGCTTTATTTCATTATTTCATCTATCTACACTCTGCTTAGTTAGTATGAACAGTAGTGGGTCGACCCACCCTTGCTGATGCGTCGACCCATTAGAACACTGACTGTCTGGGTATCAAAGTCTGTACATCAGCTTGATCGAGTAAGTCTGTACAGCATGCCTTAGTGTTCATATCATTAAGTCTGTACATTGGCATCTCTTCTTCAAGTCTGTACACCGGGCATCTTCTAATTGAAGTCTGTACAGCCAATGCACTTAACTGAAGTCCATACACTGGAAACTCTTCATTTGATTGAGTCTATACATTGTCTTAGGCTAAGTGTGTACATCGTCTCATTCATGCTTTGATTAATGAAGTATGTACATCAGTCTTCACATTCTAAGTCTGTACAGCCGTTGGGTTTGGACTCAGAGTCTGTACACTTGATTCGCCTTTGAATTGGTCAAGTGTGTACATTCCTTCACTGTAGCTTTCACGTATCAAAGTCTACACATCGTGAAAGTCTATACATTCATCACTTACCTTTCGCTCAAGGCAAAGTCTATACAATGGGGTCTTTCCCTACGTTTCTTAGGCGAAGTCTGAACATTCGGTTCTGAAGCCTGAAGTCTATACACTCCAGCCTATTCCTACATTCAAGGCTTCAACTACACATTAAGTCTGTACATTGGCTTCGCTTCATCAAGTCTGTACATTGACTCGCCAACTTCTTTGAAGTCTGTACATTGCTTCAGGAGCTTCAAGTCTACACATCGCTTCGCTCCATCAAGTCTGTACATCCACAGTGTTACTTGAAGTCTGGACATTGGTCTTCAAACTCAAAGTCTGCACATTGTCTTCGAATCCAAAGTCTATTCAATGGTCTTCATACTTGAAGTCCATACATTCGATATGTAGAGTTGAAGTCCATACTGTGCCTCAGGTTGAGCAAGTTCACACACTGGTCGGTGGCAAGCCTGTACACTGGCCTCAGCTTTTCAAGTCTACACATTAGCCTCCTTGCATAAAGTATATACACTGGACTGTTTGACAAGTCTATACATCGGCCCTTGTCTTCGAAGTCTGTACAGCCCTTTAGCTTGCTCAAGTCCATACATTGGCTTCAAGACTTTCAAGTCTATACACTGACGGCTGAACTGAGAACTCTGTACATCGTCTGTCTGCACTAGAGTCTCATGGAGTCTATACATTGCACTCAACTTCTAAAGTCTATACACTGAAGTCTTCACATTCGTTTGCATTACATGAAGTCCATACAGTGGGTAAAGTCTGTACACTGTCCATGCTTCATGCAGCGTCAACTCAGTGCTTCATGCAGCGTCAACTCCTCAAGTATATACATTGCTTTCCTTCGCATGAAGCCTTTACATGCATTAAGTCTATACACTGCTTTCCTTCTTTGAAGCCTTTACGTTGATTAACTCTATACATTGCATTCGTGCTTGCAAAGCCTGTACAGCGTTTACACTTAAACTGAACACACTCTTGTATGTTTGACAGTGAATGCAGAAGCTAATGAGGGGCACGTGATCCGAGGTACCTGGCTCGTGATCCGAGAAGGACAAGGTATCCAGATGAGGACACGTGTACTGACACTCCATCGGATGCTGCCACGTGGTCCAAATTGTTGGGCGGGAAACGTGGAGAGCACACGCCTGCTGCTGTTGCTGCTATATAAACAAGCCTTCTTCCACAGAAGAAGACAGATCGAAGGAGAAGAAGAGAAAGTCTATACACTCAGTAGCAGTGAGCCTTCGATCCATAGAGAGAAAAGAGAGAAGAAGAAGATACAGAGAAGAAGAAGAAAACGAGAGAAGAAGAGAGCGAGAGAGATGAGCTGAGAGAGAGCTGATTGAGAGTGAGATTGAGAGTGAGCTTGTATCTCAGTCTCGTGGTTCAAAACCAGAGCTGAGCTTTGCTCTTAGAGCTATATTGCTTTTGAGCTTTTCTGTTTTCATTTTGATTCTGTCTTTCATTTCTGAATACTGTTTCTTCAAGCTGTGTGTCAGCGGTCTTGCAGTGGTAGTCTCCCCTGGACGGGTTAAGCTGTATTTCCCCAGCGGTTGTAGAGGATCAGATCCTCTGGTCGGCAAGCTGTAGTGCCCAGCGAAGCTGTGTATCAGCGGATTGTTTGGCCAAGCTGTAAAGCCCAGCGGACGCAAGCTGTGCTGCGCAGCAGGAAGCCATACTCGGTTGAGTGTGGGGTGGACGTAGGTCGTTGACCGAACCACCTAAAAATCGTGTGTGCACTGTGTTTGTGTTTTTGTGTGATCTGTGTGCGATGGGAATTCTTGCTTAGCTTATTTGGTTGCATCGCTTATGCTCATGTCTAGCTTTCGACCTTTTGCTTAGCATTCTTCGTTTAGCTTAACTGATGTTTGCCTAAATTAAGCTTTAGAACTTACAGTAGTTTTAAATTAGGCAAGTTGATCTATTCACCCCCCTCTAGATCCACACTTAGTGGAGATAGACTGCGTCCATCTAACCCAACAGACACCCCGAGGGTTTCGTGTCCGTGTTTAGGGGTGTCGGGAGGACCGTGCTACCTCGTTTAGCATTCCCGTGGGTTTGAGAGTCAGGGTGACTCCTCGTGTTTTGGGCTTTTGTGTTACGCTTGATCGAGTCACCGTGTATCGGTGTGTGTGCGGTGAGGTTTCCCCTGCATATCGTGAGTTTTCCCTGGAAGACGATTCCCGAGTGGGCCATGTGTTTGGCCTTGGACCGAAAGTCCAGTAATCCGGCCTGGGGGTGGAGGTTTCCCATTTTCCCTGGAATGGGGAATCGGCGTGGCGGCTTGTGAGTTGCCTTGAGAACCGTGCTTCTGCATTTCTGCGCGACCGAGTGCGTGGCCCGTGGACCGTGAGTCCCGTTTCTTCTCCGACAGTGGTCACCGTGCGACGGTGCTGGTACGTGGGACGGTCCCCGTACTTCGTCGAGTTCGGACGTTATTTTTCATTGACTTGAGAGTCTACTCCTTCAGTGACCCTCCACTAGTCGTAGCCTGCTTACACGCGAGTGGTCCCACTAGGGAGTGGTGGAGAGGCTACCCTGAGGACGGTTTTTAGACTAGTTTCCGTCGGGCCCCTCGTTTGTAGCTGGAGTACGGCTCAAGGGGAAAACCTGTTAGAGGCCAGACCTAGGACGCATGGTCTGTGTGTGCACACGTGGTTGGGGGCGATTGGACACACGCTGACGAGCGTGACCCCAGCTAGTCACTTGCTTTGTGGTTACTTGTACGGTGTCCTTGCCTCCGCCCGGGGCGTGGCAGGCGAACACCTGCGGTGCGGTGGAAGACGTCAGGGGATGCTACCGACTGTGCTTCTAGTGGGAGGTACTCCTATCGAGTCAGGAGTGACAGACTGTCAGTCTCTGTGACTTCGACCTTCGGGTATTGGTCGTGTTGACCATCGAGTTCTGGTTGTTTCGCCGTGACGCGTGTGTCAGTTTTCGTGCCGTGAGACTGGTGCTAGTAGCGTTACCGAGGTTGCGTCTTGTTGGTGCGGTGTCCACGACCGGGTGGTCGGGGCTGCACCTTGGATAGCGTGTCCAGGTCGACCGTGTCCTGGAAGATAGGCCTCTACAGCGGAGTTGCTGTGATTTTTTTTACTTCGGTAAGTGGTACTAGTGTAGTTTCGTTTCCCCCGACCATGAGATCGGGGTGTGTTTTCTGGTACAGTAGGAGTAGCTGTAGTGCCAAGTTTTTACCGGCCACCGGTTCGCTGTTCCTGCTATTGTTGTAGCTTTCCTTTCCGCTACCGCCGTTGTTTCCGATTGGGGTTCCGCGGGATCCCTGCTGAGTCTCTGTTTTGGAGACTCATCCCTGCTTTTCAGGTGTGGCGATTCTTCCTCGAGGTTCGAGGGTGCTGTTTCAGAGGTTCTTAGTTGCCAGCTCGTCGGGCCGAGTGTTCACTTGGCATGTGGTACGTTTTACTGCTTTAGATTGTACTTTCTGTTGGACTGGACTCTGTTGTAGTAGTAGTTTATTTATTCCTGTTAATTATTGAATTATTCTGCTTTACTTCCTATTTCTTTGTGCCTCCACACTCCTTTTAGCCCTTCCGAGCCCTCCCAGCTCGTGGGCGGCGGGCCAGGATTCGAATGGTATCGGGTTCTTCCCGGTATCCGGATCTTGGGTCGTTACAGTCACGAGCCGCCTTAAGCATTATATTATTGAGGTTTCTGACCTAGGATAGGCCAGATTGATGGCCTAGGGCTATCTTTGTACGACGGTCTTGACCCTGAGTCCTGTGACTGACGGACCATTGGTTTAGTAGGTTTAGTGGACTGCCTAGGGTCCGATGGCATCGTGCCACCTGTTTCCTGAGCTGGACGAGATAGGGCCTGTGCGTGGCCTGTCCGTGTTCCAATGGTTTTCACCGAGGGTCGTTTCTGTGGTGACCCCCACTGGTAGTACCTTCTGGGGATGCGTGTGCCGACCCACCAGAGTATAGGTGGAGAGCTACAATGGCTTGCCTGGGCACGCGTGTGCTAACCCACCTAGGGGGTAGGTGGAGAGCCACGCCCGTTAGAGATGGTTTTTAGGCTGGTTGCCGTAGGGCCTCCCCTATAGTGACTCGAGTCTGAGCCTGGAGGAAAACCAGCTAGAGGGCCTGGTGTTATACAGTCTGTCAGTGTGTGCACACATGGTCGGGGGCTTCGGACGCGTGCTGACGAGCATGACCCTGACTAGACCCTTGTTTTTACTGGTGGTTTGTGTGGTGTCTCGGTTTCCTCCTGGGGCGAGAGAGACACTTGAGGCATGGAATAAGTCATCGTGGACGCTTCTAGCCATGCTTTGTGTGGGCAGGTGCCCCCATCATGGGATGCGAGTTTTCGTGACCCGAAAGTCCATTTTCTGACCGCGAGGCATGGTCTCCCGGACCGTTTCTATGTGTTTTCCGAGGTTGAGGCCAGGAACTCTCAGTAGGATTACCGGGGCTTCATCCCTTGGCTAGGTCGGGTTCACGGCAGCGAGGTCGTAATGATACCCATGGACCGTGTGGTCCAAGTTAGGCCCCGTCTTGGTGACAGGCCTCCACGGTAGAGTTGCCATATGTTTTCCCTCGGTAGCTGTAGTGTTAGGTAGTCCGGTTGTCCCCCGACTATGAGATCGGGGTGTGTTTTTCGGTACAGTAGGAGTAGCTGTAGAGCCGAGGTTTTACTGGCCGCCGTGATTGCCGCTCCTACTTTTTGTTGCTGCTTTCTGCTACCGCCGTTGTTTATGGTTGGGGTTCCGCGGGACCCCTTCTGAGCCAGTGAGACGAGGCTCACCCATGCTTTTCAGGTGGGGCAATTCTTCCTCGAGGTTCGAGGGTGCTGTGATGAGGTTCGTAGTTGCTAGCTCATCGGGCCGAGTGTTCACTCGGCATTGGGTACGTTTTATTTTTCTTGTAGACTGTACTTTCTTTGAACTAGACTCTACAGTTTATTTATTATTGTTGTTCCTACTTTATTTCTTATTCCTATATACTGCCACTCACACACACCTTTTAGCCCTTCCAAGCCCTCCGACTCGTGGGCGGTGGGCCAGGATTCGAATGGTATCGGGTTCTTCCCAGTATCTAGATCTTGGGTCGTTACACTTAAGTTGGGGGAGAATAATTTCTCAAATTTTCAAAACTTGGAAATTAAAATCCTTCATGTCTAACACTCCCAACTAATGCTTCATGCTCATATTTCATTATGACAATGGCTTAACCAAATTTTGAGACTTAGAATTTCTGCTTGTGATAATAACAAGTTAAAGAGGTAAATTAGTTGGTTATGTTTTTAGCATCTTCCTTAGGTTACACCTAAAATTTTATTGAACTTACACACATTTGCATAATACCAAGATTAGTGGATGTCAAACATATGGGTGATGGGAATTGTGCTTAACACTATTGTGTCTCCTTTGGATTTGATTTCTAGTTTTGATGCTGGCAACAATGTGTTTGACCTTAATTTGACTCTAGCAACATTGTTATTTTAAAGTCTTTACTTTAGTCAGAATAAGTTTTTGTTCATAACAAGGTCGATGCATATTCATACTGTTGCATTGAAAGGTCGGTGCACATTTGCATATAAGTCTATAAGGTCGGTGCATATATCCACTTCTATTCTAAAGGTCTATGCATGTGCAGAATTGTTGCATTGAAAGGTCGGTGCACATTTGCATATAAGTCTATAAGGTTGGTGCACATGAAGAAGTCCTGCACTATAAGGACGGTGCACATTCACTTTATAGTCTATCAGGTCGGTACATACATTCATTCCAGTCCTGAAGGTCGGTGCATATGTAGAAGTATTGCACTAGAAGGTCGGTGCATATGTAGAAGTATTGCTATATAAGGTTTGTGCATATTTGGATTCTAGAGAAAAGTCGATGCATGTCATAGAAAGGTCTATGCTAGTGAGCTAGCGACTGCAGCATAGGTCAATGCATGTTATAGAAGGGTCGATGCTAGTAAGTCATCACTCTCAAGGTCGATGCACCTTGTGCATTCATTATAAAGACAAGTCGATGCACCTTCATTACAGAGTCAGTTTGTCTGGCAAATAAGGTCTACCTGTATAACTCTAAGGTCGATGTTTCTATTCTAACATGCTGTATGTGTTAGCTATACAGGATAATGTATCTCATTTATGCATCGATGCTCTTGAAGAATTTTGTGCATACACTTATGTGAATTGTCTGACCTTATGAAGCATCTGAAACTGCATTTGCTAATAATTATTACATGCTTCATAAGTCTCATAAATCTTTGATTCTGTTTTGGACAGAAAGGAAGAAACAACCCAGACCCATGCTCGAACACCTGGATTGCATAAAGGTAGACCACATTAGTCTCATGTGGAATTTAAAGTGAAGCAGATTAAGGGCACATGATCCAAGGTGGGAAGCTGAACTAACATCCTACCACGTGGATCGTCTTATCTTCTACTCCTGACACGTGGGTCCTCGAAGTGCGCATTCTAGATTAAATTATTAGGCGGGAGTGTGTCTTCCATGCGTCCAAAATTTGAAAAGCTCGTGGGACCACAGACTCGCGCTCTCCTATATAAAAGGGGATCGAGCAATCAAATTCGAATGAGAGTGAATACGAGAGAAGCTGATCAAAAGAGAAGAAAAGAGCTGAAAAGCAAGAGAGTTCCAGAGGTCGAGAGAGAAGAGTCTGAGAAGAATTTGAGAGTGAAAGAGTCTATTGTAGAGAGTAAAAAGAAAACAAAGTGTCGTAAGTCTGTCTGAGAGAGAGAAGTGAGATTGAGCAGAAGATCATTGTCCTGACTTCTGGATCAGATCCAGAGTCAGATCGCTCCAGTGGAGCTACAGTTCATTCTTTCTATTATTGTTTTTCATTGCCTCTTTAGTTTTCTTTTTGAAATTACTACAAGCCGTGTATCAATGCTCAGCGGCGAGGTGTGATCCTCGGACAGCAAGCTATGTTGCTCAGTGGGAAAGTAAGCTGTGAGGCTCAACTGTTTGTGGGTTTTCATCCCCGAAGCTGTGGATCAGTGGAGTTCAAGCTATTTGGCAGCGGAAGCCTTACTCAGTTGAGTAAGGGGTGGATGTAGATCTCAAGCTTGAGATCGAACCGCCTTAAAAATTGATCTGTCTTCTATGTGATTGCACTTCTCTTTTTACTGCAACTAGATGAATGCCTAGGATCATCTACTGCAAGTCGTTAATGCTTTCAATATATTCATCTGTTGCTTACGCCTGAGTACTCAACCTGGTTGTTTGAATGTCTTTTGAATTTTCTGTGCTAATTCATCATAAGTTGACATTGTCTTGAATCGTTCAGTAGATTTACCATCTTATATCTGATCTGTGATCGGTAATTCAGTGGCACATAAAAATGGCTCAGTCAGAAGGATAGATTACGTCTATCTGAAAAATTGACCTTTGCATGAGGAGATTTTCTAATCAAACCTCCATCATGTACTATACTAAGTTGGTTGATCTATTGGTTTTGGAGTTTTCAATGTTTGACAGCTATTCCATAGCAGATTCCCTTGTTGTTAATTCAAACTATTTTTAGTGGTTATATTTACAGTAGTTTCTTTTAATTCCGCATTGTTATTAACTGCTGTAGAATTTGAAATTGGGGTAGATCTATTCACCCCCCCTCTAGATCACCCATTCATCCATTCACACATCAAACACTTTGGTGATGATTGATATTATGCCTATTCATTGAAGAGTAATCATGGGAAAAAAGTTACCTGCCTAGAATTAAGTGTGAAAAAAATCATGATCTTAGTAACCAGACGTACTTCTCCTTAGACAAGAGTTGAGGTTCATGTCAAACGGTGAGGGATTGTAAAAAAAAGAAAAAGAAAACATCATGCAGAGTGAAGCTACCTGTAATTCGAGAGCTTGATTTGAGATGTGTGCCGAATTGAAAATCATTCTCAAGTGATGGGTAGAAGTCTCATGCACCCATTCAATTGACATCTACTAGTCAAGTTAAATCACATTTACAGAAAGAGATATAATATTTTCACTACAAGAAATTCGACCTATAGCCACGAATTTTACCTACGTTTCAAGAAAACATAGGTATATATGACTTATTCCGACATTTTTTAAATTACGTAGGTAAATTTCCTACGTTTCATTATAACGTAGCTATATGGTCACTTTATTCCGACGATTCTACATGAAGCATCAGAAAATATTTTGTGTACTGACATCTTCTGAGTAAATGTGAGAATAGACTTTATATATTGCTATGTTTTAAGAAAAAATGTAAGAATAAGTTATTTCATAAAAAATTAAAAATAAATTGAAAGCGTAAGAAATGAGGGTGACTAAGATAGTGACAAATTTGGCGCTCGAGTTTTTTCATTTTTATCGACTTTTAGCACTTGATTTTTCTCCAAATTCCACCCGTTCTCTCTTTCTCTTCCTCCCCAACCCCTTCCCCTCTCATCTCCTTGGATCCAGTCGAGACTCTCCGTGCTGCTGTGAAAGAGGAGGTCCTCTTCTTCATCCTCCCCCTCCGCCGCTGGACCCTTCACTCCTTCTCATCCTCTTCACAGTAGCCACCGCCGAAGGAGGCCCCTCTCCCGTCCAGGAAACGCCATCAGCTTCTTCCTCACCTGGTGGCCGCCCATCAGCTTCTTGCTCACCCGATAGTTGGAATCCCACCTCGCCGAGTCCATGCCACCGTCTTCCTCTTCTCCTTCATATTCCTCCTCCCATTCGCACTCTTCCTCTGTCCCCTTCCATCGATGGCCAGCGGCGACACGAGAGGACGTGGCCCTGGCGACGATGGTGATGCCAGGGGGATGCGGCACCGACGACGATGGTGGCGGCGGATGGTTGGTACGGGGGAGAGCATGGGCGGCGACGGTAGGGCACGTGGGCAAGGTGACCGACGGTCGCGAAGCCGCGTAGAGCAGCGGCCTCGTCCGTAGGGGCGAGTAACGGCTTCACCGGCTAGGGCGAGCAACGACGGTCGCGGGTTGGGGGACAATCTGACGAGCAGTGGCGGTAGTGGCCATGGCCTGCTACTCGCGGCACAAGGATGGTGACCGACTTCGTGGGGTGGCGATCCGACGGGGTGGTTTCACCCTTGGAGGTAGGGGGGACGAACCCTAAGCTTCCCATGATGATTTTCCTTTGACTTAAGCTCAAATGGGGGGGATAATTCTATGTATTAGGGTTGCTTCCATACTAGGGTTGTGAGGTTTCACAGTTTTATTGTAGTATATATGAAGACAAAAGCTTCTATTTTATTTAGTTTACGTAAACAAGTAGGGATATTTTTTTATTGTCAGAAGTCTGTTGTTTCCTTCTCATCTTTTTTCTTTATGCATATTACCAGGCCATTCGATCATAATCTAGGAGTCAATCATTGGCTGTTCTAGATGAGGTATGTAGGAAATTGTTGCATATCTAGATAGGTCGCATTTCGATTCTTTTTCAAACTCTCCATTTCAAATTCCCTAAATGATTGAGAAAATGAAGAATGTCTTGGTTCAATTTCACAACATGCTTGATGATTACTTTTTACAGATTCAGTTGCTCCATGCCACATAGAATAATCTAGGCCTAGGGCCTTCTTTTTGACTTGTGTCATGCATTTTATGAGATGATCATCTAGTCTGATCTTTAGAAGATAATTTGTTTTCTACATAAGTGAGGATCCTATTCAATAGTTTGCAGTTGCAAAGTAAGCTATCCTTTGATTTCAATAACTTGAGCTTGGTTTTGATACTGAGTTTGTCAACCACGTTGTAGGTATAATGGACTCCATCCTCTCTTGCTGAGGAAATCAATGGAATCTTCATTTTGTCCTTGTTCTGTTATTTCAATCTTCCTCTATTCGTTCAGTTTCTTTTTCTTTTATTTCCCTAGTGATTAAATTGCTTCTTTAATGATCTTTCCTTTAATGTGAAGCACCTGGAGATTATCTTGTCTGGAACATACTGGGTTGTGTTTAGGATGCAATATGGGGTCATTAAATGATGTCAGTCTATTTTCACCCAAAGTAAGACGTTTATTTATATATTTAAGTTTTTGGAGTGTTGGTTGGTTTGGGAAGAAAGTACTTAGTAATTTGATGAAAGCATGAGTCATTTTCCCCTAAAATAAAGCCAAACTATTTTTTCAGCTGTGTTAAAGCTAGCACGTAGGTGGACCATGCCATCAACTTGGATACAAAGAAGGAAAGCAAATAAAAGTAAGATAATGAAAATCTACTCTTGTTCCAATCATTCATGCACAATGAACCTCAAATAGCTCTTATTGATTTGTTTTTGTGTTTTGTTTTCAAAGATATATGTGAAAGAGTGATATGATGAATGACAAATATAAAGAGCAAATGATGATGATCTCAATCAGCCTATGAACATGTAAACGATGAACCTAGGCAACCAAGACCTGCTCTAGCATGGGCAATGCTATCTCAATCAAACTAAACTAAGGAGAGAAAAGGAAAAAACACACGCCGGAGCGTGGAGCAAAGGAATAAATGAAAACACACCGCGTGGGTGGAAGAAGTAAAAGAAATAGGAGATATAAGAGAGAGAAAGCTAATGCCCGATACCAAGAAAGAACGTGATCGCCACCAAGGTAAAAATAAGCCAAAGACCTGAGCAATACCTTGGAATAGGAGGATGATGCACCCGCCCACGGGAGAGAGAAACTAATAGGAAACTGCAGCTCTGTTGAATATGACGGTCCAGAACCCATGCGTCACAGAGTGTGACGGTCGCCCGATAGACCCCTAGAGGAACCTGACGCGTCGGTTGAAGACCGTCAGAGTGTCTGCAGAACAAGCTTGTGAATCCTTCAAACTCCAAACCTTCCAGCCGGCCAGAAAGCTTGGGCCTCGTCTAATGAGCCCTGTGAACCTGCCAAAGAACGTGGAACATAAAAAATAACCCCAAATTAGCCTTTCAAACAAGCGTAGTATCAATAATCAATAAACTTAATATCATGCAAAAGGAAAGGGGGATACCGGGGAGATTGGTTTTTTAACCCCTCTGGGCATTTTAAAATATAGGAAGGATGTTTAAATGATTGAAACAAGGTGGAAGAACGTGGAAGAAGAAGTGGGACAATGCTATGATGCAAAGGAAGAGGGAAGAACACAAGTATGCCAATGAATTGAACTAAACACTTGAAAAAAACCGAATACTCCTGTGACTGTGAAGCAGATGGACGTGAAAATCAATTCTTCTTGGTTGGATATGACCCCAGAATGCGGCAGCACTTCGATGCAAACTCCAGATTTCTCCCCCTCAGGCCATGAAGTCAAGGGTTCTATTTATAGACCCTCAAACTCTCCGGTCGAGTAGAGGATAATCTAGAAAAAAAGGAGGATGATTCTTAGCAAACTCTTGAAGATAATACTCCCAAGAGTCCATAGAAACAAACAGAAGGTTCTGAGGATTAGATTTGGAAGAGAAATCATAAGATGAAACTCTCAATTTGACTACGGAGTAGCAAAGAAAAGGCCAAACCTACCAGGACTCTCTATTTGATGTAACGGCTGCACGACAGACCGTCACAGGAATGTAATGCTCCAGGAAGAGACCGTCACACACAACCTTATCCGTTAAGAAGATAAGATCAATGTGAGAAGTTCAAAAGTGTTGGACTCTTGAAGGATGTAACGGCCTAATGAAGACGCATTACAATGAGGTAACGGTCGCACGATGAACCATCACAGTCAACGGATAACAATAGGATAAACATTGGAAAGAAAGCCTTAAGCTTTAGGACTCTTCAAGACGTAACGGACCTGGGCAGATGCGTCAGAGTGATGTAACGCCCCCATGATGGACCGTTAGAGATAATAAGGATTCAAATGAAATGAAAGTTTGCTAAGTTTCATCCAATGACAGGCCACAAGGAATTAAACCCAACCAAGGAGTCATGACTCAAGAAATAAACCTCAAATCGATCAAGAAAGCTCAACAAAGATGAACAACTCGGAGCATCATATAGAATGAATAAGGAGATGACTCGACTTATTGGTCATAAAACGGGTGTCAACAGATGCCCCTCCTTAACGTCCTCTTTGCAGGGGAGCGAGCGGAGGTGAAGCGAATGCGAAATGGAACATGGAGATGAAGTGGAAGTGAAGCGGAGCGGACTAAAAGCGGGCGTTAAGGTAAACGACACCCGTTCTCAACCAACAAGTGGTGGGAATTTTTTGGAAAACTTTGAACTAATCACAAAGAAATAGCCAACCAAAGGACGCATGTCTGGAGAATTAACTATCAACTAAGGAAAGGAAAACACGGCTAGTCGTCGGAAGCAACGGAAAGGAAAGAGACGATCGACTAAACTCCAGACAGGAATCTTCAGCTGACCAAATCAAGCGAGCAGATCGAAGGAAACCTTCCAATTCAGAGTGGAATGACTCTCCTTACTCGAGATTGAGAACACATCTATTCACCATCACTGAGACATCTTGAACAAATGAGGCTCATGAAGGCTCAAAGAATGCGCATGATGCATGCTGGGCTAAAACAAAAGAAATCATCAAAACAAATGCAAAGAAAGAATAAAATAACAAGATACTCGAGAATAATATTGCTAGATCGAAGAAATCAGGGTCAGGACACCATCTGCAACCACGGCATGCAAGACAGAACCGTCGTCCCCAAACCTTTCCAACCTAACGGCCTATCCAACGATTAAACATGCGCACTTAGATCATCATCGTTTTTGTTTAAGGGGAACATCAGATCCCAGAACACATGAATGACCAGCCGGTTCTTGAGATAATATATCATAGATAACATATAGTAATGCATTTAAGGGGAAAGGAAATCAGGATACAATACCTGACTTACCTGCCCGGCGAACTGGCGAATGATGATGTTCATAACTTCATTCATGAGCAAAAGGTTAGCCAATGACAATTAATATGAGCATGAAACAAGGCATAACCATTCGTACGCATGAAAAGTATTAATAATATACACCATGGAAAAAATGTAATCATTCAAGCATCAAATAGACCATTTTCTTCATCAAGAAATCTACAAACTGTGACGGTCTACAGGGGGTGCGTCACACCACTTTGACGATTCAAACCTGGGCTGTCAGAGCTTTGGCGATTCATATTCTTCAATGCACTTATTCAAACTGACCTAACGGTCTAGGGTAAACGCGTCAGAGAATGTAACGGTCTGGCGATAGACCGTCATATTTTCTGAGCGTTCAAAAAAAATAAACCGAATGGTCACAAGCCATCATTCAAGCCTCATTCGAGCTTTCAACGCCCAAACACCCAAAAGAAAACTCCAAAACCACCGGGGCGACCACCGGCGACGACCAAAAGATGGCCGGCGACGAGCGATCCTCGCCACCGAAGAGACGGGAAAAGGGGAAGAAAAGGATGGCCATACACCACCTTCGCCAGCGAATAGAGCGAGAGGCAATCCCGCCGGCTGAGGAAGATGAAATGGCGACGAGGGCACCTACGGTGGAGGAAGAGGCTCCAACGGTTGAGGAGGACCAAGGAAAGGCTCCCCTGGACGAAGGAGAACCCATGGCAACGGAGCAGAAGAGGAAAAGAGGCCAAGACCGAGAGGTAGGCCACTCGCCCTAATTTTCACTTTTCAATTTTTATAAGTTTTATGAGTTTGCATGGATGAATGGGTAGAAAATGGGTCTAAGAACCCATTAGGAACAAGATGTTGGCCATATGGCCATTTTGGGAAGCCAAAGGAATCAAAAGGGAAACCACCCCTTTGCAGGGGATGTAAAGGTCATACCAGTGACCGTCGCAACTCTGACGGACCACCCATGGTGCGTTAGAGCCCTGTGATGCGCCACCTCAGGGCCGTCACAGCAACCAGAGACCAGAACTGATTTTTTTAGTTTTTTAATTATTCAATTTTTTGTTTGTTTTCATTATATGAATGTTACGCAATGATTTTATGATGCAATTGACTAATTTATGATCTAAATGCATGCAGGGGAAGAGACGAACAAGAATTTCATGGCTTTAGATCTGGGCAGTCTACCAGGCACTGCCCGACTACCAGAGAGAGCGGCTCGCAGCTATGGGATTCACCGAGGTGCTGAGCATCGAGGTGATCAGGATGGACACGCCGCTGCTATACGCATTGCACGAGCGGTGGGACCCAGTTAGCAGAGCATTCATCTTCCCGTGGGGCCACATGATCCCCACGCTGGAAGACATGGCTAGGATTACAGGATTGAGGGTCCACAGAGCGGCAGTGACCGGGTGGACTTACGGGAACTACAGGGAGTTCGCCCAGGAGCTGCTGGGCTTGGATTTGATCAGACCGGGCCATACTTCCTCCCAGCTTTCGAGATCGAGACTGTAGGAGAGTTTGGGACTGAGGGGAGCTGCTATCGTAGTGGGAGAGCTACCTGAGGAGCACATAGGGTGAGTGATAGAGCAGGTGCGCCCACATGTGGCAGCGGAGGCAGGACCGGAGGGAGAGCGTGTACTGAGGCGGTTCCTCATGCTGCTATTCGGGAAGCTGCTATTCGTGACTCGAGCGGACGTGATTAGTTGCAGACTACTGCCATTGCTCGAGGACTTAGGCAGAGTAGGGAGATATGCATGGGGAGCAGCGGTCCTGTTCTTCCTGTTCGAGTCGCTTAGCATGACGGACCGGCAGACGATGCTGGGCGGCTTCTTGCCTTTCTTACAGGTATACTTGACTAAAATGCTTCCTATATGATTATGCAAATGATTATGCGACTGACTAACTATGATTTCTAAATGCAGATCTGGAGCTTCGTGTACCTCCCGGGGATTGGGCGAGGCACGCTACAACATCCCGGACGGATCCCGATCGCGAGGCGATGGGTGGTCGCCAGGGACTCAGGGTCGATCACCAGATTGACCCGGGCGATCCAGGATGAGCTGGATTCCTTCCCGCATACGGCGGTAAGCCCAGGACTCTAAATGCTTTCTAAATGCTCATGAATGTTTATGAGTGCTTCTATGAGCTGACAAACTAACATGATTTTCAAGTGAGATGGACCCCGTACCAGGACGAGGGGACCGAGGGACAGCCATGGGTCCAGACATCCCTTTCATACCGCGGGCGAGATGTGTGGTTGCACTGCATCAACATCATCGAGCCGCTGCACTACCGCCTGATCCTACAGACCCGAGGATTACACCAGCCTAAGGTGACCTTCCCGCGTCGAAGCGACGAGCGCCCGGGCAAATCATCAAGGGGCATCAGTAGTGACGTGGATTGGTGCGCCCGCAAGGCGAAATACGTTCATGATTGGAACAGGAGGGGTCGGGCAGTAAAGGAGCAGGCTGATAGCGATGAGGCGTATTTGAAAGCCTTCGCCCGACGGTACAGGGACCAGGTCTACCGAGGCACCCGACGACTGGTACGAAACTCTAAACTTAAACTTCTTCTATTCCAATATGCAAAAATTCTATATGCACTGACCCATGCTCTCTAAATGTAGCTAGACCCTGAGGGGAGGATAGCTGAGCTCGAAGGGCTACTCCATGCCATCACCCAGCAGCGGGATGAGTACCGGACCGCCCTGGAGCTCCTGGTAAGATTCCTAAAACCTGAGATTTAAATGATATGTGCTTATGATGCAAATGTGACTGACTAACTCTAATTCTAAATGCAGCGGGCTGAGGGAGCCCAAAGAGCAGGACCTGATGCCCCATCGTCGTCATCGCAGCCTGCCGGGGACAGTGCTGAGCGAGACGCTGAGTTTGCTCGAGCGGTTGCTCGGGCCGAGGAGGCGGAGGCCTCCCTCGCAGAGCGGGTAAGATACTAAAAAAATGCTTTGGCTTAAATGCTTATGCTTATGCAAAATTAAATGCTTATTTGGCTAATCATGATAAAATGCAAACTACAGGCGAGAGAGCTAGCCGCAGCGATGGCCGAGGCGGAGCGTGCTCGGATGGAGGCAGAGAGGAACCAGGCTGAGACTGAGCGGGCTCGAGCAGAGACAGAACTACTGCGGGCGGAGGTGGCCCGATTGAGAGGAGAGTTTGAGCGGACGGCCACGCAGACGGCGGACATAGAGAGATACCGGTCTGAGGCACGAGCAACGCGGCTCTAGGCACATGATATGAAGGTCGAGGTACGAACCCTAGAGAGGACTATACGGATGATGGGCCGAGGACCAGAGCGGAGCGCCTCTCAGAGTGGAGCACCGAGGAGCGCTGCCCGTACCGGATCAGCGGCTGACTACCTCGTCAGTTCCTCCGGCCAGCGGAGGAATGAGAGGGCAGAGAGGGGACAGCAGGAGGAGAGTGCCTCCATAGCGCCACCAGCGAGGAGACCCAAGGGTGGAGATGATGACGGCGGCCCGGCGGACAAGCCGGCCGAATGAGCTTGCATTTATCTTCTTTTATTACACTTGTACATGACTTATATGAAAAAAAGAAGTGAGAATGAATGGAATGAAGAGTTCTTTTTATGTTTTTGTGTTGTTTTTTATTATTTGAATGAATGCATGTGTGAATGGAATGCAGATGAATGGAATGCAGATGAATGGAATGCAAATGAATGGAATGCAAATGAATGGAATGGATTGCATGAATTGCACGAATGAGATGTGAACGTACGATGGAATGAAATGGAAATGCATGTGGAAATGTGTGAAATGGCATGAATGGGATTATGGAATGGGATATGTGTAAATGAAGGACCGGATAGTGTGTAAAGATCGGCAGGTCAAACCACAGGCAGGAAGGAATAGCACAAATCCAGCAGCAGCCAATGTGACGGTCTAGAAAAGACGCGTCAGAATGCTGTAACGCACCAACGGAAGTCCGTCAGAGATGACAAAGGTCAAACTGCAAACTGATGTGTAGGAAATGTGATGGTTCATAGATGGAGCCTCAGAAGGATGTAACGGTCAAATGATAGACCGTTAAAGATGGCAGAACAATGCTAGTTGCAGAAAATGTGACGGTCCATCAAGCAAGCGTCACTACCTGTGACGGTCTACTATTAGACCGTTAGGCTTGATAGAACGGGATTGGGCTAAAAGAAACCCACAGAAAATGTGACGGCCCAGAATTGGAGCGTCAGAGCCAAGTGACGGCCTTACGATAGACCGCCAGAGAACGAGGTGTACCCCGAGATGGATTATGCCGTGAGAGGCCAAACCCGAAGGTTAACCATCTAAACCCCCACTAGAACTCTCCCAGACTTGAGATAAGGTCTTCTAACCCAAATCTTATCATCCCAGAACCAAAAGCAAGCCTTTAAAACCTGGAAACTTAGCCAAAAAATGCATCTTTGCTGAATCATCTGCTATAAGGCCTGAAAAACCCCTTCTAAGAGCAAGAACACCATGAAAAGAAGCTTGGAAGTGGCGGCCATGGAGGAGAAGGTCTACACCGGACCTAAAGCTGCCAGGAAAGAACATGAGGAGTTACAAAGGCTGACATCGATCCCCAAACATCTGAGCTCAAGTGCTCAAAGAGTGGTGAGTTCTATTGACTTAAAGTTATTAACTTCTGCACTTCAACTTCTCTTATGACCTCTTCTTCTTTTTCCTCTTTTTCCTTTCTAGCCTCTTCTTGGTCCAAGATGTTACTCCAACTTGAAGTGGGTGGCTCCCATGATCAAGAACTCCCTTTAGAAGTCCTAGCAATCCTTAGGGCATGACACCTCCAACCTTTATTGGTCTTAGGCAAAAACTTTCAGAAATTAACTTTGGATTGGCCAATCATTTCAGCCCTCATAGAATTGTGTCATCCTCAAACACATACTTTCATCTTCCCTTCTTTTGAAGCTACAGTCCTATTAGAGGAGGTAGAAACCTACCTAACCCTTCCTAAGACTAAGGCGGGGGATGAAGATCTAGCTTGCCATACGGTGGAGCCTATTGACCCGTCCTTGATCTTGAGCGATTTCATTCACAATCCAAAGGACGTGAGGACCATGATCAGCCCACACCACATTCATTTGATACCCATGGCTCAGTGGATAGTCTCTCATTGCAAAAATAAGTGGGAGAGATACGAAGCAATAGCCAAGGTAGTGTCGGTTTGCTTATGCGGAGTCTTCCTTTTCACCACTACCGACCACCTCTTAGATACCCAAAATCTTAGCCTTATTAGCGGGTTGTGGCAGGGAATGTCCATCTCTCAAGCAATCCTTTCATATCTCTACGAAGGACTAAGCTCTGCTTGCATAGGAGGACCTTTATTTGGTTCCATGATACTCCTCGAGTGCTGGATGGGCGTGAGAATAAAATTCCACCCTAAGGAAGATATAACCTCTGCTAGCCGGATTTTCGGGAGCCACCCTTTGTTCTTCATTGGAGGCGCGTTTGGATTTCCTTTGCAGGTGGAGTGTCGGACGGCGGATAGGAAACACGGGATGAATGGCGCCTCTTCCTCAACACTTTGCCATTAGAGAAGTTCACCATGCGCCCAAAAATCCTTCGGAGCCCTTTGCTTAGAATACCGCGTCGTCAAGGCCTTGACCTCCAGCTAGTGGGGAATACTACCATGGCAATCTACAACCCGCACAAGTGTCACCTTCGGATCGGACTACCTCGAATTGAAGTTCCTGCACTATCACACTACCCTCCCCTTCTACCCAGGAAGATGGGGACCGAGGAGGATGAAAGAGTATTTCGGAACGCTCTGACCATGTGGGAGATCAGCAAAGTGCGTCCGTGGCAAGAGGAAGTGGAATAGAACGACGAAACACGCCGTGGCTACGTGAAAGAACTAGGGAAGATCCGCCCTCTTGCGGATAGGAAACTGAATGTAGCTTGATTTTCTTGTTCATGAATGATGTAATTGAAGTTTTATCAAATTTATGTTTCATTAAGTCCAATTGAATGTGATGGGAATGCCTTGATCGCGTGAGCATGAGTTCTTGATTCTTGACTTGACTAGAATGATCTGAAAACAGAGCCTCTGGAGATTGTAACGGTCCTGCATAAGGCCGCTAGAAGAACGTGACGGTCTTACGACAGGCCGTCAGGGGAAATGAACTGATAGTTTGTTCTCTGGAGGGTGTAACGGTCTAACGCAGACCGTTAGAATTATGTGACAGTCTAGATGAAGACCGTTAGAGGAAGCCTGCTGAGAGAATGAAAATCAATGCTCTGAAGAATGTGATGGTCAATATGTGAGCCGTTACACGACTGTGGCGGTCTGATGCTGGCGCGTTACAGCCCTGAATCTGCGTAGTTGTGAGTTTTCACTTGTTGCATCCCCTAGTTGGTGTTTGGTTTCAATGATATCAAAATGATTGTGTTTGTGTGTGTATGTGGTTCATTGAGCAACATGTGTTATATCTTGAGTTGATGAGTTGATGGAGTTAATGTTCACTCTTGACAGTCATGTGAACACTTGGTTATATTTATGTTGGTTTGTAGGAATACAATTTCATGGCTCATACTTGGAATCTTAAGGAGTCCATCAATGAATCTCTTCTTCTTAAAGGGAGTTAACTCTGTTCATGTTTGAAAGTTATATGAATGATTTGTATTTAAGGATCTCATGCCTTGAATATTTTGATTTGCAGGATCAAAATCCATGCTTCATGTTTGGAACTCAAAGGAGTGCGTCAATGAAGATCTTATTGAAAAATGGGGGTTGCCTCTCTCATTGCATTGCATTGATTCTTCTACATTTCATTCATTTCATCTAATAGCTTTCAACATCTTGGTTGGATATTTTCATGCATTTTCTTCATAATATTTTTGGGCTTGAAATATTCATACAAGACTTCATGAAAGTTGGTTCCATATTGCTCATGCCTTGGATGAATGATTGGTCATGTGTACTTTGCTCTAAAAGCTTGAGTTAATGACTTCTGTATGAAAGAATTGCATGAAGATGGCTTTTCTGGAGATGACTTCTTTTGGGTCTTAATATATGAGATTGTGTTCACTGAACACACATTTCTAATTGACTGATAGTGACATATCATTCATAGAGTTATTGTGATTTTAATGTGTGCATGAATTTGTGAAACATGCTTGGAAGAATGCACATGCCCTGTACTCAAGAGAATTCATGAGAAAACATGTTTGCATGATTGGTATATACTGATGTGTGAGATGCATGTGAAGACAATGTTCCTCGTGAAAATAAGGCTTCATGAATATTAGTTTTTGTCAACAAGAATGCCATTTGAATGAATGTGGTTCCATGATAATTATACATGCTTTGCATTTGGCATACTTGTTAACACTTGTGTGATGAAGCATTTTATTGTTGAAGATTTGGTCGCCTTGTGTTTGAATGTTGAGCTCCCTTGTAGAGATTGTTAATGCTTGATTCATGAGTTTGATTCTCAACTAACCTCTTGGTTTATCATTTTTTTCAGGATGTAAAATCATCGTTGATCTTCATGGGATTATGGTAACATTTAATCAATTGTTTCCCTTTGGTTTGATGGAGGTTTTAGTTGTTTTTCAAACTCAAACTATCTTACAGTCTTCACCATTTTCAATCCGACCTTTGGATCTTCCCTCTAAAAATTTTATGTTGTAGCTCTGGGAGTCCTCTTTCCAACGCTTCCAGTCTCGCTTCGATCAGAGTTCGGAGCTAGGAGAATTAATTTCTGCCGTCGAAGCGCGCAGAGCTATTTTTGTGTACCCTGCTTCAAAGGGTCGACCACTGCAAGGGTCGACCCATGGGGTCGACCCCTGTAATCTTGGGTCATTTTTTGGCCCCGACAGCAACCTGGTTGCCGAGGGTCGACCCCAGGGGTCGACCCCCACTGCAAGGGTCGACCCCAAGGGTCGACTCCTGTAACAGAAGATGATGTTTTATGTTTTCCAGCAACCTGTTGCCCGAGGGTCGACCCCAAGGGTCGACCCCTTCCGGACGGGACTTACGAAAGTGTTTTAAACTTATTGAAAATCCTATTAAACCATTCTAAAATATACCCTAATGGTTCCTAATCATGTTAGGGTGTTTTAAACTCATTTTAGAAGGGGTATATGGGTCATTTGGTCTGTCTCCTATATATATCAATGTGTTGCTCCGAATTTCAGTAGTGATTAACCCTAATGCACATTTGTTCATTCGTATAGGTGAAGAAAAGGGGAGAACGTGGTGGAGCTCTTGCAAGGAGGAGATCATCTACTTCCGTGAAGATTTGGAGATCGTGGAAGAAGAAGAAAAGGTGAGGATCGAAGAGAGGATCAAGAGGACGCAAGAAACGTCTTCATCCGGCTTCTCTCCAACTCGTGGTTCAAGGAACATCATCAACCGGCCTTGAAGAACAAAGGGGGATCACTTCTATGTCTTCTATCAGTTCTTTGTGATATGTTCTATGATCTGTATTTTGGGTTTGAGCATGCTTGAATATTTGTGTTTATTTTCTGAACATTAGAGATATTTGTGTGTGTGACCGTTTGTGTATACAGTCGTGTTTGATCGCCTTCGTGCGATCGTGTTTGTGTCATTGTGCTGCGATTGTTGCAGCGTGTGTGTGTGTGTGTTGTGATCCGGTCGTCGGATCGTGTGTGTTGTGATCTGGTCGTCGGATCATGTGTGTGTTTGTGATCCGGTCGTCGGATCGTGTGGGAGACTTCGTCTCTGTATCCGTGTGTGTTTGGAGCGTCATCTCCGTGTTGGGGATTTTTCCCCGAGTGAAGCCTCACCGGGTTTGGTGAGGGGTGGACGTAGGGAGCCTGTCGTGGTCCCGAACCACCTTAAAAATCTCAGTGTCCTATGGTTTGCATTGTGGTTTGCCTTGTTATGTTTAATAGCTTAATGTGTTTATCCTAATCGTGTGTGAACGGTGAGATTGAGAGAATTCAATCATCTTGCTTGAGTGTAATCTTCAATCTCGTCAAGGTTGTTAATTCCGCTGTGCGCTTGTTTATGTTTTTAATCGGTCATAGTTTTTAGTAGTAGGATATATTCACCCCCCTCTAGATCCGTGTTCCTGCACTACGGGACCCAACAATTGGTATCAGAGCAAGGCTCTGCTGTCCCTAGATCTCACGATCTACAGAGTGATCCTAGTGCATTCTACAATCATGAATTTTTCTGTTGAGCACGTGTCGATGAATTGCCTTCCTATTCTTAATGGTTCTGATGTTACTTCATGGATAGGTAAAATGTGTGGACTAATCAATTCAATTAATCCTAATCTTTGGAAGTTGATTTATGATGGTCCTCACATATTGCCTCTAGATAAGACCAAGTGGTCTAGTCAAGATAAATTAAAAAACCATGAAAATGTCATTATCTTTAATTTATTGAAAGGAGCCATTGATACTCATATGTTTCCATTTATTTCTTCTTGTAGAGCGGCCAAGGAGCTCATGGATCAGTTGATCAAAGCTCAAGAGATGGAAGGATAAAATTGTCTCATGGCCGACAATGATGATCAACTCAATGAAGAAAATTATGATGAGGTAAATTCTGAATCCGAAGAACTCTCTATTGAGGAATGGCAAATGGCATATGCTACGGTGTATGAGAAATGCAAGAAACTCAAATCTGAAAATAAAACCTTGAAAAGGAAGATTAATGAGAATGTGCATGATAATCCTTCCTGTGAAAATTGCAAAACTTTGGAGTCAAAGATTGAGAACCTAGAATATGAAAAAGAACTTCTAGAATCCAAAGTTGAATTATTTTCAGATGAGATGTCTTGTATGAATGAGGAGCTTGAGATGTTTAGAAAATCTAATACTGCTCTTAAAATTGATACTGATTCTCATGATTTGCTTGATCAAAATAAACACTTGTTGTCTAAGATTTCATTACTTGAAGAAACACAAAAACATCTTAAAAGCAAGCTAGCATCTCTTTCTGATGATGATAAAATGTTTGATAAATTGCTTGATAATGAAATTGGCAACAAGAGGATCATGATTGAAAATGAGGAGCTCAAAAAGCATAATGGTGCTATGCTAATTCAGATTTCTCTACTTAAAAGTAGGTTGAAAAGCTCTGATAAACTTGAAAAGTAAAATGCTTTGTTGAAATCTGAAAATGAACAAATGCTTGCTAGGATTTCAAAACTTGTTAAACTGAGAAAGTCCTTGAGAAATTGACTGAAAAACTACATTCCATGAATGTTGAAAATAAAGAACTCAAGGATGAAAATGAAAGCTTCAAATCTGTGAATTGCTTGTTGAATGAGAAAGTTTGTGCATGTGAAGAAGAAATCACGAGTGCCGAATTGCATGTTTCTGCTCTTGAAGAAGAAGTGCAAAGCTTAAAAGATGATTTGTCTAGATTTATCAAAGGAAAGGAAAATTTGGATAAAATGTTAGGTGTTAAGGTGAACTTTCAAAAAGAAGGTCTTGGATACACCCCGGTCAACAAAAAGTCCTTTGAATCCAAATTGAAAACTTCATTTGTTCATGCATCTGATATTCCCAGCACTTCCAAAGCACCACCTCCAATTACACAAATGAAGAATTCTAAAAATAGATTTGAGAAAATGAAGAATGTCAAACCAACCATGCCAAATGGATTTCAAAAATTAAAGTTCAATGTTGAATGCTTCTATTGTGATATGTTTGGACATGTGATGAATGATTGTGTTGTCATGAAAGAGGATGATAAATTTGCATGTAAAGAGAAAAATGTTTTCAAATCACAAGGAAATGGTTCTTGCTTTCATTGTGGTAAGTTAGGCCACACGATGAAAAATTATTTTTTAAAATAGAAAGATGAACAAAATGCTTTCAAGGAAAAGAGAAATGTTTCTTGTTTCTATTGTCACAAACTTGGCCATGTCATGGATGATTACTTTGTGAAGAAATATGATGATTATCGTGCCATGAATGCTAAGTTTAACTTTCAAAGAAAATCCAGAAATGAACATGCTTCCCATGCTAAAAGGTTTACATCCCAAAAGAAAAATTCATTCACGAACACTCATGCAAATAATGAAAAATCATTCCGTAAACCCACAACTCCTTGTTGCTTTCATTGTGAGAAATACGGTCATGTTATGAAAGAGTGCTGGTTTTTGAAAATAGAAAATCTCCATGCTTCTAGAATGCATGCTAGGTCTAATTTTGTTAAATCTAGACCTTTTGAAAATAGAAGATGGAATGGATTTGAAAATTCCTTTACTCCTAAAAGGAAGCCTTTTGGTAAAATTATTTTTCCTCAATGCCTTTATTGTGGAAATCATGGACATGTCATTGAGGATTACAGGATCATGAAGAATGATGATATTGTGACAACGAAAAAGTAGAAAGTGTTTGGTGGCAATGCTACTAACATCCAGGGACCCAAAAAGGCTTGGGTGCCCAAATCCGTTGAATGAATTGGCTTTGATGCAAGTGTGCCTTGAGGTAAATAAAGAATGAAAGGGGTTCCAGTAAAATGGAACAAGGCACACTCATATGGTAAAACTCCAACTTTGCTCCTTCATTGTCAAACTTGGTGGTTTTGATGTTTTGGAATGAGATTTTGGTATGTTCTCATGTTGTGCTCAAAATTCTTCATAAGACATACATTTCTTCAATAGATGAATATTTGGTATATCAAATGGTGGTTAGAGAAGGTTGGACTACGTTCAACTGGATACTTTCACTAAGCGTGATGGTGGTCTTTGGACCTATGTTCTCCGCCTTGTACCAAAATTTAAAAATTGAATTGTTTGGCTTATAAGGAACCTTGTGTTTTGATGGAAATAAATTTGCCTTTGATTTGCATGTGCTTTCAAATTGAATCTGAAATTCATTCTTCCTTCAAGAAGGCAAAATTTCTGAAATGCAGAATTGTTCCTTTGACAGATATTGTTTCTGAACTTGATCTGTTGTTCTTGTATTCAGCTATGATGAACATGTCTCATTGGTTGAATGAATCTGAAAAATTTGAGGATCAAACATGATGTCTTTGCCTACTGAATACTTTTCAATATGAAATGCATGAGCATCTGAGTGTATTTGAGTATCTGGTATATCAAATGGTGTGTAGTGGAAGGGTGGATTATGTCCACCTAGAAGCTCCCACTATGTGTGAGTTGGATTTTTGAACCTTCACCTCCACCTCGTACCGGAACCTATAAAATCTGTTTGGTTTGTGGATGATACTATAAGTTATTGAAATGTTATTGAAAATCCATCTCTTTTTTTTTTGGCAAAAACTGACCAATCTGGAGCTAGACCTGATCAAGTGCACTCTTCCTTAGAAAGGAAGAGTGTTCTCACTCCCCCAGGCAGCACCAGGGCCCTAGATTTTATTGCTTTTGCTGAAACAATTACAAAATCCTTGGGGATATACCCTTGAGGAGAAAAGGGGCCATAGCCCATAATGAAACCAAGAAGAAAACAGTATAGTAAATGAGACTAAAATGTAACCAGGAAAACTAGAACCGAAATGCTGGCAGTCCTGCTTTATCAATCCTGAAAGCACCTCTAGCCGGCCATGGAAGATCTCTATCTCGAGTATAGACCGAATTAGCCGATGCATTACATGCATAAGATGCCAAGGAATCAGCCAACTGGTTTCCTTCTCTGTATATATGCTGGACCGGGCAGCCATTTTCCTTGAGCAACATCATAATCTTCTTCCACCAAGGTAGTGTCATCCAACTAGGGACAATTCCCTTCCTTGCTGCCTCCACAAGAACAGTACAATCCGAAAAAATGGCTGTTAATCTAATGTCACACTGTTTTGCAACAGCAAGGCCATCATGTAGTGCTCTGGTTTCAGCCACAAGGCTATACCCAATGCCATAAGTGAAGGCAAAAGCAGCTATCAAACCCCCTGCTGTATCTCTTATGCAGCCACCTCCCCCACTTCTGCCAGGATTACCTTTCGAGGCTCCATCAAGATGTAGAGTATAGCCTTGCATTGCTAATTTACATGAGACAATAATTGGCTTCTTGACTACTATCCGGGGGAATAGATCTAGGTCAGCAAGGCATCTGGACTGAGCATGTGATAGAGGTTTATGGAAAATTAACCTGTCAAGAGCTATGGTAATAGAGCATAAAATTTTCCTTTTGACAACCGCATAGTTGAAAGGCACACCTTCAAATCTAGCTGCACATCTGGACTTCCATGTTTCCCATAGCATCATAATAATAGCAAGCATCCCAATAAAGCTAAATGCTGACTGCATATCTGTAACAGAAATGAGATTCCATAACCGAGGTGTAATTTGATCACTAGGCCATGCTCTGTAGTTAATAAAAGGATATACCCATCTCCATAATTCAGTTGCCATCTCTCCAGTAATAAAAACATGATTAAGATCCTCCTGGCTGGGATGGGAACAACAGTTACACTTGGAGACCAAATGAATCCCACAATCCATAACCCTACTATCAACCGGAACATCTCGATGTAGAATCTTCCAAGCAAATAATGCAGCCCTCGGGGGTATGGCAGAGTGCCATAACTTGGCCCAAGCTTGCCTCCTCAAGCCCTTAGACCGAATCATATTATATACTGACTTGATAGAAAAGTTACCTTTTAGAGATCCAGTCCAAACACATACATCAGTTTCACTGGTTAATTGAATGTTCGGGAGTTGATTTGGAGCACTGAAATCCCTAGCAACATGTTGAGGGTCCAGAAAAACCTCTCTTACAGAAGCTAAGGGAGGGCCTGCACCCCTATTAACACCACTGTCTGGGGCATAACTATACAGAGGCCCACTTCCAGTCCAATTGTCCCTTAGAAAATCAGGTTCTTCCCCACCACCAATAAACCATCTGCTATGCTGTATAATAACATCTCTAGCTTGCCTGAAAATAGCCATAGGCATGCCAGCAGAAAGGGCTTAGAGCAGCAAGCAAAATGAAATTTGATGAATCTGCATCTGGTATAATCAGACCAAAGAGATAACCCATGTAAAATATTCCACAGCATCTTAACAGCCAGGGAGATTTGAACACCTACCAAATCCCTGATTCCCAGTCCCCCCTCCACCCGAGGCTTTTGGATATCATGCCAAGCTACCCAATGTCTCCTTGTTTTACTTTGACCATGCCAGAAAAAATTAGCACTCAAACTTTCAATGATATGTATCACCTTCTTTGGTATAAAACATGCTGAAGCAAGGTAGACATGCATACTGTGCAAGACAGAATCAATTAGCACAGCCCTTCCTGCTGCTGACAATAGGCTAGATTGCCATCCTTCCAGCTTAGTGTGTATCTTGTCTATTAGGAATTTAAAGTCTGAACAAAGATATCTGCCTTGCTTAACAGGAATACCCAAATAACTCAAGCCATCAGACTGATACTTATAACCTGTAAGAGAGCGGATAGATTGTCTAAGAGAATCAGGAGCCATGGAAGATAAAATAAAACTGCTCTTTGTAGCATTGACTTTCTGCCCTGAACTGTTTTCATAACAGTTGATAAAATGTTTGAAAGCCTCAATATTATTCCTACTAGCATTTAGAAAAACCAAGGTGTCATCTGCATATAGTAAATGAGTGACCTGTTTACTGTGCCTTGGCCCTTTATATCCTTTCAGATGACCAGAGTGAAATAAAGTAGAGAGGCCCCTACTTAATACTTCTGAGGCTATTATGAACAGGAAAGGGGCAAGAGGATCTCCTTGTCTTATGCCTCTGCTAGACTGGAAAAAACCAGTTGCCATGCCATTAAAGTTGACAGAGAACCAGCTGTTGTAAAGGATCATACCAATATATGAAGTAAATCTAGAATTAAAGCCCATTCTCTTCAATACTGCTATAACGAAATCCCACTCCATCCTATCATAGGCTTTAGCCATATCTAATTTAACAATCATATTGTGGCCTCTCACTTTCCTGCTTAGATCCATCATGAGTTGTCGAGGTAGTGCTATATTATCCAGAATATATCTGCCTTTCACAAAAGCTCCTTGCTCCAAAGAAATAATATTTGGCAATAATGGAGCCAACCTTTCAGAGATGATCCGGGTGATGATTTTGTATGAGAAATTGCATAAGCTGATAGGTCTAAAGTCATTGAAGGACTTAGGTTCATGCACCTTGGGAATTAAAGTAATGAGGGAGGAGGAAATTCCCCTTGGAAGGGGAAATCCTTTAAAAAAAGCACATACCGCTGCTATAACATCTTCCCCCACAATGTTATTGAAAATCCATCTCATGCATTCACCTAGTTCATGTTTTTCTTATATGCTCAAGTCATTACAAAAACTGAAAACTTGCATAAAAAGAATGCATTGGCATCTTTGCATATCATTCATATACTATGCATATAAAATGACAAAAAGATGCATATTGCATATTCATGCATATAGAGCATATGCATATATTTCATGAGAATCGCATATCTTGACTCCTGAATGCTTGTATGAATACTTCCATAAATCCTTGCATGCGTGTATGTATTTATCTTATAAAACCTTTCTTGGAAAATTCTAAGACCTCACCTCCTTGATAAATAACAATGCAGTGATTTTATTCATATGTGATACATGTCATATATTAAGGGGGAGGATTTATTTCCGACCGTACATACATTTAGGGGGAGTCATAGCCGTGTCTTGTCAAATTTATTTTATACATACAAAATAAAAATTTACCCTCACACTCTTGCACATAATGAATTTAATGAATTTCATTGATAAGGATTTAAGAAATTCTTTCCAACACTCTAAAGGGAACTTGAATCTCTACATGGACATTAAAGAGTAATCGTGAGGAAAAAGTTGCCTACCCCACAAAAATTCATTAAGTGGAATGTAGATCCGAGTAACCGGGAATCCCCCCTGAAACAAAGGAGGAAACTCGTGTCAAAAGGAGAAACAAAAATCTATATGTGTGACGAATCCAAGTAGTTGGGAATCCCCATTGCGACACATGAGGAAACTCGCGCCGAAAGGTGAAGTCTTTTAAAAGAAACTAAATAGGGGTTGTGCGAAGTTACCGATAGTCGAGAATCTAAAGTGAAAGTGTAGAGAGAAGATTACCTTCTAGTGTTCTTTAGAAAGTCTGAAAATCCATATGTTTTGAAGCTCATTAGTCATTGCCTCACATTTCACATGGGCATTTCTGTGATATATGTATTTTATGAATTTGCCTACATTCATAGTTTATGTAGTACTCCTAGTTGTGTATGCACAAAACCTCTTAGTTATGCTTCATGTCTTATACTCTTGAATTTGAATCACGTGCTCTTTTCTTAACCCGTGCCTCATTAAGGGGGGAGTTACTATATATAATAATTATGTGCATGACGATTGTGCTTGTGTGCTTGCATGTTCATGCATTCCCCTTGAGTCTAATTCTGAGCATAAACCTTACATTTGAAAGATATCAGTCATCTTGTGCATCGCTTCATAACTTGCATGATTAGCATTCACATAGTGCATATTCAGTGCTAATTTGCATATTTGCATATTTGACATTTTCAGCATGCATATAGGTCATTCATGATATCATCTTGATCAAATCCATACTTTTCAACAATTGACATCGTTCATTCTGAAATGTATATTCTGAACACCTCATGTTGCATAAATGCCAAAATGAGTTCAACCAACAAATGGTATCATGATCAACAAATGCTCTCTTTGAGGCTCTCTCTCTTCGAGAATTGACATTGTCTATGTTTGTGCCTCTACCTTGATCAACATTTGGTTTCATATGGTTGAGCCCCTACTTAACATCAATTGGCATTTAAATTGGAAACTTATCCTTTGGCCTCACATGTTCATTTTATGTCACATTACCTCTATCTTTTTGTAGATGACAAAAAGGGGGAGAATGTTTAATGTGTGTGCTCAATGCTCAATGCCTTATACTTGTTGTTATCTTGGGGAGCATGGAAGAATTGGTGTATGCTCAATGTTTACCCATGTTTGCAAAATCTGTATTATCACACACATCGTTTTGTCGTCATCAAAAAGGGGGAGATTGTTGCATCCCCTAGTTGGTGTTTAGTTTCAATGATATCAAAACGGTTGTGTTTGTGTGTGTATGTGGTTCATTGAGCAACATGTGTTATATCTTGAGTAGATGAGTTGATGGAGTTAATGTTCACTCTTGACAGTCATGTGAACACTTGGTTATATTTATGTTGGTTTGTAGGAATACAACTTCATGGCTCATACTTGGAATCTTAAGGAGTCCATCAATGAAGCTCTTCTTCTTAAAGGGAGTTAACTCTGTTCATGTTTGAAAGTTATATGAATGATTTGTATTTAAGGATCTCATGCCTTGAATATTTTGATTTGCAGATCAAAATCCATGCTTCATGTTTGGAACTCAAAGGAGTGCGTCAATGAATATCTTATTGAAAAAAAGGGGGTTGCCTCTCTCATTGCATTGCAATGATTCTTCTACATTTCATTCATTTCATCTAATAGCTTTCAATGTCTTGGTTGGATATTTTCATGCATTTTCTTCATAATATTTTTGGGTTTGAAATATTCATACAAGACTTCATGAAAGTTGGTTCCATATTGCTCATGCATTGGATGAATGATTGGTCATGTGTACTTTGCTCTAAAAGCTTGAGTTAATGACTTCTGTATGAAAGAATTGCATGAAGATGGCTTTTCTGGAGATGACTTCTTTTGGGTCTTAATCTATGAGATTGTGTTCACTGAACACACATTTCTAATTGACTGATAGTGACATATCATTCATAGAGTTATTGTGATTTCAATGTGTGCATGAATTTGTGAAACATGCTTGGAAGAATGCACATGCCCTGTACTCAAGAGAATTCATGAGAAAACATGTTTGCATGATTGGTATATACTGATGTGTGAGATGCATGTGAATATAATGTTCCTCGTGAAAATAAGGCTTCATGAATATTAGTTTTTGTAAACAAGAATGCCATTTGAATGAATGTGGTTCCATGATAATTATGCATGCTTTGCATTTGGCATACTTGTTAACACTTATGTGATGAAGCATTTTATTGTTGAAGATTTGGTCACCTTGTGTTTGAATGTTGAGCTCCCTTGTATAGATTGTTAATGCTTGATTCATGAGTTTGATTCTCAACTAACCTCTTATTTTATCATGTTTTTTCATGATGCAAAATCATCGTTGATCTTCATGGGATTATGGTAACATTTAATCAATTGTTTCCCTTTGGTTTGATGGAGGTTTTAGTTGTTTTTCAAACTCAAACTATCTTACAGTCTTCACCATTTTCAATTCGACCTTTGGATCTCCCCTCTAAAAATTTTATGTTGTAGCTCTGGGAGTCCTCTTTCCAACGCTTCCAGTCTCGCTTCGATCGGAGTTCGGAGCTAGGAGAATTAATTCCTGCCATCGAAGCGCGTAGAACTATTTTTGTGTACCCTGCCTGAAAGGGTCGAGCCCTGGGGTCGACCCCCACTGCAAGGGTCGACCCATGGGGTCGACCCCTGTAATCTTGGCTCATTTTTTGGCCCCGACAGCAACCTGGTTGCCGAGGGTCGACCCCAGGGGTCGACCCCCACTGCAAGGGTCGACCCCTGTAACAGAAGATGATGTTTTGTGTTTTCCAACAACCTGTTGCCCGAGGGTCGACCCCAAGGGTCGACCCCTTCCGGACGGGACTTACGAAAGTGTTTTAAACTTATTGAAAACCCTATTAAACCATTCTAAAATATACCCTAATGGTTCCTAATCCTGTTAGGGTGTTTTAAACTCATTTTAGAAGAGGTATATGGGTCATTTGGTCTGTCTCCTATATATATCAATGTGTTGCTCCGAATTTCAGTAGTGATTAACCCTAATGCACATTTGTTCATTCGTATAGGTGAAGAAAAGGGGAGAACGTGGTGGAGCTCTTGCAAGGAGGAGATCATCTACTTCCGTGAAGATTTGGAGATCGTGGAAGAAGAAGAAAAGGTGAGGATCGAAGAGAGGATCAAGAGGACGCAAGAAACGTCTTCATCCGGCTTCTCTCCAACTCGTGGTTCAAGGAACATCATCAACCGGCCTTGAAGAACAAAGGGGGATCACTTCTATGTCTTCTATCAGTTCTTTGTGATATGTTCTATGATCTGTATTTTGGGTTTGAGCATGCTTGAATATTTGTGTTTATTTTCTGAACATTAGAGATATTTGTGTGTGTGACTGTTTGTGTATACGGTCGTGTTTGATCGCCTTCGTGCGATCGTGTTTGTGTCATTGTGCTGTGATTGTTGCAGCGTGTGTGTGTGTGTGTTGTGATCCGGTCGTCGGATCGTGTGTGTGTTGTGATCCGGTCGTCGGATCGTGTGTGTGTTTGTGATCCGGTCGTCGGATCGTGTGGGAGACTTCGTCTCTGTATCCGTGTGTGTTTGGAGCGTCGTCTCCGTGTTGGGGATTTTTCCCCGAGTGAAGCCTCACCGGGTTTGGTGAGGGGGGGACGTAGGGAGCCCGTCGTGGTCCCGAACCACCTTAAAAATCTCAGTGTCCTATGGTTTGCATTGTGGTTTGCCTTGTTATGTTTAATAGCTTAATGTGGTTATCCTAATCGTGTGTGAACGGTGAGATTGAGAGAATTCAATCATCTTGCTTGAGTCCAATCTTCAATCTCGTCAAGGTTGTTAATTCCACTGTGCGCTTGTTTATCTTTTTAATCGGTCATAGTTTTTAGTAGTAGGATCTATTCACCCCCCCCTCTAGATCCGTGTTCCTGCACTACGGGACCCAACATCACCCTGAGCTTGAACCTGCGTTCTGCACAGACTTAGACAAGAAACAAGTCAAATCTGTTCTCAGACTCAACCCCTTGCCTTAAAGCAAGTTAGAGAATGACCATTTCTTGATATTTGGTCAAGGGGTGGAGCCCTTTTTAAATAGGCGGCAGACATAACAGGAATGATGCGATGCATGCATATGATAGAATTTTTTTGGGGGGTTTTAGAAAATATCTGAATTTTTGTGAGATTTTGGAAATATCTGACTCTTTTGGGTTTTGAAATATATGATTTTTTTTGGATTTTGAAATATATGACTTTTTTTGGATTTTAGAAATATATTTGATTTTTTTTTTGGATTTTGGAAATCAGTGCCTCTCTTAGCAACGTGCGCCCTCCTTATTACATCGAGAGTTCCCGAGGTTGGCGTGCAGCAAGGTGACAACCCCTGGCCAAGGCCCAACTTGCATGACGGTGCCTCTACCAAGGCCATACTCAGGGTACTTTATCTTAGTCCTAAAAAGAAAAATAGAATACGGGGATAAGCTTAGGCCAGATATAGAAGTTTTTAGGACTTGAGTTCCTTTCCATACAACCCATTAGAGATTTGGTCTGTTGTGCCGGGGCTTTGTGTCTGTCATCGAACCTTAGTCCACTCTTAGGCATGCATACGACCGGGCTCATGACGTCCCGCGGGGAAACTGTACTGTCACTCTTGCCATGCCTAGTTATATTTCTCTTGCCTTTTTGGATTTTTGGAATATTGGTAGGTAGACTTTTGAGATAATGATTGCTCCTTTGCTTTCTTTTTTTTCTTCTCTTTGTTTTGTGGCGTCAGGTCATAACGGACTGCCCCTATTTGAGACCTCATCTCGTTAGGGTGCCTGGATCAGTCATCGCCTCCTTATTTACCTCTTGCCCCTGAATTCAGCCGAAGAAAGAAACGGACAGGGACTTTGACTTTCCCCCAAAGTATGGCCAAGGAGAAACGGTGTCTACAAAGCAGGAAGCTTGACCAAGGATGTCGTGTAGTGTGTGATTGCCGTATTCGGGATCTCTTTCATGGTGAAAGAGGAAGAACACCTCGTTGTCGGGGTGACACGGGTTAGACTCTATGGAAAGAAACGCTTAAGGTACAACCCATTCCAAGCGTGAGAGAGCTCCTCACCTTCATCGTTCACTAAACGATAAGCATTCCCTGGATACGCCTCTTTTACTACAAACGGCCCTTCCCAGTTAGGTTGCAATTTAGACCTAGGACCTGCAGACCGAATGAATTTACGTTTCAAAACCATATCACCCTTTTGAAATTTGCGTTCAATTACCTTCTTTTGAAAATAACGTGAAACTCTCTTTTGATAAACGGATACATGATCGGCCGCGTTCATCCTCTTCTCGTCTAAGAGTTCCAACTGAACGAGCAACGCCTCTCGACGTTCGTCGAGATTAAGTTCCTTATCGAGCTGCACTCTAAGGGAAGGGATCAAGATTTCATATGGGAGGACCGCCTCCATCCCGTAGGTGAGAGCATAGGGAGTTTGCCCCGTAGGAGTACGGACGGAGGTGCGGTAAGCCTATAGAGTTTCCACCAATCTTTCCGACCAATCGAAAAATTTATGAGATTCACATGTTTTCTTTATGATTTTAAGAAGAGTTTTGTTAGTGGCTTCAGATTGACCGTTGCCTTGAGGATAATATGGAGATGAATGATGCAATGCAATATTGAACTTCTTACATAGGTCCTTGAGCTCTTGAGAGACGAATTGAGGTCCGTTGTCGGTGACGATGCTGCTTGGCACTCCGAACCATGAGATGATATTCTTCATGATGAAGCGGCACACCGTTGAAGCTTTAATATCTGCGTACGCCTCTGCTTCGGCCCACTTGGTGAAGTACTCAGTGGCGGTAAGGATGAAGGATTTCTGTTTGATCTGAGAGTTGGGATCACCGAGCGGGCCGACAACGTCGAAAGCCCACATAGAGAATGGCCAAGGAGCGGAAAGAGGATGTAAGGATGAAGCTGGAGTATGAATTTTATCAGCGTGGAGTTGGCATTTAAGACACCTCCGGACGTAGAGGGAGCAATCTTCCTCTAGTGTGGGCCAATAGTAGCCCTGCCTAAGGATTTTCTTCGCTAGAGCCTAGCCATTAACATGACCTCCACACTCGCTAGAATGGGCTGCTTTGGCCACCTTCCAAGCTTCATTATCTTTTAGGCACCTCATGAGCATTTCATTGGTAGCACGCCTGTATAGTTCTCCTGCAACGATGGTATGCCTTGAGGCGGCTCTCCTTATTGACTTGCGATGCTCGGCGTTTGCCCCTTCTGGGAATGATCCCTCTTTGTAAAATAGCTCAATCTCATGATACCAGGGCAATTCTTCTTCCTCCAGGATCTCCTCTAACTCCATCAAAGATACTTCCTTGAGGTCTTCCTTCTCAGCCCTCGCCTCTACAGTCTTCCTAAGGTTGACATACCAAGGATCCTGAAGGGAGGGTGCGTCCAATCTCTGAATGACGATAGTCTCAGTATTCTGACTGAGAGGGAAAGATAGAGAGGAAGTGAGCGAAGCTAAGGCATCAGCTAGAATGTTCTGAGACCTAGGAGTATGGATATAGATCAGCTTACGAAATTGCCTAGCAAGAAGCGTGACCAAATCTTGATAAGGCTTGAGCTTGGGGTCACGAGTGCGGTAAGTGGACAGAACTTGCCGCAGGACGAGCTGAGAGTCCCCTATGATATTCAAATAACGCGCGCCTAGAAGGTAAGCGTGCTTCAATCCGGCTAGGAGAGCCTCATACTCGACGACGTTGTTGGTAGCAGGAAATCGCTGTTGATAAGCAAAGGGGATCGTCACTTCTTATGGAGTGAGCAAAACAGCGCCGATCCCTCGGCCTTGAGAATTGAGTGCACCATCAAAGTGCAGAGACCAGAAGGAATGATGAGTGAGGGCAGAGAGATGCTCATCAGGGAAGTCGTCCTGGAATCGAATCAGTGTGAGGAATGGGGAGATGGGCAAGATGCTCAACAATAGCATACCCTTTGACTGTCTTCTGAACGACAAATGTGATATCGAACTGGTAGAGGAAGCTCTGCCAGCGAGCTAACCTACTAGAAAGTGTTGACACCCATTTTATACCCAATAAGTCGGGTCATCTCCTTGTTTCATTCTATATGATGCTCCGAATTGTTCACTCTTCATTGAATCTCTTGATCAGTTGAGGCCTGTTTCTTGGGTCTTAATTCCTGAATTAAGAATTGGCTCTTGGTGGCGTTTCGTTGGCAACAGCTTAGCAACCCTTCATTGCTATTCTTGAAACTCAATGGTAATAATGGTCGAACCAGGCGCGTTGTTTCATTATAACGCATGGGGCCTGGACCGTTACTCTTTGAAGAGTCCTAAGGCTTAAGGCCTCGTTGTAAAGCTTATCCTTTTGATTCCACGTTGATAATAACGGTCTGCCGTGCAGCCGTTGTTTCATTCTGATGCCCTATGCCTTGGCCGTTGCTTCCTTGAAGAGTCCAACTTGTTGGGTCTTCTTCCCGTTGATCTTATCTTTTAGGGATAAGGTTGATAGTAACGGACGATCCTTGATGCGTTGCTTCCAAGTGGCGGTCTGTCGTGCAGCCGTTACTTCCTTCCGAGAGTCCTGGCAGTTCAGGCCTTTTCTCTGCTACTCCGTGGTCGAAGATAAGGGTTTGGATTGACGATATCTCTTGTAAATCTGATCCTCAGGACCTTCCGTTCGATTCTATGGACTCTTGGTGATATTATCTTCGAGGATTTGCTAAGAGTTATCTCTTTATCTTTCTTGATTATCCTCTGCTCGACCTGAGAGTTTGAGGGTCTATAAATAGAACCCTTGACTTCATGGCCTGGAGGGAGGAAGATTTGAATTCACGACGAAGTGCTGCCGAACTCAGGAGCCATCTTCATCCAGGAGGAACTGCTTCCCACGTCCATCTATCTCATAATCAAGGGAGTACTTTGGTTTTGGTCTTTCAAGTTCATCATTGCATGCTTGAGTTCTTCCCTGGTTTTTCCTCAATCAAAGCATTGTCCCTCCTCTTTCTCCACGTTTTTCGCTGTCCTCTAAGCATACAAATATCTTCCCAAGCTTTTAAAACACCCAGAGGGGTTAAAAAAACCAAAACTCCCCGGTAATCCACTCTCCTTTTGATGATGTCAAGTCCTTTGAGAATTGATGCTATGCTTGTGAAAAGGACTAATTGAGACTATTGTGTTTGGTCTTTCTACATCTTTGGCAGGTTTACAGATTCATTAACACGAGGCCCAGGTCTTCTAGCCGGCTGGAAGAGTTGGAGTTAAAAGAATTCAAGCTTTGTTACTGCAGGTTATCTGACGGTCTTGTGCAGGCGCGTCACTCTATTCCGGCGGTCTATCGTGTGGCCGTCACTTCCAAGTAGCGCACAGGGTTCTGACCGTCACTTCTAAGTTGATCTGCAGGCTTTCTCTGGTTTTCTCTTTCGTGGGCGGGTGTTTCATCCACCTATTTCCAAGGTATATTCAGGTCTTTGACTTGTTTTTACTTTGGTGGCGATCACATCTTTCCTTGGTATTGGGCATTAGCTGTCTTCTTCCTCATATCTTTCTATTTTTTCTTGCTTGTTCCACCTCACGGTGTGTTTTTGTTTACTCCTTGCTCCACGCCCCGGCGTGTGTTTTCCTTTTTTTAGCATAGTTTGATTGAGATAGCATGCCCGTGCAAGAGCTAGCTATGATTGCCTAGGTTCATGATCACATGTTCATAGGTTTGAATAGATCTTTGATTGCTTGTTTGTCATCTTACCATATCACTTTTCAAACTTCAAAAGAAAGATAGAAGATAGACAAATAAATATCAACAGATAATTTTTTGGCGATCACGGTGGGACAACTTGTGCCAATCGTGCTTTTGATTCTTGTTTAAACCTGCCATCATCTACTTGTTGAGTTGCCTCTTGTTTCCCCTTTGTTTACTGCTCATTCTGGTTTTCTGAGTTCTCTGACGGCCCGGTGTCCCCGCGTCACAGTCCTCTGACGCAGGGGCATTAGACCGCCACTTTGGTTCTGCTGTGTGAGCTTCCACGGGCTTTCCGGTTACTTCTGTCTGGTTTTGGTTCCTTGGCTCATCTGACGGTCTCATCCCCATGCGTCATATATTATCTGGCGGTCTGGCCTTCGGCCGTTATTGTGCTCTGACGCAGGGTCCTTCGACCGTTATTCTCCTGGCAGGTACGCATCCGAGGTGCATTTATTTCCGCAGTTTTTGCTGTGATTTATTGCTTGGGTGATACTTGACCTCCTTCTTGCTTTGCTCATATCTCCATATCATTGTGTGCACCATTGATTGTTAGATTCTAGGCTAGACTTTGCATGCACTCCGGTGCACATAGGGTCATTCATCTTTTCATACGTTAGATTGCATTTTCCTACCTTGTTGTGAGGACCTCTCGTCTCCATATTCCTTGGGGCCGACTAGGAAATCACAGCAGGGACCTCCATAAGTCCCCGCGAGCCGTGGATTCCCACATGGACGCCGGGCCGGTTGTACCTTTCCTACCACGTGTCTAGGGTTGCATAAGTGAAGGAGTGATCCCACTGAGAGTCAAACCAAGTCCCATATCTATCTCCTACTAGGAACCCATTGTTGAGAGAACATATCAATCAATCCACTAAAGTTCCAAAGGAGAAATCATAAGAACCTTGTTGCATCATCTTAAACAACTTGGTTGATTTTGGGTGTCTTCATCTTTTATCATTTACATCTTGTTAGAGTCACCTAAGTTGGTTGCTTATTGAGTGTTTTTGTGTTGGTTGTTTTTGCATTTGTCAAGGTTGTCCGTTGCATGTGGAGTTGTTTTCGTCCGTCTAAATCATCTCCTCGAGTCAGTTCCTTCTTCACATTCTATTCTAATCCCCTCTTCGAGTCCACCATGGCATCCTTCAATCCTCCTCGCTCCCAAGAGGACTCTCTTCCTCAGGGGCTCCTTGAAAACCCCCCTAGGGTTACTACATTTTCCTCTGGAGAGGGGACTGCCCCTCTCCCATCCTCCACTCCTATGAAAGGTGGTCAAGCTACCCCTTCTCTCTCTACTCCTTCCGCGGGCTCCGTCCTTCATATGATGGCCCAATTGGATCCAACCCAACTCCAAGTTCTATATCAAGCTATGCAAGGGTCCAATGCTTCTCCCTCTGCCACTATCCAAGGTCAATCTAATCCTTCCATTATTGGGCCGTCCGTTCAGCCCACTCCGATTGATCTCACTCTGGTCCAACCCCGGACCATCACTTTCGCTGGCGTGGAGATGGGCCAGTCTTCTAATTCAGCCCATCAATCTTTCGATAAAGGAAAGTCACCCATCCCTTCCTTTGTTCAGGTGGATCATCACAACTCTGGTTTAGTAGCTCCGTAGCTCCTTATGAACCCATCCGATTTCTTACGCCCTCAGCAAGGAGTGGCGCAAAATCATTCTAATCCGGGTCTATCTCAGGCCCAATATCCTTCTTACGGGCCTCCTATTTCCACTGTCTATCCTCCCACTCCTTCTTACGGGCTCCCGCCTGTTGCTACAGTCGTTCCATCTGCCCCTTAAATACAATCGGCATCCTTCACTACCCCTGCTCCCTCCCGAGAGCAGGACTTGCTTGACAAGTGGGCCACCATGCAGCAACAACTCGACTTTCTCCAGAAAAGGGTTGGCCCACAATCCTTGGCCGATATTCCTGTTCCGAGCTTCCAGAACATCCAGTTCCCTCCGCAATCAGAGCTCCCCAACTATCGCAAGTATGACGGGAATAGCAATCCCTTCATCCATGTGAGGGATTTTCTTTATGAATCAGCGCAGTTCCAATATGATGATCGCCTCATGGCGTACTTATTCCGCCGATCTTTGGACAGTGTTGCTCTGGAATGGTTCTATTCTCTACCACTGGAAGAGGCCGAGAGTTTTAAGGTAGTAAAGGACAAATTCATCCAGCGGTTCCAAGACAGGGTCGGCCCTGAATATTCATTTACAGATCTAGTAGCCGAGAAGATGAAGCCGGATGAAGAGTTCGCCACCTATGCAAACAGGTGGAGACAAATGGCCGCTAGAGTATCGGGCCTCATTTCGGAGGAAGAAAAGGTCAAACTGATGATTTCCAATGCTACCCCGACCTTCCGCAACATCCTGGCCATGAATGACATAGCCAACGTGCATCAACTCTATAGCCGGGCGCGCTTCATCCAGACTCAATTCAAGGACTCCCCTATCCATTCCCTCTTTGAAAACCAAAAGCCCAAGTACCACAAGAAACCACAAGGGCCGGTTACTGAGGGAGTCCAAACAAATGAGCAAGTACAAGCCGTTACTTTTCCATATCAGGCCGCACCTTTCCTCTACAACCAAAACCCCCGCAATCCACAAAACTCCGCTCCGCAAAACTTCTAAGCCACTCCACAAAACCCTCCCCTCGCCTTCACCATTCGCAAAACACTTTCGCCACACCACAACAACCATCACCACCACCACAATACCATAACGTCCCTCCACCCAACGGCTACAACAACAACAATCCAAATAGCAAGCGCCCGGCTCCCAGGAGAGCCCAGTATCCTCCATTGCCGGAGACACTTATAGATATCTTCTCGGCTCTCATGTCAGTAAATGCAATCCAACTTCCCCCGGAACGGCCCGTTTGGAACCCGGCAGTCGATCAGACTAAGTATTGTATGTTCCACCGACAGCCGGGCCATACCATAGAAGGGTGTTTTCAGTTCCGAGATCTTGTGTATGACCTACATGAAGGGCAGAGAATCGACTGGGCCGAAATGCATAGGGCCATTGTTGAGATTAAAGAAAAGAGAAGGCAGCCGCAGGGGCAGCAAGTGCAGCAGCATCAAGCACCGCAGCCGCAGCAGCCACCACAACAGCAGCAACCACAGCAAGTGCAAGACCTGGGCATCCATCAGAAACCGATGCCGAATCATCCACCCGCTCCTCAGCAGCAGCCGCCAGCACCAGCGCAAGTAAACATGGTCCAGCCACCGGCCCCCAACACCGGATGGTCTTTCGATGATGATGGCGCCACACCGCAGGTCATGGCCCTCCACCATAACCACCGCAATCCTCCCTTCATCATCCCTGCACAGCCGACACCCTCTCAACTCATCCTTCCATTCACACCCGCTCCAGCAAATCCTCTACCACTCTCCATTCCATCGTACCCTCCATCACCTACTCCCATCACCGTCATCACACCACCACCCAATCTTTCACCCATTCTTACCCAGCCACCAGCCTTCCCTCCACCCGCATCAACATTCATCACCACCCTGCCTTCCACCCATCCTTCACCCACCATCCGCGCACCGCCCATTAACCTCACCAACCCTACGCTCCACCAAACCGCCTCCCCCGCACCACCTGTTCCATTCATCCAACCCGCAGGGCCCATCATACTATCTTCAGATGCCGCGGCAAACTGTACTTTGAGGAGCGGGAAGATCTTCCATCGAAATTACGTTACTACTTCTAATCCTCAGTCCTCTCAGCCGGTGGCCGAGCAGGAAGAAACTGAACCTTTGCCGGGTACTCAATATGACTTGCTGCATCATCTGGATCGAGTACCCGCCAAAATATCTGTGCTGGAGCTGATCAAAAGGTCTACCCTTCATCAAGATGCACTGAGGGATTTCCTACAGAAGGTAATGGTTAGCGAAGACATGGCAGTTGATAGCCTACCAACGGCACTGGCAACTATCTCCAAAGGGCTGACAATCACGTTCTCTGAAACCGAGCTTGCACCTCCAGGGGCTCGGCAAATGCCGCTCTGCATAACAATTACCCTGAACAAAGTCGACATTGAAGTAGCGCTGGTTGACACAGGGGCCTCAATTAATGTTTGCCCACTCAGCACCCTTCGAGCATGCAACATATCTGAAGAGTTACTACGGCCTACCCCCACCACTATAGCGGCATATGACAACTCAAGACGAGCGTGTCACAGGGTAGTCACCATTCAGGCAGAGCTCGGGCCCCTTACTATGGCCGTGGAATTCTATGTTCTTGATATCGACCCTATGTTCAAGGCTATCTTGGGTCGTCCCTGGATTAACACACTCGGCGCCGTGCCCTCCACCGCACATCAGTGCATTAAATTTCCCTTCCAAGGGAGGGTCGTCAAAGTTAAGAGCTTATCCACAGTACAGTCAGTAAAGGCTATTTCAGAGCAGGTTCTTCCCACACTCTGGCCAAGCAGCCGGCCCGTTCTGTCAGTGTTGGATTTGAACTTTCCTTGGGCTTACACATCCCCTAAGCCCGTCGCTATTCCAGTTAATGTCAAGGTGAAGCCGCAGATTCGAGATTCAAGGGGTGGAACATTATATTGAAACTGGGCTATCAACCGGGGAGAGGCCTCGGTGCGCAACTGCAAGGGATGACTAAGCCTATACCGAAGGGAAGAAAAATGGGTAGGAGAGGTCTCAGCTACAAAGAGACAGCATTATCTATGATGGGTGATTCTGGGCCGCTCACCTGGGATTATCGTCAGCATTTTGTCAAAGGGCCTCTCCAGCCTGGCACATTAGCTCCAAAGCCGGTTCAGCAAGAAAGGAATACAGTTTGTCCAATTGCCAGTCCGCCGCCCTTGCCAGGAGGGTCAGATGATGACATGCTCGACTACAGTCAGGCCTTGCAGGGGCTCTTTCATGAGGAAGAATGTCTGAAGAGGCAAGAGGTTCGACTGGTGCAATGGAGGCCAAAGAAGCAGCCTATTGTTGATTTACAGAAGAAGGGGAGCCCCCCAATTGCCTTTTCTTGGTCTCCCTCACGCCTCCAATCTATTTTCCAGCAAGGGGACTTCATACCCCGCCTTCCTCCCATCATAATAAATCCATCTTTCATTGATCCACCCGAGATTCTATTTGTTCCTGGTGCTTGCGGGAAGTGCCCACCCATTGATCTATCCACTTTCTTCACTCCTCCTCCTCCCAACGCCCAACTCACGAGATGTGGTTCTCTTCTTCCGATCCTTTCTTCGACTACATTTTCCCCGAGCTGTTCCCTATGCAGCTCCCACCTCCTCCATCTTGCTGTGTAGTCTCCGCTGATCTCCAAAAAAAAACGTCAAATTTGAAACGGAGATTTCAGTGGAAGATTACGCTATCCTGTCGCCATCTTCCCCCCAGGGGCACGAGTCCCCTGCACCTTCCCTTCCACTAGGTCTTCTGTCCCCTAGGTTAGGATTAGGGTCCGTCGAGTCTAGGGAAGTAGAGTCAGTCAGGTCTAGAGAAGTAGGGTCTTGTTCCAGGTCGTCTAACCCTTGCTCTGCTGAGCCGCGCTCGCTGGCGCATCCTTCCCGGTCTGTTCCTGATAGGTTCTTGCAAGATTTAGCTCAGCGCTGCCATGCTCTTTTGAAGTGCCCGGAATTTGTTGCTACGGCAATCGTAATTGAAGAATGACGAGGAAATAGAAGGGGTGTGGAGCGATGACGGATTAGGCGTCTATGAGATTGTGGATGAGAAGGATCCAATTAATGAAGACAGCGATGTAGATGACACCGCCGACTTATACGCACAAGGATTGAAAAGATTCGACGAGCCGTCGTCGTCGGTGGAAGAACCTACAAAGGAAATCAATCTAGGAACCGAAGAAGACCCAAGGCCCATCATGATTGCTGCTAATCTCCCTTCACAAGTAGAAGAGGAATTGATTAAGGTCCTAAGGGAGTATAGCGATTCCTTCGCCTGGTCTTACGAGGACATGCCAGGTCTTGACTCCTCTTTAGTGGAACATCGACTCGTGCTTAAACCAGGGGCAACACCTGTGAAACAACGGTCAAGAAGATTTCACCCCCACATGGCCTTACGGATCAAAGAAGAGGTCGACAAACTATACAAAGCCAGATTCATCAGAGTAGTTTTGTATCCTCAGTGGGTGGCAAACATAGTCCCTGTTCTCAAGAAGGATGGAAAAGTGCGCATATGCATTGATTTCTGGATCTAAACAAAGCATGTCCCAAAGATGATTTCCCGCTACCCCATATAGACGTCCTAGTGGATAACACTGCCGGGTATGAGGTGCTGTCATTTATGGATGGGTACTCGGGCTATAATCAGATCTGTCTCGCTCGGAAGATCAAGAGAAAACTTCCTTCACCACGCCCTGGGGCACGTATTGTTATGTGGTTATGCCATTCGGTCTGAAGAACGCAGGTGCCACCTATCAAAGGGCGATGATGGCCATCTTCCACGACATGATGCATATCTATATGGAAGCTTACGTGGATGACATCCTGGTGAAGTCAAGAACTAAGGAAGAACACCCCTCTACCCTGGCTAAGGTGCTGCAGAGAGCCAGGGAGTACAAGCTTAAGATGAATCCGAAGAAGTGTGTATTCGGAGTCTCCTCAGGGAAGTTGTTAGGGTTCATAGTGAGCAAACGGGGGATCCAGATTGATCCTAATAAAGCACAGGCCGTCATGGACATGCCTCCGCCAAAGAACATTTCGGAACTTCGAGGATTGATTGGTAGACTGCAATTCATTAGAAGATTTATATCTCAGCATTCTCAGAGGTGCCGTCCGTTTTATGAATTGCTTAAGGCGGGGGTCAAGTTCGAATGGAATCAAGATTGTCAGAAGGCCTATAAGGACCTCAAAGAGTATCTATCTAATCCCCCGTTTTGCAACCTCCTGTCCCTGGGAAACCCCTAATCCTATACATCTCGGTTATTGAGGACTCCCTAGGGGCGGTCTTAGCACAAGTAGATGATGAAGGGAAGGAGCGGGCTGCGTACTACCTCTCTCGACTGTTTAATCCAGCTGAATCCAAGTACACCGCTATGGAGAAGACTTGTGCCGCCTTAGTGTGGGTAGCTCAGAAGCTTAAACATTACTTTCTCGCCCACCCAGTTAGGCTGATCTCTAGAATGGACCCGATCCGTTATCTCTTAGAAAAACCCGTCCTTTCTAGTAGGTTAGCTCGCTGGCAGAGCTTCCTCTCTCAGTTCGACATCACCTTTGTTGTTCAGAAGGCAGTCAAAGGATATGCCATTACTGAGCATCTTGCACATCTCCCTATTCCTCACACCAATTCTATTGAGGATGATTTCCCTGATGAGCATCTCTCTGTCCTTTCTCATCATCCCTTCTGGTCTCTGCACTCGACGGTGCACTCAACTCCCAAGGCCAAGGGATCGGTGTTGTCTTGCTTACTCCAGAGGGAGTAACCATCCCCTTCGCTTATCAACTTCGATTTCCTGCTACCAACAACATCGCTGAGTATGAGGCTCTCCTGGCCGGCTTGAAGCACGCCTATCTTCTAGGCGCGCGTTATTTGAACATCATAGGAGACTCTCAGCTCGTCCTATGGCAAGTTCTGTCCACTTACCGTACTCGTGACCCCAAGCTCAAGCCTTATCAAGATTTGGTCACACTCATTGCTAAGCGATTCCGTAAGCTTATCTATATCCATACTCCCCGTTCTCTGAACATTCTAGCTGATGCTTTGGCATCTCTTGCTTCCTCCTTAGCTTTCCCTCTCAGTCGTAGCACTGAGACCATCGTCGTCTAGAGATTGGACGCACCCTCTCTTCAAGACCCTTGGTTCATCAACCTTAGGAAAGCTGTAGAGGCGAGAGCTGAGAAGGAAGATCTCAAGGAAGTTTCATTAACAGAACTAGAGGAGATTCTGGACGAAGAAGAATTGCCTTGGTATCATGAAATCGAATTGTTTTGCAAGGAAGGGTCATTCCCAGAAGGGGCAAAAGCCGAGCAGCGTAAAGCAATAAGAAGAGCCGCCGCAAGGTACACTATCATTGCAGGAGAGTTGTATAGGCGCGCTACTAATGGAATGCTCATGAGATGCTTGGATGATGTAGAAGCTTGGAAAGTGGCTGAAGCGGCCCATTCTAGTGAGTGTGGAGGTCATGTCAATGGCCAGGCTCTAGCGAAGAAGATCCTTAGGCAGGGCTACTATTGGCCCACTCTAGAGGAAGATTGCTCCCTCTATGTCCAGAGGTGTCTTAAATGCCAACTCCATGCTGATAAAATTCACTCTCCAGCTTCGTCTCTCCATCCTATGACTGCTCCTTGGCCTTTCTCTATGTGGGCTTTCGACGTCGTCGGCCCGCTCGGTGATCCTAATTCTCAGATCAAGCAGAAATCCTTTATCCTCACCGCTACTGAGTACTTCACCAAATGGGCCGAAGCCGAGGCGTACGCAGAGATCAAAGCTACAACGGTGTGCCGCTTTATCATGAAGAATATCATCTCGCGGTTCGGAGTGCCAAGCAGCATCATCACCGACAACGGATCCCAGTTCGTCTCCCAAGAGCTTAAGGACCTCTGTAAGAAGTTCAAAATTGCATTGCATCATTCATCTCCATATTATCCTCAAGGCAACGGCCAAGCGAGGCCACTAATAAAACCCTTCTTAAAATCATCAAAAAAACGTGCGAATCTCATAAATTTTCCGATTGGCCAGAAAGATTGGTGGAAGCTCTGTGGGCTTACCGCACCTCCGTCCGTACTCCTACGGGACAAACTCCCTATTCGCTGACCTATGGGATGGAGGCGGTGCTCCCATATGAGATCTTAATCCCGTCCCTTAGAGTGCAGCTCGATAAGGAACTTAATCTCGATGAACGTCGAGAGGCGTTGCTGGTTCAGTTGGAACTCTTAGATGAGAAGAGGGTGAATGCGGCCGATCATGTTTCTATTTATCAAAAGAGGGTTTCGCATTATTTTCAAAAGAAGATGATTGAACGTAAGTTTATGACGGGTGATATTGTTTTGAAACGCAAATTCATTCGGTCTACAGGTCCTAGGTCTAAATTGCAACCTAACTGGGAAGGGCCGTTTGTAATAAAAGAGGCTTATCCAGGGAATGCTTACCGTTTAATGAATGCGGAAGGTAAGGAGCTCTCTCACCTGTGGAATGGGTTGTATATTAAGCGTTTCTTTCCTTAGAGTATAAACCACGTGCTTCCCCGGCAGCAAGATCTTCCTTCCTATTTTTTTCAAAAGAAGGGTCCCGAGTAAGGCAATCACACACCACACGACATCCCTGGTCAGGCTCCTTGTTTAAAAGACACCGTTTCTCCTTGGCCATGCCTTAGGGGAAAAGTCGAAGTCCCTGTCCGCTTCATTCTTCGGCTGAATCCAGGGGCAAGGAGTGAATAAGGAGGCGACAACCAATCCAAACACCCTAATGAGAGGAGGTCTCAAACAGGGGCAAGTCCGTTATGACCTGACGCCACAAGCAAGAAAGGAAAAGAAAAGAAAAGGACTACTTTTTACGACAAAATGAAAGTGTTATCTCAAAGGTCTACAAATTCCGAATTTTTGAAAACTCCAAGGAGAAAAGGAAGCTAGGCATGACAAGAGTGGCAGTACAGTTCCCTGCGGGACGTTATGAGCCCGGTCGCATGCATGCCTAGGGTGGACAAAGGTTCGATGACGGACCCAAAAAGCCCCGACGCAACAGACCAAATCTCCAACAGGGTTGTGCGGTGAGAAAATCAAGTCCTAAAAACTCCCATATCTGGCCTAGGCTTACCCCCATGATCTTTTTTTTCTTTTAGGACTAAGATTAGTACCCTGGGTATGGCATTGGTAGAAACACCGTCAGGATGATTAGGTCTTGGCCAGGGGTTGTCCCACTATTACACGCCAATCTCGGGACTCAATCTAAAATAAGGAAGGGTTCGTGTTGCTAGAGAGGCACTGGTTTTTCAAAATCCAAAAAAAAACAACAAATATTCTCAAAATCCAAAAAAAATAAATATTCCCAAAATCTAAAAAAATCAAATATTTTCAAAATCCAAAAACATCAAATATGTTCAAAATCCAAAAACATCAAGTATGTTCAAAATCCAAAAACATCAAATATTCTCAAAATCCAAAAACACCAAATATTTTTAAAAAATCCAAAACGAAACAAATATTTTTTGTAAAAATCCAAAAACATTAAATATTTTCCAAAACTTCTCAAAATACCATCATGTGCATAGCATGCATTTGCATTTTCATTATGTTTCCGCCTATTTAATAAAGGCTCCACCCCTTGACCGAATATCAAGAAACGGTCATTATCTAACTTGCTTCAAGGCAAGGGGTTGAGTCTAAGAACAGATCTAACTTGATTCATGTTTAAAGTGTGTGCAGAATGCAGGGACAAGATTCAAAACAAAAAAGTTCACAGCTATGCAGGTTCAAGGTATGTAACACGTCAACATCAGACCGTTACGGTAGCATAACGGCCCCCTCTTCGACCGTTATTTTCCTTCAGGCATGGGCCTTCTTTCTTTCACTAGCCATCACTATAACGGTCTGGAGAATACCGTTACTTGCTTATAACGGCCCAATGCCTATCCGTCATATCCTTCAGAGACAGGGTTCTATTGTTACTCTCATTCTGACGGCCTGTCGCCGCCCTCTCATTCCTCCGTTGGCCGGAGGAGCTGACAAGGAAATCCCCTACCGAGCCACTCGGGGCAGCACTCCGCCGTGCCCCACTCTGAGAAGCACTCCGCTCCGGTCCCCGGCCCATCATCCGGACCGTCCGCTCCAGCGTCCGCAGCTCGATCTTCAGCGTGAAGATCTGACACCGCGTCTCCCGCGCCTCGGTCTGGTAGCGATCCAGGTCCGTCGTCCCGATACGGAGCTGCTCCACCTCAGCCTGTGCTCGCGCTAACTCTGTCCATAGTTGCTCCATCTCTGCATCATCTGAGCGCCGCGGGGCCTCCGCTCTCAGCCGAGCCATCTCTGCCCGTACAAGCTCTTTCTCCGCTCGGGCTCGATCAGTCTCAGCCCGACTTCTCTCTGCCTCTGCCCTCGCCTGACTGGCCTCGACCACTGCTGCTGCTAGCTCCCTCACCTGTAGATTGCATTTTACATCATATCATTAATCATAAGGCATTTTTAGGCATGATCATAAGCATGAGCATTTTAGCATCTTACCCGCTCCGCGAGGGTGGCCTCCGCCTCCTCGGCCCGGGCAACCGCCCGAGCAAAATCAGCCTCCTGCTCAGCCCTGCCTCCCGCAGGCTGTGAGGAAGACGATGGGGCATCCGGTCCGGCTCGTTGAGCTCTCTCGGCCCGCTGCATTTTTAGGAACCATGGTTAATCAGCATGTGCATCATAAACATCAATTGTCATAATCATAAAGCATTTTAGGTCTCACTAGAAGCTCTAGAGCGGTCCGGTACCCGTCCCGCTGCTGGATGGTGGAGTGGAGTAATCCCTCCAGCTCAGCGATCCGTCCCTCAGGGTCTAGCTGCATGTCGAAAGCATGAGTCAATACATCCATCACATGGCATTTTTGCATATAGAAAGAGTTTTGGGTTTAGAATTGCATACCGGTCGTCGGGTACCTCGGTACACCCGGTCGCCGTAGAGTCGAGCAAAGGCCTTCAGATATGCCTCGTCGCTCTCGTCTCGTTCCTTCACTGCTCGGCCCCGCCTATTTCAGTTGTGGACGTACTTCGCCTTCCGGGCACACCAATCCACGTTGCCGCTGATGCCCCTTGCTGACTTGCCGGGGTGGTCATCTCTGTGGCGTGGAAAGGTCACCTCGGGCTGGTGAAGTCCCCGGGTCCGCAGGATCAGCCTGTAGTGCAGAGGCTCAATGATATGGATGCAATGCAGCCATATGTCTCATCCCCGGTACGATAAAGCCGCCTCCACCCATGGCTGTCCCGTGTAACCCTCGCCGCGGTTTGGGTCCATCTCACCTGAGAGCATTTAGTTCAATCATCCGCATTATCATATAGAAGCATTAAAAGCATGAGCATTTAAAAAGCATTTATTAGCATATAGAAGCATATAGAAATCATTTTGAGTTCTGGACTCACCGACGTATGTGGGAAGGAGTCTAGGTCATCCTGGATCATCCGGGTCAGTCTGATGATCGACCCTGTGTCCCTCGCCACCGACCAACGCCTCGCGATCGGTATGCGGTCGGGATGGAGTAGTGCACCTCTCCCGATGTCCGGGAGATACATGTAGCTCCAAATCTGCATTTAGAAATCAAGTCAGTCGCATGGCATAATCACAGCATAATCATAATCATATAGAAAGCATTTAAATTGCGTTTACCTGTAGGAAAGGCGAGAAATCACCCAGCATCATCTGCCGGTCCGTGGTGCTGAGGGACTCGAACAAGAACGCGAGCACTGCCACTCCCCAGGCGTACCTCTTGACTCTACCCAAATCCTCTATCATCGGCAGCAGTCTGCAGCTGATGAAGTCTGCCCGAGTCGCGAAGAGGAGCTTCCCGAATAGCAGCATCAGGAAGCGTCTGAGCACTCTATCTCCCTCTGGTCCTGCCTCTGCCGCCACGCGAGGGCGCACCTGGTCTATCACTCTGCTCAGATGCTCCTCAGGTAGATCTCCCACGGCGATCGCCGCTCCTCTCAGTCCCAAGCTCTCCTGCAGCACTGATCTCGAAAGTTGGGAAGAGGACTGTCCCGGTCTGATCAAATCTAGCCTGAGCAGCTGCTGCGCCATCTCTCGGTAGTCGCCGTATGTCCACCCGGTCACTGCGGCTCCGTGGACTCTCAGTCCTGTAATCCTCGCTATATCTTCCAGCATGGGGATCATGTGGCCCCACGGGAAGATGAAGGCTCTGCTGATCGGGTCCCATCTCTCGTGCAAAGCGTACAGTAGCGGCGTGTCCATCCGGATCACCTCGATGCTGAGCACCTCGGTGAATCCCATGCCGGCTAATCACTCTCTCTAGTAGTCGGGCAATGCCTGGTACACTGCCCGGATCTGTAGCCAGGAGATCCGCGATCGTCTTTTCCCCTGCATTGCACATTTGATCATTAATTAGTCCAATTTGCATCATATAATCATTACATAAACATTCATAATTGAAAACAAAAATTTGAAAACTGAAAACCCTAAAAAATAGCTTAAGTCCCTGGCATGAGTGACGGCCCTGGGGTAGGGCGTCGCTTGCCTCTGACGGACTCAACATAGTGCGTCAGACAAGTGACGGTCGCTGGCAGGACCGTCACATTGACTGCATTTGGGAAATTTTTCCCTTGCATCCCCGTGGTCTCCCACTATGGCCAAATGGCCTACAATTGCTCCTAGTGGGTTCATAGACCCATTTCTACCCCTATTCCCCACATGCATTCATAAATAAAACACTAAAAAATCAAAATTTGGAGTTAGGGCAAGGGGGGCCTACCTCATGGTCCATGCCTCTCCTCTTCTTCTTCTCTGGTTATTTGGGCTCCTCTGCACCCAATGAGGCTTCTCCTTGATCCTCCACAGCCGTGGGGACTTCTTCTTCTTCGATTGGGCTTCTCCTCGCCGGTTGTTCCTCTTCCACCGGCGGGATCGCTTCCCGTTCGAGCCGGCGGTGGAACCGCCGTATGGCCATCTTCTTCCCTCTCCCACTCTTTTGTGGTGGCGGCTGGGGTGCCTCGTCGCCGGCCATTGCGGTGGTGGGGGTTGGAATCGCCGGAGCTCTCTCGGTTATGGTTTTTGGGGCGTTGGGTTTGGAATGAATGGGCCGTGACCGTTCGGTTGTTTTTTTTGAAAACTTAGGAAATGCGACGGTCTATCGACGGACCGTTACATCCTTCTGACGCGCCTTGAGATGACCGTTACATGTGTTGGACTGTTTTATTGAAGAATGTGAACCGCCTGACTTATGACGGACCAGGGGTGATCCGTTGCTTAGTGTGACGCCCTTTCATAAGACCGTTATATTCTTGCAGATTTCTTGATGAACTAAAAAGTCTAATTGATGTTAAAACAGTGCCATGTTCTGCATTAATGTTCCTTATTGATGTCCCTTGCACGTACAATGGTTATGCCTTGAGTTCCTTATCATATTTATTGTTGGCTAACCTATCTTTCATGAAGGAATTTATGAGTGAAGTCATGCGTTGCCGATCATTAGGCAGGTAAGTCAGGTATTGTATTTCGTTCCCTCACTCCCTTAATGCATTACTATATGTTACTTATGATATGTTATCTCGAGAACCGGCTGGTCATTCATGTGTCCTGGGATCTGATGTTCCCCTAAAACAAAAATGATGATGATCTAAGTTCACATGTTTAATCGTTGGATAGGCCGTTAGATTAGAAAATTTGGGGACGATGGTTCTATCTTACACGCCGTGGTTGCAGATGGTGTCCTGACTCTGATTTCTCCGATCTAGCAATATTATTCTCGAGTATTTTCTATCTTATCTTTCTTCGCATTTGTTTTAAAGATTTTGTTTTCCTTTAGCCCAGCATGCATCATACACATTCTTTGAGCATTCATGAGGCTTCATTTGTTCAAGGTGTCTCAATGATGGTGAACAGCTGTGTTCTTGATTCTAGATGAGGAGAATCATTACACTCTGAATTAGAAGGTTTCCTTTGATCTCGTCGCTCGATCTGGTTGGCTGAAGATTCCTGTCTGGAGTTTAGTCTCTTTCCTTTCCGTTGCCTCCGGCGGCTAGCCGTGTTACCTTTCCTTAAATTGTTAGTTCCTCCAGACATGCGTCCTTTGGTTGGCTATTTCCTTGTGATCAGTTTGAAGTTTTCCAGAAAATTCCTATCACTTGTCGGTAAAGAACGGGTGTCGTTTACCTTAACGCCCTCTTTTTGATACACTCCGCTTCATTTCCGCTTCATCTTCATGTTCCATTTCACTTTCGCTTCACCTCCGCTCGCTCCCCTGCAAAGAGGACGTTAAGGAGGGGCATCTGTTGACACCCGTTTTATACCCAATAAGTCGGGTCATCTCCTTGTTTCATTCTATATGATGCTCCGAATTGTTCACTCTTCATTGAATCTCTTGATCAGTTGAGGCCTATTTCTTGGGTCTTAATTCCTGAATTAAGAATTGGCTCCTGGTGGCGTTTTGTTGGCAACAGCTTAGCAACCCTTCATTGCTATTCTTGAAACTCAATGGTAATAACGGTCCGAACCAGGCGTGTTGTTTCATTATAACGCATGGGGCCTGGACCGTTACTCTTTGAAGAGTCCTAAGGCTTAAGGCCTCATTGTAAAGCTTATCCTTTTGATTCCACGTTGATAATAACGGTCTGTCGTGCAGCCGTTGTTTCATTCTGACGCCCTATGCCTTGGCCGTTGCTTCCTTGAAGAGTCCAACTTGTTGGGTCTTCTTCCCGTTGATCTTATCTTTTAGGGATAAGGTTGATAGTAACGGACGATCCTTGATGCGTTGCTTCCAAGTGGCGGTCTGTCGTGCAGCCGTTACTTCCTTCCGAGAGTCCTGGCAGTTCAGGCCTTTTCTCTGCTACTCCGTGGTCGAAGATAAGGGTTTGGATTGACGATATCTCTTGCAAATGTGATCCTCAGGACCTTCCGTTCGATTCTATGGACTCTTGGTGATATTATCTTCGAGGATTTGCTAAGAGTTATCTCTTTATCTTGCTTGATTATCCTCTGCTCGACCTGAGAGTTTGAGGGTCTATAAATAGAACCCTTGACTTCATGGCTCGGAGGGAGGAAGATTTGAATTCACGACGAAGTGCTGCCGAACTCAGGAGCCATCTTCATCCAGGAGGAACTGCTTCCCACGTCCATCTATCTCATAATCAAGGGAGTACTTTGGTTTTGGTCTTTCAAGTTCATCATTGCATGCTTGAGTTCTTCCCTGATTTTTCCTCAATCAAAGCATTGTCCCTCCTCTTTCTCCACGTTTTTCGCTGTCCTCTAAGCATACAAACATCTTCCCAAGCTTTTAAAACACCCAGAGGGGTTAAAAAAACCAAAACTCCCCGGTAATCCACTCTCCTTTTGATGATGTCAAGTCCTTTGAGAATTGATGCTATGCTTGTGAAAAGGACTAATTGAGGTTATTGTGTTTGGTCTTTCTACATCTTTGGCAGGTTTACAGGTTCATTAACACGAGGCCCAGGTCTTCTAGCCGGCTGGAAGAGTTGGAGTTAAAAGAATTCAAGCTTTGTTACTGCAGGTTATCTGACGGTCTTGTGCAGGCGCGTCACTCTATTCCGGCGGTCTATCGTGTGGCCGTCACTTCCAAGTAGCGCACAGGGTTCTGACCGTCACTTCTAAGTTGATCTGCAGGCTTTCTCTGGTTTTCTCTCCCGTGGGCGGGTGTTTCATCCACCTATTTCCAAGGTATATTCAGGTCTTTGACTTGTTTTTACTTTGGTGGCGATCACATCTTTCCTTGGTATTGGGCATTAGCTGTCTTCTTCCTCATATCTTTCTATTTTTTCTTGCTTGTTCCACCTTCACGGTGTGTTTTTGTTTACTCCTTGCTCCAAGCCCCGGCGTGTGTTTTCATTTTTTTAGCATAGTTTGATTGAGATAGCATGCCCGTGCTAGAGCTAGCTATGATTGCCTAGGTTCATGATCACATGTTCATAGGTTTGAATAGATCTTTGATCAAATAAATATCAACAGAAAGGACATGCTTTTCTAAAAGATAGCGGATCGGGTCCATTCTAGAGATCAACCTAACTGGGTGGGCAAGGAAGTAATGTTGAAGCTTCTGAGCTACCCACACTAAGGCGGCACAAGTCTTCTCCATGGCGATGTATTTGGCCTCAGCTGGGTTAAATAACCGAGAGAGGTAATAAGCAGCCCGCTATTTCCCTTAGTCATCTACTAGTGGTAAGACCGCCCCTAGGGAGTCCTCAGTGACCGAGATGTATAGGATTAGGGGTCTCCTAGGGATAGGAGGTTGCAGAATCGGAGGATTGGATAGATAATCCTTTAGGTCCTCGTAGGCCTTCTGACAGTCTTGATTCCATTCAAATTTGACCCCCACCTTTAGCAATTCATAAAACGGGTGGCACCTCTGAGAATGTTAGGATATGAATCTTCTGATGAATTGCAATCTTCCAATCAGTCCTCGAAGTTCCGTAATGTTCTTCGGCGGAGGCATGTCCATGACGACCTTTGCTTTGTTAGGATCAATCTGGATCCCCCGTTTGCTAACTATGAAACCTAGCGGCTTCCCTGAAGAGACTCCAAATACACACTTCTTCGGGTTCATTTTGAGCTTATACTCCCTGGCTCTTTGCAGCACCTTAGCCAGAATAGAGGGGTGTTCTTCTTTGGTCCGCGACTTCACCAAGATGTCATCCACGTAGGCTTCCATGTAGATATGCATCATGTCGTGGAAAATAGCCATCATTGCCCTTTGATAGGTGGCACCTGCGTTCTTCAGACCGAATGGCATAACCACATAACAATACGTGCCCCAGGGCGTGGTGAAGGAAGTCTTCTCTTGATCTTCTGGAGCGAGATGAATTTGGTTATAGCCTGAGTAACCGTCCATGAATGATAAAGCTTCGTACCCGGCACTGTTATCTACCAGAACATCGATGTGAGGCAGCGGGAAGTCATCTTTGGGACATGCCTTGTTCAGATCCCTGAAATCGATGCAAATACACACCTTTCCATCCTTCTTGATAACAGGGACTATGTTCGCCACCCACTGGGGATATAGGACAACTCTAATGAATTTGGCCTTATATAACTTGTCGACCTCTTCCTTAATCCTCAAGGCCATGTGGGGGTGAAATCTTCTTGACCTTTATTTCACAGGTGTTGCCCCTGGTTTAAGCACAAGACGGTGTTCCACTAAAGAGGGGTCAAGACCCGGCATGTCTTCATAAGACCAGGCGAAGGAATCGCTATACTCCCTTAGAACCTTGACTAGATCTTCTTCCACTTGCGGAGGGAGATTAGCGGCAATAATGATGGGCCTTGGGTCTTCTTCAGTCCCTAAGTTTATTTCCTTCGTAGGTTCATCCACTGTCGATGATGGCTCGTCGAATTTCTTTAATCCTCGTGCATACAGATCGGCAGTGTCATCTACGTTGCTGTCCTCATCATCAATCGGGTCCTTTTCATCCAGGACTTCATAGACACCGAGTCCGTCATTGCTTCACACCCCCCCTATTTCCTCTTCATCTTCAATCATGATTGTTGTAGCAACAAATTCTGGACACTTCAAAAGAGCATGACATCGCTGAGCTAGATCCTGCAAGAACCTATCAGGGATGGATTTGGAAGGACGCGCAAGTGGGCGTGACTCAAGCTCAGAAGGATTGGACGACCTAGAACATGACCCTACTTCTCTAGTTCTAACTGACTCTACTTCCCTAGACTCGACGGACCCTACGCCTAACCTGGGAGAAAGAAAATCTAGTGGAAAGGAAGGAGCAGGGGACTCGTGCCCCTGGGAGAAGGATGAAGACAAGGTAGCATAATCTTCCACCGAAATCTCCGTTTCAAATTTGACATTTTTTTTGGAGAACAGTGGAGATCATACACCAGGATGGAGAAGGCGGGAGTTGCATGGGGAACAACTCGGGGAAGATGCAATCGAAGAATGGATCGGAGGATCGAAACCACATCTCGTGGAGTGGAGTGGTTGAGGAAGGAGGAGTGAATAGAGTTGACAGATCAATGGGTGGGTAGCGCCCACATGCACATGGGACAAACATGATTTCAAGCGGTCTCTCCGTAAAGTACGGATCGACCATCATAGGGGGAGAACGGGGAATAGGTTCCAATAATTGAAACAGAGATGTGAGATGGGAGGGAGACCAAGAAACGATAGCGAGTGAGCTCCCCTTCTCATGTAGACGACCAACTGGCTTCGGCTTCCACTGAACAAGCCAGGTGTCTTGCTTCTTTTTCTGGCCATAATCTTCTGGCTCGCTGAACATGCTGGTAAACGACTGGCTGAAATCTGGCATATCCGCAACAAGCCCTTTTGGTAGGAGAGGTGGACTGGCAACTGGACAAACTGTATCCTTCTTCGCTGACAGAACTGGCTGTGGGCTTAATGTGCCTGGCTGAAGAGGCCCTCTGACAAAATGTTGACGATAGTCCCAGGTGAGCGGCCCAGAATCACCTATCATAGATAATGCAGTCTCTCGGTAGCCGAGACCTCGCCTGTTCATCTTCCTTCCCTTGGGTATGGGCTTGGTCCGTCCCTACAATTGAGCACCAAGGCCTCTCCCCGGTTGGTAGCCTAGTTTCAGTATAATGTCCTAGCCCTTGGAGTCTCGGATCTGGGGTTTCACCTTGACATTGACGGGGGTAGAGATGGGCTTGCGAGGTGCATATGCCCAAGGGAAATCTAGATCCAGCACAGAAATGACAGGCCGGCTGCTGGGCCATAATGTGGGCAGAATCTTCTCTGAAATAGCTTTCATAGACTGGATCGTGGATAAGCTTTTCACTTTAACCACCCTCCCTTGAAAAGGGAATTTAAGACATTGATGCGCGATGGATAGCACGGCACTAAGAGTGTCGATCCACGGACGACCCAAGATAGCCTTGAACATAGGGTCAATGTCCAGCACATAGAATTCCACGGGCATAGTAAGAGGCCCAAGCTCAGCTTGAATGGTGACCACCCCGTGACATGCTCTCCTTGAATTGTCATATGCAGCTATAGTCGTGGGGGTCGGTCATAGTAATTCCTCTGAGATGTTGCAGGCCTAAAGAGTACTGAGCGGGTATACATTAATAGATGCCCCTGTATCAACCAGTGCTGCGTCAATACTGACTTTTTTCATAGTAATAGTGATGCAAAGCGGCATTTGCCGAGCTTCTGGAGGTGCTAGCTCGGTTTCAGAGAAGGTAATAGCGGGCCCCTTGGAGATTGTTGCCAGTGCGGCAAATAAGCTATCAACTGCCATATCTTCACTAACCATCACCTTTTATAGAAAGTTTCTGAGAGCATCCTGGTAAAGGGTAGATCTTTTAATGAGCTCCAGAACAGAGATTTTGGCAGGCACCCTATCCAAATGATGTAGCAGGTCATATTGGGTATCTGGCAGAGGTTCGGCTTCCTCCTGCTCAGCAGCCGGTTGGGAAGACTGGGGATTAGAGGTGGAAGGATAATTCCGATGGAACAACCGTCCGCTCCGTAGGGTGAGGTTTTGTGCCGGCACGGCATCAGGAGGCGATATGATTGGCCCTGTGGGGTGGATGAGTGGAATAAGCGGTGGGGAAGAAAGGATCTGGTGGGATGTGGTGCTGGCGGAGCTCATAAGTGGTGATGGACGGATGATGGGTGAGGGATTGGTGGAAGGTGGGGTAGTGATGATGGGCGTTGGCACGGGCTGAGGAAAGGTTAGTGGGGGTGTAGTGACGGGTGAAGTCGGTGACGGAGTAATGACGGTAGCAGGGATAACTGGTGATGGGTGTGATGGAATTGCGGGTGGTGGGGGATTTACTGGAGCGGGTGTGAATGGGAGAACAAGTGGTGAAGGTGTTGGGTGTGCAGGTAAAATGATGGAGAAAGCAAGGGGATTGCGGTGATTATGGTGAAGGGCCATTATCTGCGGTGTGGTGCCGTCATCATCAAAAGACCACCCGACGTTAAGAGCTGGGGGTTGGACAACATTGACCTGAGCCGGTGCCGGCGGCTGAGGCTGCGGAGCGGGAGGGTGGTTTGGCATCGGGTTCTGGTGAATCCCCAAATCCTGAACCGGCTGCTGTTGCTATTGTGGTGGCGGCTACTGCGGCTACGGTGCTTGATGCTGCTGCACTTGCTGCCTTGGCGGCTGCCTTCTCTTTTCCTTGATTTCAACAATGGCCTTGTGCATCTCGGCCCAATCAATCCTCTGTCCTTCATGAAGATCATACACTAGGTCCCTGAACTGAAAACATCCTTCAATGGTATGGCACGGTTGCCTATGGAACATACAGTACTTGGTCTGGTCAATGGCTGGGTTCCAGTTGGGCCGTTCCGGAGGAAGTTGGATAGCATTAATTGACATGAGAGCTGAGAAGATATCCGTGAGGGTTTCTGGCAAGGGTGGGTACTGTGCCCTTTTCGGAGCCGGGCGCTTGTTGTTGCTGTTGTAGCCGTTGGGTGGAGGGACATTGTGATATTGTGGGGGTTGCGGTGATTGCTGTGGTGCGGCGAAGATATTTTGTGGAGTAGCGAAGGTGTTTTGTGGAGTGGCTTGGAAATTTTGGAAAGCGGGGTTCTGTGGAGTGCGGGGGTTTTGCGGAAAGCGGAAGGGTGTGGCTTGAAAAGGGAAAGTAACAGCTTGAACTTGCTCGTTCATTTAGATCCCCTCGGTAACAGGCCCTTGAGGTTTCTTATGATACTTGGGCTTTTGGTTCTCAAAGAGCGAGTGGATGGGGGAATCCTTGAACTGTGTTTGAATGAATCGTGCTCAGCTATAGAATTGGTGCATGTTGGCTATATCATTCATGGCCAGAATGTTGCGGAAGGTTGGAGTGGCGTTAGAAATAAGCAATTTGACCTTCTCTTCCTCCGAAATGTGGCCGGGCACCTTAGCGGCCATTTGCCTCCATCGATCAGCGTAAGTTGCAAACTCCTCATGTGACTTCATCTTTTCGGCCACCAGATCTGTGAATGAATATTCCAGGCCGACTCTATCTTGGAACCGTTGGATGAACTTGTCTTTTACTACCTTGAAGCTTTCGGCGTCCTCTAATGACAGAGAGTAGAACCATTCCAGTGCAACGCCATCCAATGATCGGTGGAACAAATACGCCATGAGGCGATCATCATACTATAATTGGGCCGATTCATATAGAAAGTCCCTCACATGAATAAAGGGGTTGCCGTTCCCGTCATACTTTCTATACTTGGGGAGCTCAGATTGTGGGGGGAGCGGATGTTTTGAAAGCTAGGGACTAGAACGTCTGCCAAGGTTTGAGGGCCAACCTGCTTCTGAAGGAAGTCAAGTTGCTGCTGCATGGCGGCCCATTTATCAAGCAACTCCTACACTCGGGAGGGAGCAGGGATAGTGAAAGGTGAGTTTGGGGAACGGAAGGGTAAGCGGATGGAGGGGGCAGCCCATAGGAAGGATATTGGATCGAAGGATGACCCACATTGGTATGAACCTGGGCTGCCCCTTGCTGAGGGCGTATAAAATCGTTTGGACCAACGAGAGTGTATGGCACAGCTGGGCCAGAAATGTGATGGTCGGTCGGGAAAGAAGGAGGACCAATGGTGTTGCTTTTATCAAGAATTGCTGGGCCGAACCAGAAGACTGGCCCATTTTGAGATTGGAGAACCTGAGGGTCCTAGGTTGGACCGGAGTGAGATCAATGGGCTGGGTAGTGGGCCCATCGGCTCTATGCTGAGCAACAGAAGGATTGGATTGGCCTTGCATAATTGGGGAAGGTGGGGAGTTGGACCCATGCATAGCCTGATAGACCGCCTGAAGCTGGGCCGGGTCTAATTGAGCCATCATCTGAAGGACAGAATTGGCGGAAGGAAGAGGAGGATTTTGAGTGGATGGAGCACTCTGCATAGGGATGGAAGATGAGGGAGGAATGGGCCCCTCCCTAGGCTAGAACGAGACAACCCTAGAGGGATCCTCTAGAAGTCCTTGAGGGAGAGACTCCTCTTGGGACCGAGGAAGATCAAAGGAAGCCATAGTAGATTCGAAGAGTGGGTTGAAATAGGATGAGGAGAGGGACTCGCCCCCAGGTGATGAAGCTTCTAACGGATGGAGGTGACTCCACATGCAACGAACAACCTTAACAAGATGCAAACAACACACAACAATCACACAATAAGTGACCAAACTAAGATAACTTTCAAAGGTGTGATAAAAGAATGAAAACACTCAAAGGCAACCAAGTTGTTTTAAGATGATGGAACAAGATTTTATGGTTTTCTCCTTTGGAACTTTAGTGAATTGATTAAAATGTGCTCTCAACAATGGGTTCCTAATAGGAGAGGGGTATAAGGCTGGGTTTGACCCTAAATGTTCACTCCTTCACTTATGCACTCCTAGACACGGGGTGGGAAGGGTATAACCAGCCCGGCGTTCGTGTGGGAATCCACGGCTCGCGGGGACTTATGGAGGTCCCTGGTGTGATTTCTTAGTCGGCTCCAAGGAATATGGAGACGAGAGGTCCGCACATCAAGGTAGGAAAATGCAATCTAATATATGAAAATATGCATGAACCTATGTGCACCAGGGTGCATGCAAATTCTAACCTAGAATCTAACAAACAATTATCCACACAATGATATGAGTATGTAAACCAACCAGGGAGGAGACCGGATAACACCCAAGTACAAAGGTCACAGTAGAAACTACGGAAATAAAATGCACCTCGTGATGCGTACCTGTCTGGAGTGTAACGGTCTATAACCCCCGCGTCAGAGGAAGGTGACGGTCGAAGACCAGACCGTCAGAGGCAGTGTAACGCAGGAACGGAAGACCGTCAAAGGAGCCAGAGAACCAGAAACAACAGGAAATAAAAGGGAAATCCGGGGAAAACCAAACAAGGGAATGATGGCAGGCTTAAACAGAGATCAAAACACGACTGGCACAAGTTGTCCCACCGTGATCGCCAAAAAATTATCTGTTGATTTGTTTTTGTGTTTTGTTTTCAAAGATAGATGTGAAAGAGTGATATGATGAATGACAAATATAAAGAGCAAATGATGATGATCTCAATCAGCCTATGAACATGTAAACCATGAACCTAGGCAACCATGACCAGCTCTAGCATGGGCAATGCTATCTCAATCAAACTAAACTAAGGAGAGAAAAGGAAAAAACACACGCCGGAGCGTGGAGTAAAGGAATAAATGAAAACACACCGCGTGGGTGGAACAAGCAAAAGAAATAGGAGATATAAGAGAGAGAAAGCTAATGCCTGATACCAAGAAAGAATGTGATCGCCACCAAGGTAAAAACAAGCCAAAGACCTGAGCAATACCTTGGAATAGGAGGATGATGCACCCGCCCACGGGAGAGAGAAACCAATAGGAAACTGCAGCTCTGTTGAATATGACGGTCCAGAACCCACGCGCCACAGAGTGTGACGGTGGCCCGATAGACCGCTAGAGGAACCTGACGCGTCGGATGAAGACCGTCAGAGTGTCTGCAGAACAAGCTTGTGAATCCTTCAAACTCCAAACCTTCCAACTGGCCTGAAAGCTTGGGCCTCGTCTAATGAGCACTGTGAACCTGCCAAAGAACGTGGAACATAAGAAAACAACCCCAAATTAGCCTTTCAAACAAGCGTAGTATCAATAATCAATAAACTTAATATCATGCAAAAGGAAAGGGGGATACCGGGGAGATTAGTTTTTTAACCCCTCTGGGCGTTTTAAAATATAGGAAGGATGTTTAAATGATTGAAACAAGGTGGAAGAACGTGGAAGAAGAAGTGGGACAATGCTATGATGCAAAGGAAGAGGGAAGAACACAAGTATGCCAATGAACTGAACTAAACACTTGAAAAAAAACTGAATACTCCCTTGACTGTGAAGCAGATGGATGTGAAAATCAATTCTTCTTGGTTGGATATGACCCCAGAATGTGGCAGCACTTCGACGCAAACTCCAGATTTCTCCCCCTCAGGCCATGAAGTCAAGGGTTCTATTTATAGACCCTCAAACTCTCCGGTCGAGCAGAGGATAATCTAGAAAAAAAGGAGGATGATTCTTAGCAAACTCTTGAAGATAATACTCCCAAGAGTCCATAGAAACAAACAGAAGGTTCTGAGTATTAGATTTGGAAGAGAAATCACAAGATCAAACTCTCAATTAGACTACGGAGTAGCAAAGAAAAGGCCAAACCTGCCAGGACTCTCTGTTTGATGTAACGGCTGCACGACAGACCGTCACAGGGATGTAACGCTCCAGGAAGAGACCGTCACACACAACCTTATCCTTTAAGAAGATAAGATCAACGGGAGAAGTTCAAAAGTGTTGGACTCTTGAAGGATGTAACGGCCTAATGAAGACGCGTTACAATGAGGTAACGGTCGCACGATGAACCGTCACAGTCAACGAATAACAACAGAATAAACATTGGAAAGAAAGCCTTAAGCTTTAGGAGTCTTCAAGACGTAACGGACCAGGGCAGATGCGTCAGAGTGATGTAACGCCCCCATGATGGACTGTTAGAGACAATAAGGATTCAAATGAAATGAAAGTTTGCTAAGTTTCATCCAATGACAAGCCACAAGGAATTAAACCCAACCAAGGAGTCATGACTCAAGAAATAAACCTCAAATCGGTCAAGAAAGCTCAACAAAGATGAACAACTCGGATCATCATATAGAATGAATAAGGAGATGACCCGACTTATTGGTCATAAAACAGGTGTCAACAGCTCTAAAGATGGAATGATCTGACAATTTCAGATGAGCAACAAATGACAATTAGCTGATAATAATTGTTCACAAATTGTGCCAATATTTTGACAAGGCCGACGTAAAAATATTTTTTTACCAGGGTATCTCAGTTTATTTCACTGTATATTATTTGCATATTACATTCAAATGTCATGTTTCCTAATATTGGATTGACACCTAATCACAAAATCCTACCTTTGAAATTGAATATATGTAGTGGTATAAGGGAAATTTGAAGTGAGCCCACCCCCATACCAAAAGTGAAGCGATCCTTTCATGACCCAATCCAACCCTTGTGAAGTATTGTCCTCTTTGGACCAAAAATGCATGGCTTTATCCTCAAAAGGTGCTTTAGAAGTTACGGATTCGGGTCTTACATATGCAACCCAATAATTTTTCTCGCTCTCCAATATAGGATTAACCTGGTTCATTCTTGCCTCAACCCCCATACACAATGGTAGCTCCACGTCGTAGTGGCTCCACATCGACACGCTTTCACCTCAATGTGTTGGTAGCCCTTTCCTACGAGTAACCCTCTCTTCCTACATAGCTCGTGACTAGGTCACTAAAGACCCATTAGCTTCTACCTGGTTCGTCCGCCAACTAGCTCATATTGTACTCTGGGTCCTGCTATGATGCCACAATGTCATGTCCCGATCCAACCCTTGCGAGGTATTGTCTGCTTTGGGTTGAGTCTTCATAGTTTTGTCCCTAAAAGATGCCTCACAAGTTATGGATGTGAGCCTTAACATATATAACCTAATAACTTTTCTCGGTTTCAAACATGGGACTAATCTGATTCATTCCTTTCTAGTCATCTGCACAATAATAGCTCTATGCCGGTATGTGCAGGTCTTTCATGTATAGGGCATTTTTTGGGAACTTATTGACTATACTTGTACATCATTTTTACATTTAATACAATAGTGGTACCGCCCTCTTTCATTAAAAAAATTATTTTATTTTCTTAGTCAGTTAATTAAATGATGATACATGCTTTCAAAATGCATTTGTTTTTCAAATATATCTTCGCGTTATTCTGTTGTAATTTCTATTTTTAAATTTTACTTTCCTTGATTTTTTAATTGACCATAAGCATGCAAGACAAGACACATATGTTTCTTCCTGGGAACATATGTGGACACTGATAGTGATGTAAGAACATCTTCCTATTTCATCTTTAGAAGTATGTGAATAGGAGTGTAGATATTTTTAATCCAAAGAAAGAGGTGTGGGTGTGAGTGTGAATGGATGTAACTAATATGGCAATGAATGCGACACGCGGAGGAATAAATATCACAATGAAATCAACCACTCACGCACACAATCAGATCGTGATCGCCACCAAGATACCCAGCGCAAAGGGAAACACACTACGTACCTTGGAAAATGAGACAGATGAAGACACTCGCCAAACCAGAAACCACAGCACTGGTGCAGGATGAAGACGGTCTTCTGATCGCCGCTGAAGGGTGAAAAACGGCGGGACGATAAGCCGTTACCAGCACTGAAGTAGAGCGCGGGAAGAAGACTCGGGCGCAAGACTTGGACGGTCTTCAATTGGCCGCATTCACAGGAGAGACGGTCTGAGGAAGACCGCTATCCCAGGTAAACGATCGGAGGTAGACCGCAAAAGCTTCCAGATCCTGAGCCGGGGAACTCAATCCTCCACCCCTTCTGGCCGGCCAGGAGGGATGGGCCTCGCACTAAAACACCTGCTGACCTGCATGACAACACAAATGACAGACGAAAATGACCCCGAATTAGTTTATGAAAGTGCAATATCTATAAATGGGAACGATGAAGGGAACACATAATTGAAAGGGGAAATACCTGGGGGTTTGGGTTTTTTAACCCTTATGGGGTGAGGAAAACAATAGGAGGATGTAAAGATGCTAGAATGCTAGTGAAAAATGGGAAGACAAATGAAAGGGAATGGTGATGGAATGACTAAAATGTGACCAAAAAGATGACTCAAACTATGACTCAAAACACAACGAAAATCAGCTACTCCCTGGACCAAAGGCTTAGAGGACGTAGAAAGCCTTTCTCCCTGACTGGACTTCGCTCTAGAAAGTGACAGCACTTCGACGGTAACTCCAAAGCTCCCCCTCTCGCCGCCATGACCCAAGGGTTCTATTTATAGGCCCTTGAAACCCTAGCTCGAATGGAGGGATTTTGGACGGGAATTAGACTTGGATTATGTTGAATAAAATGGAGATAATACTCCCAACTTTTATCAGGATCAAACGGCGCTCGATTTGGCAGAGAATCCGTGGAGAAATCCATGGATCAAGCAAAGGGTTTGACCACGGATAAAGAGAGAAACCGCCCGTCGACGCAGGAATCTTGACTGACAGAAACGGTCCAACGATAGACCGCCCAGGAAGCTAAACGGCCCATCGACCGACTGCTATTCACCTGGCCGTTGAAAAATAAAAAATAGGATAAATATGCTCAATTATCCAAAGACCAGTCAAAACAAGAATTCTCGCCAAGCAAAAATGGTTCTTGATGGACCGCCATCTTTATGGGGCGGTCAGTCGGGAGACCGTTTATAAAAATAACAGGTCGACATAGAAAAAATCAGGTCGACGCAGGAATGAGTGAGGTCGATGCAGAGAAGGGATAGGTCGACGCAGGAAATGAAAACGGTCGTGAATGGACCGCCACCTTCCTGAAACGGTCTATCGTGAGACCGTTATTAAGGTGGCCATTTGAGAAGAAAATAGGAAATAAGCATACTCAGCCCAAAGACCTGGCCAGACCAAGTTCCATTAAGCCCAAACTTAAGAAAACATGGGAGAAAGCCCAACTAGGGAGAAAATACCCATAAAATAGGCCACAAAACCATCAGAAGATGACTTAATAAATGACGGACAACTTGGGACATCATAAATAAAGGCAAGAAAGTAACCCAACTCAAAGATATAAAACGGGTGTCAACAGATGCCCCTCCTTCACGTCATCTTTGCAGGGGAGCGAGTGGAGGTGAGGCGAAGGCACAATGGAAACATAGAGATAAAGCGGAACTGTAGCGGAGCGGACTGAAAAGTGGGCATTAAGGTAAACGACAACTGTTCCTAAACAACGAGCGATAGGAATCTTCTGGGAAACTTCGAACCAATCACACGGGACGATTGAACCACAATGACACCAATCTGGAGGAACTAACCAAAAATCGACGAAAAGAAAAACACGATCAACCTTATCAGGGGACACAATCCACGGACCAATGAGGGGATCGGAATAAGCAGTAACAAAAAATAAAAGAAAGCAAACTAAACTCCAGAAAGGGACTCTTAGCCAACCGACCAAGTGAAAGGATTGAAGCAAACCTTCCAATTCTGAATGGAATAATCTTCCTTACCAAGACCACAAACACACAATTATCCATCGTCAATAAGACACTTTAGACAGATTATGGGTCATGAATGCTCAAAGATGCGTATGATGCATGCTGGGCTAAAATAAAGAAATCATTAAAACGAATGTAAAGAAAGATAAAATAGAAAATACCCAAGAATAATATTGCTAGATTGGATTAATCAGGGTCAGGACACTATCTGCAACCATGGTGTGCAGGATAGAACCATCGTCCCCTAACTTTACCCCAACCTAACGGCTTAACCAATGATTAAACACGTGCACCTAGATCATCATCGTTTGTGGTAAAGGGGAACATCAGATCCCAGAACACATGAATGACCAGCCGGTTCTCGGGATAATATAGCATAGATACCATATAGTAATGCATTAAGGGATACGAGATGCGAAAACACTTACCTGACTTACCTTGACGGATTGAGGGTGTGGCGCGTACCATGATAAAAGATTCTGCATTTCAACATTAGTCAAATAGCCAAGATATCAATCATGTACAAAAATTAACAGAGGGCATAAGCATGAATAAATCATAACAAGACATGGCCTTTAAAATAAAACGGTCTAAGCATGGCCATATAAACCCAAAGAACGGTCATGGGAAGAACCGTATAATCTAATGAAACAGTCACATGGTAATTCGCCAGTGATGCGGGACGGGACGCGACTTGACGCCAATTTGGATGCGCACCTTGGACTCTAGGCAAACTCGCGACTCGTCCCTAGCGAGGGAAGCGTGCGGACGTGCGCGGTTGAGAAACCGGCAATGAGGTAGAGTGGTCTACTCTCACTTTCGTGCCCAGATCGGGTGACGGGACGGGTCTCGCACTCTCTCGCAGCGGTGATTAAAATACTTTAACGAGCTAGGACCTATCACATGCAAGCAGTGGCATATAGAAATATATACGAGTAAAGTAAATGCCAAAGTGGGGAGCGGACACGATACCTCCATGCTCCGGGAGTAGGGAAGGCGACCCCCGCCAAGACTCGTACTCCCGGTACAAACAATTAACAATAATTACAAAAATGATTTTATTGCCCACTCCACGCAGGGAGGTAAAGGGCTACATGTGGGTCTCGGGAGTAGCGAACTCGGGTTGACGGGCAGCAAGCTAGAAGGGCTATTGGGCCAGAGGTGGGCTGCTGGTCCGACTCAGTACTGTTCTGACTCGCTGGATAGCAAGCGAACTCGGCTGCTGGGACGGCGGCTTCCGGACATCTCCGGCTAGCTGGGACGTTGTTCGGGGGTTGTTGGTCGATCCCCGGGAGCGGCGATTGCTGGTTCAGAGCCAGGGAATTATGGGAGAATTAACTCCCAACTCTGTTCTGCATTCCTGTCTCAGGACAGATCTGCGCGACCCAGAGAAAAGAATTGTTCCGCCCATATCTAGAGGTGGATCGAGGCGATACCGGCGCCGTTGGACAGAGGACTCAAAGGGCTACAACAAAAATTAATTTCACAACCATCGAATAAACGGATTGGAAATGAAAAACTCTGTGGGTTGTAGTTGTTTCTAGCTCGGAATCCAGATCACACAGGACAGAATGAGATCTATCTGAAAATGAATTTTGACCTAGAGGAAAATGGTCGATCTGGACTCTGGGAATTTTATGGGTGGAAGGGGGGGATGTGAGGACAACACAGAAATATTTTGGGATTTTTTGGAGATGGCTAACATGGCGGGAAAAATATAATAACATACTACTATCCCGCAGATCTGCTGATGGGTAGACTGTCAGGGGTGGAACTAAAAGACAAGAGAAAATAGCAAACGGCGTCTGATTGACATAAAAATTGAACTGGAGATGGGAGACGACAGGGGGAACAAACCCTCAAAATTTCAGGCGGATCTGATATCTGGATCAGGAGATAAAACATTTTTCTTGAGCTTCAGTTCTATAGGTCACAGATCTGGACAACAGGAGGAAGGTGGAGTTGTGGCGGCTCGACGGCGGCACGAACGGCTGCGGCGGCGGCGGTGGCTGAGCTTCACAACCAGGGGAGGGATAGAACTTGGAATCCACCAAGTTTATGGCTTCACACCATAGAAATCACAGTAGTCCAGCTGCAAGGGGGAGAGAGGAGAGAGGGGTGCCCAAGGCTCCAAGAATAAATTCATGATTTTTCATTCATTAATTCATATGAAAATAACAAATTACATGGGTTATATAACTCCACCCTAAAGACCTAATTACCCTCAGATCTAGGGTTAGGGAGGGGTAAACAAAGGATAGGATAATTATCATCCCACATGGTTAATTGACCAAAAATAAAAAATAATATAAGGGAAGGGGGCGCCCTCCCTTTAAGGAGGGGAAATTGGAATTTTCTTCCTTTTGTCTCCTTGGTCCAGATCCACCTTGGACCATGGACCATGGACCATCCCTCTAAGGGCCCTAATTGCCACTTGGACCAATGAGGAAGAAGGTGGGGGTCCCGCCGGACCAACATGGCCTTTTGCAAAGAAACCCACTAAAACCTAAGGACTAACACCTTGGCTTATAGTTGTCATACAATTACAAACCCATTTAACAGAAGGGTATAAATTCAAACAAAAAAGTTAGTGGTCTTGCATTGATGTCCCCATCAATTCTCCCCGGGTGGGAGAAACTCGACCCCGTCGAGTAAGGGGTACGGTTGCGCATGTATCGCTCTAGCGGATCCGTCACCATACTAGGTAGCGCAGGTACGCTCCACTCCTAGTAATCGTCACCTGCTTATCCCGTATATGTTCTCTATGCACACGCTGTTTTGCAGTGAGGCTAGTGGTGGATATTCCATGGTGGGGTCACTCTCAAAGAGAGGAGACGGCTCGAAGACTCACTAGGAATCACCGCTGGGTCCCTTTATGTAACTAGATCTGACACATTGTAGATGGACCTGATCCCAAATTTTGACAAGTCTACAACATACGCATATGACCCGACTTGCCTCACACTCGAAAGGGACTGACACTTGCGAGCATGCATTAGACCGACTCGTATGCAGACTCTCACAGACTGTGCGAAACAAAGACTCACACATGACCCTAGGCCATACATGACCCTAGGCAAACATAGACACTCATAGTAATACTATGATTGACGACGAAGAGACACAAACACAAGGGAAATATTAAGGAAGACTCGATAAGGATGACGGACACCATCTTCATACACTAAGTGTAAAGAAAGACTGACCCACAACTTGATGTCATGAGTCTCATTGATGGGGACATCACCTCCCATGCCCACGTTTACCGTTCGTCTCCTCACCCCGATTGCATCCGACATGGTTTAGTCATTTAATTTTGAGTCCTATGTAATTTTATTTGAGTCATTTGATGTATTTTCCCTTTTATTTGAGTCATGTTCCTAGGTCTTGCATTTATTTTCCTAAGTTTGAGTGTCATTAGATTGTGTAATGTGCTATTGGGCCCAATTCTTCGGGCTTGGCCCATGAGCCCCCCTACCCCTTCGGTTATTTGTTATTGAGTCTTTTGTAAAGGACTTTTGTAGAAATGTGGGTTTCCTATATATAAGACCACATTCCCCCCATTTCAACTTAATGAATGAATCAATGAAAAATACCATTTGAGTATCCAAAGCTTAGTTTAGTGGAGTGATTCTAACATTTTTTGGGTGAGAAACCCTAGGGGAGAGATTCCCCACCCTTCCCTCTCCTAATCCCTCTTTTTCACTCCACTTTCTCTCTCCTCAACACCCAATTTTAAATTTTCTTCTCTCTCCTCCTTTCCCAACCACCTCAACCCCCACCTACCATCATTAAAGCCCTCCACTTCCCCATGGCCTCCATTACTCCACCCCCCGAGTCCCAAGGAGATCCCTCACCATTCCAACACCATCCTCCACATTCCAACACCACTTTCCCCATTCCAACACAATCAACCCCTTCCCCACACAACCCCACAACTTCCAAAGCATATTTGAATTTGAAATCCACCCTTCCCTCCACTCACTTGTGCCCCCACTCACCTTCTCCTCTCACCCACCTTTCCAAATTCGTAGCTCCTCCTCCCACCACCTGTTAGACCCCCTTCCAGACCCCATTCTTCCCTTCCCCCACCTTAGAACACCCCCTCCTAGACCCCCTCACAGCCCGGGCTTTCCCCACACTCATCCACCCCCATTTCCCCTCCCATATACCCCATTCCCCCCCATCATCATCAACCTACAGCTCTCAACTGAAGATCTATAGCAGAGCAGCAGCTTGCAGCGGCCACCACGATCACCTCCGAACGATTTTGAGACCCAAGAGACATCGTCGGAAGCGTCTGCCAGTCGCCTTCGCAACCGAAGTGGTTTCGTCTTCTTCCGATCTCCGAGACATCCTGGAGGTCCATTCTTCCACAGCTGCGCGGTTCTGCCTCTGCTAAGGACCTGAACCAGTTTAGAAGCTCCGCCACGATGGACCCTGAAGGAATCAGTCTTCAAGTTCTTCTTCAAAGTTCTTCTTTGGCCTGTCTAGTTTCAGATTCAAGAAGCGGAAGTTCATTCAGCATCCGGGAGCAGAATTTACCAATTTTCTCCCCCGAACGCGCGGTTCTTCCTTCTACAGTCTGCACCGACCCCTCCTCACTCTTCTGGTTCCACAGATTGTCTCCGACCTCTTCTGGGGTCCCTGTTTCTTTTTCTGCAAAGAGGACTCACCCACAGTTCTAACAGCGCTGACGGCATCAAATTTGGAGTTCGGGAGCGGCCAGGACAGCCTCTGCATCCTACTGTTGGTGACCTGCCCCTGCTAGTCCGAGAAACAGAGGCCCTGTTCAAGCTCCTGGCCCGACCAGCAGCGACTCCAGAAGAAATTAAGAAAATTCTGAGGCATTTCCCTTCCAGCTACGAAGGTTTTCCCTGTGGTTTCGTCATTAAAAAAATTCCTGATCAAGATCTACAGTAGCAACACCGACTCTCTGTCTCGGCTCATAGACAGCAAGTAGATTCGGCGTCCACCCTTATTCCTCGTTCTTTGCTTTAGTTTCCCCACCCCGCTTGACCGGCTGAAGGTCCTTCCCTGTGTGGAGGTAGTATTGATTGTAATTTCTATTAACCCCCACCCCAAGATCCCCCTCCTACGTGAGATGTAGTGTTGTAACTTGTTTGGGCAGGTCAAGCGACACCGCCGCGGCGTGTGAGGATCCACTCGCCTCCCCGCTCGCCCTCGTCTCCGACCGGGACCAGTTTCTTCAATCCGGTCGAGTAAGTGCTCAAACCTTCACTCCACTTAGTGCTTGTCTTTCAATATTAGTTCTAATTCCGCTGGTTATGCGAGTGAGAGCCCGATCCTCAAGCCCCATAAACTTGAGTGATCACCGTGGGAATATTGCAACCGGTGCCTTTGGCACTTTGTCGGCCCCCTTGATTTGGGCATCCCCACCCTTTGGGAATCAAGTCTTGGCCTTGCTGGCCCTCTACCAGCAAGGGCCCAACCCCACATCCTCCCCTTGGCATTGCCAAGTCACCCCGGGCTTGGGTGAGTGACGATAGAGCGGTGGCCCAATTTGGCCCGTTTTGAATGCGATTGTGCTTGCTTGCATTAGGTCCGAGGTCATGTCACATCAAGTGGTATCAGAGCAAGTCTTTGACTTGTCTCTACAAGTCAAGTCCTAGGGCATGCTTGCATTCTTGTCCGAACCGTGCATTGTCAACCCATCATTGTTAACATTGAGTCTTGGGTCACATGGCTCCTCTCCCAATCATACCCCATGCATGCTTACCTAATGAAAAGCCCGTAGAAATTGATTTCATTGACCTAGAATCTGAAAATTGGGTGTCCCCCGATATCGTTACCTCTCGTAGTAGGACCGGATAAATTGTGCACAATGGAGACCAAGTCTTTATTAAATTCCATAAATGGTTCGGGAAGATTAAGTATTTGGATGGGGCTTGGTGTCAAAAGGGAACATTGGCAAGTTCATGTATAATCATAGGTAAGAAATAGTTAGATGAAAGGAATGCCAACATCGACCCAACACGTCGGACTTGCCTTGTGTGTCCGCCATACCTTTCGAGAACCTTTAAATTCAACAACCTTTTATTCTCCCACCCGCGGGAATCCCACCCTCGTTCACCACCCCGGGTGCACCATACTCCGGCCATCATCACCCCACCATCAAAGAACCTTTCCACTCCATTAATTTTGGAAGAAGTAGTCCACCCGCTTTGCCACATGAAGACAAATATCCCTCGGGAACCTATCCCCTCCATAGAGAGCACCCATGTCCCAATTGAAGAGGAAGCCTCGCACAAGGATCTTCACCCTACACCACCCCCTCTAGATAAGGCCGAATTCATCTTAGAAGAGTCCCTTGTTAGGTGGCTAAGGAAGAGCCTAATTAGAGAGACCTCGACCCATGTTTGCCCTCCCATAGAATAAAATTTTCCCCTAGTGCCCATCTTCTCCTATCACACCACAATCCAAGCATCCTATCAAGTGGAGACCTTAGATGATTTTCTTAGGGGCTTAGCATGGCAAATTGAGTTCACTAGCATGTTAACTCCTATGGCCGAAGAACCTAGGAGCCTTAGCCTCCTACACCTATGCATTGGCTCTATCACCTCGGTTTCCACCAATGGTTGCTACACTAGCGACCTCCTTCTATTCCTCCCTACACCGGATGAGCCCAACCTTCTCCTCGATTTAGAGCTTCTTATCTCGGGTAGAAAGCCAAGCCCTCCACTCATGGCCGACCCACTTGTCAAGAACATTGGCCCAACTATCATAGGGAAGGATGACTTAACACCTTTTAAGGATCTTGAGGAAATGGAGTTCCTCCCCCTAAGTGACCTATTTTACGATCCATATGATCCATTCCAATGAGAGTCAAGGGACTCATATGACCCAACCATCTTACCAACCACCCACCCTGTCCTACCCTCACTCACCATATTGGGCCAAACCCACCTCATCCATGACCCGGGCTGCACCTTGGGAGCCATAACCTTGGACCATATATCCCTAGGGAATAAGGTGGTGCCCCACCCCATGATGACCACCTTCTTAGATCCATTCGATCCTTTCCAATGGGAGTTCAAAGGTTGTCCCACACCTATACACATGGAAGTCACTTTTGGGAAAAGCATGCATGTGTCTAGGCTTTCCACACCCATTGGCATGAACACTATGTTGGGTCCATTCATTCATATCACTCACATGTCAAGTAGAAAGCATGAGTGGGCCACATTCGGATGTCATGGTCCTCCTTCATTCATCATAGATCTTAAGCATGTCAAAAGCATCTACGGATGTCCGGGCCCCCCTACATTCATCACCACTTTACATGATAGGTTCACCTACGGTTGCCCCGGCCCACCTAGGCCCACCAAAGTCTACATGACAACATTGCATGATAAGTCCACAAATGGTTGCACCGGCCCACCAAGGTTTATCATGGTCCATCTGGCATCATGGCAGGATAGGTCCATCTATGGTTGTCCAGGTCCACCCATAACCACTAAAAGGATAGCATTCACAAAATTGCATGAAAACCTTTGCAAGCACATCAACAAAAAGAATGAGGCTTATAAAAGGCTGGCCGACTCTCATCGGAATCACCAAGAATTCCAAGTGGGTGACCTTGTGATGGTAAGGATGGAGAGGCTCTCCCCGAGAGCCAACTCTAAACTGAGGCCACGTGGGGCTGGTCCCTTCCAGGTCTTGAGGCGCATAGGTGCAAATGCCAACGAGTTAGATCTCCATGAGGAGTATGGAATAAGTCCCACATTCAATGTTGCCGACCTAGTGCCATATAAGGGACCCACGGTGGTACCTAGTGAGGAGATTGAGCCTACTTCTTCCCTTGAGAGAGCACCCACCCATGATGATAAACCACCAGCCAAGAGAGCCCAGCGTGAACAAATTGAACAAATATTGGATGAACAAGTCACTACAACTCGGAGCAAGGTATATGAGCGCTATCTCGGCAGGTGGATGGATCGGTCTCGTTCGGGAGACTTGAGGGCGGTACCACTTCTACACCCTCCAAGGAGGGAAGGACACTTACTCGACAGAGTCGAGTTCTCCGCACCCCGGGAGTATGATGAGGACATCACCTCCCATGCCCACGTTTACCGTTCGTCTCCTCACCCCGGTTGCATCCGGCATAGTTTAGTCATTTAATTTTGAGTCCTATGTAATTTTATTTGAGTCATTTGATGTATTTTCCCTTTTATTTGAGTCATGTTCCTAGGTCTTGCATTTATTTTCCTAAGTTTGAGTGTCGTTAGATTGTGTAATGTGCTATTAGGCCCAATTCTTCGGGCTTGGCCCATGAGCCCCCCTACCCCTTCGGTTATTTGTTATTGAGTCTTTTGTAAGGGACTTTTGTAGAAATGTGGGTTTCCTATATATAGGACCACATTCCCCCCATTTCAACTTAATGAATGAATCAATGAAAAATGCCATTTGAGTATCCAAAGCTTAGTTTAGTGGAGTGATTCTAACATTTTTTAGGTGAGAAACCCTAGGGGAGAGATTCCCCACCCTTCCCTCTCCTAATCCCTCTTTTTCACTCCACTTTCTCTCTCCTCAACACCCAATTTCAAATTTTCTTCTCTCTCCTTCTTTCCCAACCACCTCAACCCCCACCTACCATCATTAAAGCCCTCCACTTCCCCATGGCCTCCATTACTCCACCCCCTAGTCCCAAGGAGATCCCTCACCATTCCAACACCATCCTCCACATTCCAACACCACTTTCCCCATTCCAACACAATCAACCCCTTTCCCACACAACCCCACAACTTCCAAAGCATATTTGAATTTGAAATCCACCCTTCCCTCCACTCACTTGTGCCCCCCCTCACCTTCTCCTCTCACCCACCTTCCCAAATTCGTAGCTCCTCCTCCCACCACCTATTAGACCCCCTTCCAGACCCCATTCTTCCCTTCCCCCACCTCAGAACACCCCCTCCTAGACCCCCTCACAGCCCGGGCTTTCCCCACACTCATCCACCCCCATTTCCCCTCCCATATACCCCATTCCCCCCCATCATCATCAACCTACAGCTCTCAACTGAAGATCTATAGCAGAGCAGCAGCTTGCAGCGGCCACCACGATCACCTCCGAACGATTTTGAAGACCCAAGAGACATCATCGGAAGCGTCTGCCAGTCGCCTTCGCAACCGAAGTGGTTTCGTCTTCTTCCGATCTCCGAGCCATCCTGGAGGTCCATTCTTCCACAGCTGCGCGGTTCTACCTCGGCTAAGGACCTGAACCCGTTTAGAAGCTCCGCCACGATGGACCCTGAAGGAATCAGTCTTCAAGTTCTTCTTCAAAGTTCTTCTTTGGCCTGTCTAGTTTCAGATTCAAGAAGCGGAAGTTCATTCAGCATCCGGGAGCAGAATTTACCAATTTTCTCCCCCGAATGCGCGGTTCTTCCTTCTAGAGTCTGCACCGACCCCTCCTCACTCTTCTGGTTCCACAGATTGTCTCCGACCTCTTCTGGGGTCCCCGTTTCTTTTTCTGCAAAGAGGACTCACCCACAGTTCTAACAGCGCTGACGGCATCAAATTTGGAGTTCGGGAGCGGCCAGGACAGCCTCTGCATCCTACTATTGGTGACCTGCCCCTGCTAGTCCGAGAAACAGAGGCCCTGTTCAAGCTCCTGGCCCGACCAGCAGCGACTCCAGAAGAAATTAAGAAAATTCTGAGGCATTTCCCTTCCATCTACGAAGGTTTTCCCTGTGGTTTCGTCATTAAAAAAATTCCTGATCAAGATCTACAGTAGCAACACCGACTCTCTGTCCCGGCTCGCAGACAGCAAGCAGATTCGGCTATCACCCTTATTCCTCGTTCTTTGCTTTAGTTTCCCCACCCCGCTTGACCGGCTGAAGGTCCCTCCCTGTGTGGAGGTAGTATTGATTGTAATTTCTATTAACCCCCACCCCAAGATCCCCCTCCTACGTGAGGTGTAGTGTTGTAACTTGTTTGGGCAGGTCAAGCGACACCGCCGCGGCGTGTGGGGATCCACTCGCCTCCCCGCTCGCCCTCGTCTCCGACCGGGACCGGTTTCTTCAATCCGGTCGAGTAAGTGCTCAAACCTTCACTCCACTTAGTGCTTGTTTTTCAATATTAGTTCTAATTCCGCTGGTTATGCGAGTGAGAGCCCGATCCTCAAGCCCCATAAACTTGAGTGATCACCGTGGGAATATTGCAACCGGTGCCTTTGGCACTTTGTCGGCCCCCTTGATTTGGGCATCCCCACCCTTTGGGAATCAAGTCTTGGCCTTGCTGGCCCTCTACCAGCAAGGGCCCAACCCCACATCCTCCCCTTGGCATTGCCAAGTCACCCCGGGCTTGGGTGAGTGACGATAGAGCGGTGGCCCAATTTGGCCCGTTTTGAATGCGATTGTGCTTGCTTGCATTAGGTCCGAGGTCGTGTCACATCACTCATCCCTTGTCAACCATCTCCGGTTTGAGAAGACTCGTCCTCGGGTACGGAAGTGTAAGAGGATCAGGAGGCGGGTGATGGGAAGGTAATCTAGACGTTTGGTGTGAAGCACGACAAAAAGGAAGTCCGGATGCTGTCTCTCGTACGCGCGGCAAAAATCAGACCATACCGTGTCAACAAAGGGCGTCGACAGTGGTACGGTAGTCACTAGTGGCTGCTCTACCGTAGGAGGGACGGGCATAAGAGGGTCGGCTGACTGCTGCCCGGGAGTGACTAGTAAAAGAGAGGTTGCAGACTGTTCAGGACCGTTGTGGGAAACTGGGATGGGCGGAAGCTTGGGGTCGTCTACGGGCTTCTCAGTGATGGGCATGGTCTGGGCAACTGGAGGAACCGGGACGACTGGTGTGACCGGGATGACTGGCTGGACATGGGTGACAGGCGACACTGGGACGACTGACTGAATGTCATCTATGGGTGCGACGGTCAAAATGTTGTGGAATGTGAACTCGCCAGGCAAGTGTGGAGGATGTAAAGTGCAGGTCCTTCGCCCCTGGGTCAAAGGTCGCACTGCTCTCCTCAATCCATGGTCGCCCTAATATAATGCATGGTCCTGCTAGCATACCGATTTTGCACTTTGCGCCATCGAAGTAAAGATTGGAGACGATCTTCCTTTGGAACTCGGCAAAGGCTAAATCACCCTCACGGACAATCTCGCCAGTCATGGAGAGGGACTCAACGATATCCAGAGAAACCCAATTATCTGACTGCATATAAATGAAATCGAGTTCAGTTGTGGACCCATTGGGTAGAGTGGCAGTAGAAATGATAGGGTGCGGGATCGAACCACTTGAGGACATGTGGGTCGGGTCAATCGATGGTTGAATGATAGGGGCAAGACCCGGGGGTCAGGCCATGAGAGCCTTGATTTGGGCCACTAGGGATGACCAATCTGACGCACGGTCTAGGGGAACGGCCATGGGCTGGTGGGTAGTGGGACATGCAGACAACAGAGTGACACTCTAATGGACTAGACACGACCCTATACAACAATGCAATGTTGGAATGCAGACTCGACTACAAACCTAGACTTAACCAATATCTGGTATGTGGCGGAGATTTGATCCGAAGATCGCACTCACACAAGTGTGTTACCTTCCCAATAGAGGTAACCTATCGTTCCGGAGGCACCTTTTAATATACCGGGTATCGGAATGCAATGCTGAAGTCCCGAGATTAAATGGCACCCAAGAGGGGGGGGTGAATTGGGTATTAAACATTAATGAACTAAACCTGGATAATGCGATATAAAACTAAGCTACAGAGAATGGAGGTAGAAGATATGGATCAAACCATTCAGTAGACAATGATTTTTAGGTGGTTCGGCTGCAACAACAGCAACCTACGTCCACCCCTCACACACTGTGAGGATTCACACACTATCTTGTAGAAGATTACAAGACGAACACCAACCACGCACACACGTGAGGAGTATAGAGCTCCCACGAAAGTGCTAGAGCACGGACACACAAGAACAATGATGGACAACGAAGTACACACACACACACACACACACACACGGATCTGTCTAGATCCACACACACGAGTGCTTGAATATTACAAGGGAAGCACGAATCAGCTCAAACATGAATGGAAGGAACAAAACCAAGAAGTGAAAACATAGATCAGGCTCCCCCTTAGTGGATGAAGATAGTATTGAATGAAGCTTGCTCTTGGCTTGATCTTCACTTGATTTGGATGCAGATTTGCTCTTGAAAGCTTCAGCTCCTAGATGAAGAATTTCTCTCGGATCACTGTTCACGTGAACAGTACCAGCACCCTCTCCTTGATAGCCTCTCCTTCTTCTTCTTTTCAAAAGCCTTAGGGTTTATGACCCCAAAGAGATCTTTTATAGATCTTGGAAGGTCAGGAGACAAGTCCCCAGACCAGATCCACAATTCACTCCAAGACAGAGACCAAAGGGTTTAAACAATTGGGAGAAACTCCCTCTTTTCGAGCTTGGACCAAAAGTCAACAAAAAAGGGCTTTGGGAATTCCGGTCGACTGGAATTCCAGGGGCGGTCGACTGAAACCTGTAACTTCTGGAGCTTTTGGTTTCTGGAAGAACCGGTCGACCGGTTCTGGGGTCCAGGTCGACCGAAACCTGTAAAACTTGCCACCCTTGGTCTCTGGAAAAATTGGTCGACCGGGCCTATGGTCCTGGTCGACCGGAATAGCCTGGACCTGCAAAATTGAGTTGTTAGCCCGGAGAAATTGATCAAAGTAACAAGGGATTTAAGTGAATGATTGTATCATGAATTTTGGGGTTTGTTTGAACAAGGTTAACTCAATTTGAAACACATGATTTAAATAAAACTTATGAGTTTTTCGTAGAATTGATAGGTATAAACTTGAACCCCATTAGCTCGTATATAGAGTCTTAAGACACGGGTCGAGATAAATCCTCCACTCAAAGTTTTGTTATCATCAAAATCACTCAAGGAGACTCAACAATCTCCCCCTTTTTGATGATGACAAAACACAAGTAGAGAGAGTGAAGACGAGTCAACCAAGAACTCAAATAATGGAAACATTCATATATGCCCAGATATTGATATGAAGTAGAACAAGTGAATCCATTAAGTGGCTAAAACCAAGTGCATTACATCATATCATTACAGATCGAGGATTGCTGATACAAGATTGATATAGTGCAAGGAGTTCCAACCAACAAGACGCACAAAATGCAATACACAAGATGCAAGCTAACATGATGTAACACGACTCACAAAGACTCAAGCATGCAGACAAGCAAACACCCAAAATACATATAGATAGGACCTGATGCAGACAAGCAAACACCCAAAATACATATAGATAAGACATACATATAGATAGGACCTGATATAGCTACTTCTCCCCCTTTGGCATCATCAAAATGGGGAGAGGGTTACAGGAAAAGTGGACAGAAAAGACACTACATAGACACAGGGACATCTAAAGAGCAGGGTGATCTGGAGTCCCCTCGCGAGCATTATCACCAGAAGCACCGGCATCAGGAGGAGCAGGAGCAGGAGGGAGACGGTCTTCGATGCTATGCAAAATTTCATCATTATGAAGAAGTTGTTGTTGGATGGTAAGAAGGGAGTGATTGGTAATCCAGAAGGCTTCACGGTTGTCTTCGTGGCTAGCATAAAGTGTGGCCATGTGGGTGGAAAGGTCATCAAGAGCATGGGAGAAGGAATCCATTCGGCCAGTCATGGTGTCCATGAAGGTGTCTAGCCTGTCAAGGAATGAGTAGAGTCGGGTTTCCAAGCCTGGTACGCGTCCATCAAGAGCCTCATAGTTCCCCCAAGAAGGCTGACCAGCACCCTGAGTAGAGGACTCCCCGTGAACAAACTATGGAGGAGGAGGCAGCTCCTCATCCATATGGTGTGGAGAAGGTGGGGGAGGCTGATCCTCCGCATGTACTGGTGGGGGTGCATTCCCATCATCCTGTGGTTATTGTGGGTCTTCCTCATTTGCAAGCAACTCTGCATAAGTGAGAATATCCCTTGTAAGCTCACCATCTTCACCCCAATAATAACCAAGATTGAAGAAGATGTTGTGTTCATTGTAAACATCATCCTGGCGAATTGGAAGTGATCTTTCTTCACCCAAATCAATCCCAGCGAAGATAAACACTCCTGTCAACTGAGATGCATAAGGCAAGGATTGCCCTAAGTTGGTGCGGCATGAATCGATCAAGGTAGTCATGAGCCGACCCATATTCACAGTGTTCCCATTCATGACATGGTAAAATAAGAACCGATGAACTGTTGTCACTTCATTGCGGCTACCTCCTTTTGGATAAATCAGGGTAGTAAACATATGATGAAGAACACACTGTAGAGGCAAAAAATGATTGGCATTCAACTGAAGGAGATTGCTGATACCTTGAATATGATCACAACCTGTCATAGCAAGAAATGTGTCTTCCACTTCACCATGTCCAAAGTTCATATCTGCACCCCAGGCTGAAACTCCTAAGGCACGCCAGAAGAGGTCGGGTGTGATGTGAATCTCAATATCCTGAATGACTGTGAACAACTCTCCATTTCTTTCGACGAGATTGCTAAAGAATTGCTGAACTAGGTTTGGATAGTACCTAGTATATCTTGAGACAAAATCACTCCATCCATCTTGAATTGCAAAGAGTGCAAACAAATCTGGCAATATGTCATTCACCTCTTGAAAATCAACCAGGCGAGGGTTGATGATGGGTCGTAGAGGTAGACGGGGTGCACGACGAGGTTCCAGTGCCCTCTGTGGATAAGCTGGGGCCTCACGTCTCTGACCGCTGGCTTCCCCTTGAGTGGAACATCGAGAGCTCCGTCTAGGTGACATCTTAGACGAGGAAACCGACTATGAAAGCCTTCGAGGTGAAGGGACTCTACCCTTGAGGTTGTAGTGGACCAAGGAGCACTTCTGGAGCCCTGGAAGATCATTCCCCATGCTCTGGAATCGAGAAGGTAGATGGGTGGTAGCACGAACACCCGCGGAGATCGCGTCCCGGAGTGGTGACGAATCTGACGGAGATTGTGCGGATGGAGGAATGAAGAGGTTTGAAGGCTTGAGAGGTGGAAGGTTGTTGCTCTAGGGTTTTGAGAGTGTTTGGGAGAGAGAATGAGTGGAGAAGAATGAACTAAGAGGGGGTGAAAACCCCTTAAAAAAGGGGGGCGGTCGGGTCCCGGTTGGGCCGGCTGCCGTTTTCGGTCGACCGGGTCGGGTTGTCCGATCGACCGGAAAAGGTCAACAACCAAAAAACCTTTTTTGTGTGTTGGTTTTGTTATAGGTAAAGAAAGCCTCCATATCTCCTGTCCTCTTGAGCTCCCTTCACTAAGTGGTATTCATCCCTCTAAAATTTTCTTCCTTTTTTTGTTTTCTTTCTTTTTCTTTCTTTTCTTTTGGGGAGAAATTCAGTAAGAAGCATCCGAAGAATCAACCAGCGAGGTTTTTCTGAAGGCTCCCCCTCAATGACTGTCTAGTATCTCTAGGTCAATTGTTCACATTTATTTGACAAGGAGTATAGGGTTTTAGAAATTTTCAAGGAGAGGTATAAAGATAAAATAATATAATTACACATGCAGGATGGTATCAAACATAGAGAAGTGAAACACACAACATGGTGATGCATGTCACACTAACTACCCTTAATGCTTTTGAAATGCATCACGTGACTTAATGCAGACCTAAGTGAATGCCCTCACCCTTGCACATGCCAAGTTCTCTTCTAATCTTGTTGAATTGATCCTCATTTAAGGGCTTGGTAAAGATATCGGCCAGCTGATTGAGAGTATCAATGAAATGCAGCTCAAAAACCCCTTTGCCTACATGATCTCTCAAGAAATGGTGTCGAATGTCTATATGCTTAGTCCTAGAATGTTGAACAGGATTTTTTGATAGACTAATTGCACTTGTGTTGTCACATAAAATTGGAACACAGTTTATTTCAATATCCAAGTCAAGCAATTAATTTTTGATCCAAAGTACTTGGGCTCCACAACTTCCGGCGGCTATATACTCAGCCTCGACCGTTGAGAGAGCTACCGAATGTTATTTCTTGGAGGCCCATGAAACTAGGCAACCACCAAGAAACTGACAGTACCCACTAGTACTTTTCCGATCAACAATGCAACCAGCATAATCGGCATCGGTATATGCAATCAAATCAAAAGAACTACCGATAGGAAACCACAAACCAAAGTCTAGTGTGCCAATCAAGTACCGAAAAATCCGTTTAACAGCCATTAGATGTGATTCTTTTGGACATGATTGAAAGCGAGCACACAGACACACACTATACCGAATGTTAGGGCGACATGCTGTTAAATACAGTAGTGATCCGATCATACCTCGAAACAGTGTAGGATCTACTGTTTTACCATTTTCATTTTTGTCCAACTTCGTGGTTGTGGCCATCAGAGTCGATATGGCTTTTGCTTCTGCCATCCCATGTTTTTTCAACAGCTCCATTGTATACTTGGCTTGGTTTATGAAGATGCCTTCGGGCGTTTGTTTTACCTGCAAACCAAGAAAGAAGGTTAGTTCACCCATTAAGCTCATTTCAAACTCTCCTTGCATTATTCTTGCAAATTCATCACATAGGGCATTGTTGGTAGCTCCAAAGATTATGTCATCAACATACACTTGAACTACCAGTATCTCTTTACCTGATTTTCTTGTGAAGAGTGTTTGGTCAACCTTATCTCTTTTGAACCTATTTTCAGTCAGAAAAGAAGTAAGCCTTTTGTATCATGCCCTTGGTGCCTGCTTAAGCCCGTACAACGCCTTTTGGAGCTTGTACACATGTCGTGGGTGCTTGGAATCTTCAAAGCCTGGAGGTTGTTCTACAAAAACATCCTCTTTGATATACCCATTAAGAAAAGCAGATTTGACATCCATGTGAAACAATTTGAAGTTCAGTGAGCAAGCAAAAGATAATAAAATCCGGACTGCTTCTAGCCTAGCGACCGGGGCAAAAGATTCATCAAAATCAATCCCCATCTTCTGACTATACCCTTTGGCTACAAGCCGAGCCTTATTCATAACGACCATACCCATGTCATTCAACTTATTTCTAAAGACCCAACGGGTTCCTATTACGGGCTGATTTCTAGGATGTGGCACAAGAGTCCACACTTTACTTCTTTCAAACTGGTGCAACTCTTCATGCATAGCCTGGATCCAGGAGTCATTTTGCAAAGCATCATGAATGTCCTTAGGCTCCTCTTGAGAAATTAAAGCAACCAAGTCCTCCTCTTCTACTTGCCTTAGAGAGGATCTAGTTCTTACCCCGTCTTCAGGATTACCTATTACGTTTACAGCGGGGTGATCTTTCAGAAGAGTGGGTGGTCTTGGCAAATCCGGGTGTTGCACTTGCTGCTCTTGAAGTGTTTCAATTGATGGATCCTCATCTTCTTCACTTTTGCTTGATCCACCTTCAGTTGACTCATTCTTGGCCTTGACATCATCCCGACCTTTGGAATCCTCATCTGCATCCATAATTTGAACAGGCTGATTTGTTAGTTTTAATTCAGATTCATCAAAAATTACGTGAGGATTTTCTTCTACAACCAAGGTTCTCTTATTGAATAATCGGTAGGCTCTAGAGTTGAGTGCATAGCCTAGGAAAATTCCTTTGTCACTTTTCTCGTCAAACTTTCCTAGATTAGACTTACCATTGTTCAGGATAAAACATGAGCATCCAAAGGGTTTGAGATGAGAGATATTTGGTTTCTTACCCTTGTATAGCTCATAAGGAGTTTTCTTTAAGATGGGCCTTACCATTGCCCTGTTGATGATGTAACATGTTATACTTACCGTCTCGGCCCAGAAATACTTGGGCAAGGAGTTCTCACTTAACATGGTCCGCGCCATGTCTATCAAGGTTCTATTTTTCCTTTCCACTACTCCATTCTGTTGAGGCGTCCGTGGTGATGAAAAGTTGTGCGTGTATCCTTGATCTTCACAAATCTTGCTGAAGTCATGATTCTCAAATTCTCCACCGTGATCACTTTGAATGGTGGTGATGAGATAGCCTTTATCATTCTGAACTTTCTTGCAGAAAACTTGAAATTCCGTCACGGCATCATTTTTATTTGCTAAGAAGAGCACCCATGTAAATCTTGAAAAGTCATCAACAATCACATAGCCATAGGATTTTCCTCCTAGGCTAGAGGTTCTAGTAGGACCAAAAAGATCAAGATGCAGTAATTCCAATGGCTTAGCGGATGAAACAATATTTTTATTTTTGAAAGAAGTTCATGTTTGCTTACCTTTTGTGCAAGCTTCACAAATTCTATCACTTTCAAATTTCAATTTTGGCAGTCCTTTCACCAAATCATGTCTAGACAACTTGGAGATTACTCCAAAACTAGCATGACCCAACCTACGGCACCATAACCATGCATTTTCATGATTATTCACAACCAAGCAGAGATCATCACAAGAAACATTATCAATATCAATAGTATAGACATTGTTATTTTTTTTCCAAGAAATTTGATCTCATTTGTGTTTTTGTTCAAGACAATGCAGTGGGTTTCATCAAAAATAACTTTAAAACCCTTATCACACAATTGGCTTATGCTTAGCAAATTGTGATTCAGACCTTTCACCAAAAGCACATCTTCAATAAAAATTCCAGAATTCTTACCAATGTTGCCAATCCCAACGATTTTACCTTTGTCTTGACCTCCAAAGACAACTGAACCTCCATCCTTATCTTGCAGTGTAGAGAACACTTTCTTGTCCCCTGTCATATGCCTTGAACAGCCGCTGTCCAGGTACCATTTGCTCCCCCTGACTTCAAGATATATCTACAAGAAGAAGAATTCTCATGCAATTATTTTTGGTATCCAAGCTAGTTTGGGTCCGTAGGAGTTAGTCTAGTTCTGAGTATATCTCTTCTTGGTCCAAAAAATATGATTTCTAGGTGGGTTTTGTCTGAACCAGCAATTTACAATAGCATGACCAAATCTACCACAATGATAACAGTTAACAGGTGCAAACTTCCTTTGAAACTGTCGTGGTTTGGGTTGAGCTTGTTTTGGTTCAGGCTTAGAACATGAAGCATGGTTTTTATCTTTTTCATGAACAAAGGATGTGGTGATCTTATGCTCAAATGATTTTTGGTTTTGAGGAGTGTATCAGAGACCTTCTTTTTGAAAATTGACTTTAACTCCCAACATATTATCAAGATTTTGCTTGCCCTTAACAAATCTTAACAGTGTGAACTGAAGATCAACCACTTCTTTTTCTAAACTCACAGCCTTTTCTTCAAGTTCTGAGTTTGTGGATTTCAGTTCTTCAATTTTGATCTTTTCATATGCTTCCTCCATTTCAACTATTTTGCACGATAGTTCCTCTTTGGTTTTATCACAGTCTAAAATTGTTTGCAAAAGACTTTCTTTTTCTTCCGTAGCCTCAAACCATTCTTGTTCCAGTTTCTCAAATTTGACAAAGATATCTTCACGTGACAAGTCATCAAGTTTCTTTTTGAGAGTTTTATTTTCAGATCTGATTTTCTTGTATTTAGTGTACAGCTTTTCATACTCAGATTACCATTGTTCATTGGAAATGAAATCAGGGTCAGAATTTACCTCCGTAGATTCATCTTCATGTGCCATGAGACACAAGCTTTCCACAAGTTCTTGAATCTCTTCATCAGATGGTTCATCTTCTTCATCGCTCCAAGTGGCGACCATGGTTTTGGGTTTCTTGAAATTATCCTTCTTGAATTTCTTTTTCAGATCTGGACATTTACCTCTCATGTGCCCAGGCTTCTTGCATTCGTAGCATATGATGCTACTTGGCTTGCTTGATTCGCCTTTGGTTTGCGTGGGCCTTCTTTACCCCTTTCTGAAGTTTCCCTGAAAATTTCTCTTCTTCCTTAGAAATTTCCTCACTTGGCGAGTTATCATCGCCAATTCTTCCTCTTCATTGCTTCCGTCACTTGATTCACCTTCTTGAAATTCATCATCGGAGTGATGAGCTTTCAGTCTAATGACCTTTTTCTTCTTGATGTCTTCATCAACTGTCCTCTTTATATTTATCTCATAGGTCATGAGTGACCCTATGAGTTCGTCCAAGGTGAGAGTTGACATGTTCTTTGAGTCTTCAATTACCGTGGCCTTTGTGTGCCAAACCGACGGTAGGGATCTTAACACCTTCCTCACAAGGTCGAAATTTGAGTATTCCTTCTCGAGACTTTTGAGACCATTTGTGATCTCTGTTAACCTTGCAAACATCTCAGAGATGGTTTCTTAAGGTTTCATCTTAAATAGCTCATAGTCAGTGACTAGGAGATTTGCCTTGGTTTCCTTGACCTCTGAAGTTCCCTCGTATATGAGTCGCAGCTTGTCCCACATTTCTTTGGCTGAGCTGCACATAGAAACACGAGAGAATTCATTAGGGTGTATCGCACATTGCACAATATTCATGGCATTGAAATTAGCAGTGCATTTCTTAATTTCCTCGAGTGTCCATTTTTCTTCATCAGCCCCGAGTTTTTGAGGACCCTTGTCCACAACTCTCCAAACTTCATACTCTTGAGCCCTCAGAAAAACATGCATTCTATTTTTCCAGTACGAGTAGTTTGAACCATCAAAGAAGGGAGGACGGTTGATGGAGTGACCCTCGGGTATCATACCCTTGTTTGCCATTTAACCGGATCTTACTCTAGATCGTTAGATCTGTGAAAGAAAGAGCCTTAGCTCTGATACCAATTGAAGACCCGAGATTAAATGGCACCCAAGAGGGGGGGTGAATTGGGTATTAAACATTAATGAACTAAACCTGGATAATGCGATATAAAACTAAGCTAAAGAGAATGGAGGTAGAAGATATGGATCAAACCATTCAGTAGACAACGATTTTTAGGTGGTTCGGCTGCAACAACAGCAACCTACGTCCACCCCTCACACACTGTGAGGATTCACACACTATCTTGTAGAAGATTACAAGACGAACACCAACCACACACACACACACATGTGAGGAGTATAGAACTCCCACAAAAGTGCTAGAGCACGGACACACAAGAACAATGATGGACAACGAAGTACACACACACTGATCTTTCTAGATCCACACACACGAGTGCTTGAATATTACGAGGGAAGCACGAATCAGCTCAAACGTGAATGGAAGGAACAAAAATAAGAAGTGAAATCATAGATCAGGCTCCCCCTTAGTGGATGAAGATAGTATTGAATGAAGCTTGCTCTTGGCTTGATCTTCACTTGATTTGGATGCAGATTTGCTCTTGAAAGCTTCAGCTCCTGGATGAAGAATTTCTCTCGAATCACTGTTCACGTGAACAGTACCAGCACCCTCTCCTTGACAGCCTCTCCTTCTTCTTCTTTTCAAAAGCCTTAGGGTTTATGACCCCAAAGAGATCTTTTATAGATCTTGGAACATCAGGAGACAAGTCCCCAGACCAGATCCACAATTCACTCCAAGGCTGAGACCAAAGGGTTTAAACAATTGGGAGAAACTCCCTCTTTTCGAGCTTGGACCAAAAGTCAACAAAAGAGGGCTTCGGGAATTTTGATCGACTGGAATTCCAGGGGCGGTCGACTGAAACCTGTAACTTCTGGAGTTTTTGGTTTCTGGAAGAACCGGTCAACCGGTTCTAGGGTCCAAGTCGACCGAAACCTGTAAAACTTGCCACCCTTGGTCTCTGGAAAAATTGGTCGACCGGGCCTATGGTCCTGGTCGACCGGAATAGTCTGGACCTGTAAAACTGAGTTGTTAGCCCGGAGAAATTGATCAAGGTAACAAGGGCTTTAAGTGAATGATTGTATCATGAATTTTGGGGTTTGTTTAAACAAGGTTAACTCAATTTGAAACACATGATTCAAATAAAACTTATGAGTTTTTCGCAAAATTGATAGGTATAAACTTGAACCCCATTAGCTCGTATATAGAGTCTTAAGACACATGCCGAGATAAATCCTCCACTCAGAGTTTTGTTATCATCAAAATCACTCAAGAAGACTCAACAAATGCGACACCTTGGACCGACTACCCTAGACTCTAACCCTCTCTGATGCCAATTTGATGCGGGACAGGACGCAACTCGACGCCAATTTGGATGCGCACCTTAGACTCTAGGCAAACTCGCGACTCGTCCCTAGCGAGGGAAGCGTGCGGACGTGCGCGGTTGAGAAACCGATAATGAGCTAGGGTGGTCAACTCTCACTTTCGTGCCAGGATCGGGTCATAGGACGGGTCTCGCACTCTCTCGCAGCGGTGATTAAAATACTTTAACGAGCTTGGACCTATCACATGCAAGCAGCGGCATATAGAAATATATACGAGTAAAGCAAATGCCAAAGTGGGGAGTAGACACGATACCTCCACGCTCCGGGCGTGGGGAAGGTGACCTCGGCCAAGACTCGTACTCCAGGTACAAATAATTAACAATAATTACAGAAATGATTTTATTACCCACTCCACGCAGGGAGGTAAAGGGCTACATGTGGGTCCCGGGAGTAGCGAACTCGGGTTGACGGGCAGCAAGCCGGAAGGGCTATCGGGCAGGAGGCGGGCTGCTGGTCCGACACGGTACTGTTCTGACTCGCTGGACATCAAATGAACTCGACTGCTGGGACGGTGACTTACGGACGTCTCCTTGCTGCGGTGGCTGGCTGGGATGCTGCTGGGGGTTTGCCGGTCGATCCTCGGGAACGGCAGTCGCTGGTTCGGAGCCGGGGAATTATGGGAGAAAACCCAACTTTGTTCTGTAGTCCTGTCTCAGGATAGATTTGCGCGACCCGGCGCAAAGAATTGTTGCGCCCAGATCTGGAGGCGGATCGAGGCGGGACCGACGCCGTTGGACAAAGGACTCAAAGGGCTACAACATAAATTACTTTCACAACCATCTAGTAAAAGGAATGGAAATGAAAAACTCTGTGGGTTGTAGTTGTTTCTGGCTCGGAATCCAGATCACACAGGATAGAATGGGATCTGTCTGAAAATGAATTTTGACCCAAAGGAAAACGGTCGATCTGGACTCTAGGAATTTTATGGGTGGAAGGGGGAGATGTGAGGACAACACAAAAATATTTTGGGATTTTTTGGAGATGGCTAACAGTGCGGGAAAAATATAATAACAGACTACTGTCCAAAATATATGTTGATGGGTAGACTGTCAGGGGTAGAACTAAAAGACTGGGAAAAATAGCAAACGACGTCTGATTGACATAAAAATTGAACTGGAGATGGGGGACGACAGGGGGAACAAACCCTCAAAATTTGAGGCCGATCTAATATCTGGATCTGGAGATAACACTTTTTTCTTGAGATTCAGTTCTGCAGGTCGTAGATCTGGACAGCAGGAGGAAGGAGGAGTTGTGGCGGCTCGACGGCGGCACGAACGGCGGCGGCGGTGGCTGAGCTTCACACCCAGGGGAGGGATAGAACTTGGAATCCATCAAGTTTATGGCTTTACACCATAGAAATCACAGCAGTCCAGCTGCAAGGGGGAGAGAGGAGAGAGGGACGCCCAAGGCTCCAAGAACAATTTCATGATTTTTCATTCATTAATTCTTATGAAAATAGCAAATTACATGGGTTATATAACTCCACCCTAAAGACCTAATTATCCTCAGATCTAGGGTTAGGGAGGGGTAAACAAGGGATAGGATAATTATCCTCCCACATGGTTAATTGACCAAAAATAAAAAAAATATAAGGGAAGGGGGCGCCCTCCCTTTAAGGAGGGGAAATTGGACTTTTCTTCCTTTTTGTCTCCTTGGTCCAAGTCCACCTTGGACCATGGACCAGCCCTCTAAGGGCCCTAGTTGCCACTTGGACCAATGAGGAAAAAGGTGGGGTCCCGCCGGGCCAACATGGCCTTTTGCAAAGAAACCCACTAAAACCTAAGGACTAACACCTTGGGTTATAGTTGCCATACAATTACAAACCCATTTAACATAAGGGTATAAATGCAAAAAAAATATAGTGGTCTTGCATTGATGTCCCCATCAGCCTTAACCCACAACAACGGCCATGACTCGACCGTTTATATGATATAAACATTCTAGCGATAGACCGCTTAATAACCGTCGGTTTAAAAAAAAAAGAAAACCGCCCTATCGTCTCCCTCGTCTTCCCCATCTCATACACCCACGACCGAAGCCCACCACCGAGCCATCAAAACCCTCCCCTCCAAACTCCCTTCCCCTCTTAGCTCCCTCTCTCTAGCCCTCAAATGAGGCTTAAGAAATAAGCATTGATGATGCTGAAGCGCCACACGGCCCGGGAAATGGAAGCTCAACCGCCGATGAAACCTCCGGAGGAGGTGGCGCCTCCGCCGGCTGTGGCCGCGGAGGAAGAAGCTTCCACGGTCGTTGGGGCACCGGGGGAGGCAAGAATGATGCAGGAAGGTGGAGCAGCCGCCATGGAGGCCGAGAAACCAACCAGAGTGGCTTCCACGTCCGAGATAGGCCATGGACCCAAAATCCCCAATTTCAAATTTTTGATGGGTGGATAGAGTTTTGACGGGGTAGAGAGGGATCACACCAGCCCCTATAACCAATGTGAGGGCCGTTTGGGCCTTTTCCAGAGAATGGAGGGATGGGTGAATGCCATTCGCCGTGGCGAACAAGAAACGGCCCTATTAGGGACCGCTGAGGGAGTGGGACGGTCGTCTTACTACCGTTAGACACGAACCATCATACGGAGGGTAGAAACGGTCTGGACTAGACCGCCATTGAACAGAAAATGGTCTCCACCAGACCGTAAAGTGATGACAGACTCACGAAGGATGAAAATGGTCCTAACTGGGCCACTTAGAGAACAAAACAGTCTCCAACAGACCACCAATTAGACAAAAATGGTCAGGGGATGACCATTTAAACCCAGATTAGAGAAAAGGTTTATTGGAAAATGAAAAATGGTCTAATAGGGACCGTTGGGGATTTAAAAATGGTCAACAGAAGATCGTTAGAGGGACAGAATTGGTCTTGTGATGACCGCCTCTTTAACAGATTGCATTTTTTTATTTATCTTTTATTCATATGCAATGCATGATTTATGAATTGGATGACTGACCCAAGAATGTTGAAATGCATGTAGGGAAAGCACCGGACATGGATCTCTTGGCTGCAGGTCCGGGCAATGTACCTGGCACTGCCGGATATTCAGAGGGAGCGGTTGGCCGCCATGTGGTTTGCAGAGTTCTTGAGCATGGAGGTGGTGAGGCTGGACACCGGCCCCCTGTACGCGCTGCACGACCGGTGGGATCCAGTCAGTCGAGCATTTTCATTCCCATGTGGTCACATGATCCTGACACTAGAGGATGTGGCACGCATCACCGGACTACGGGTGCACGGAGCGCCGGTGAGCGAGATGACATATACTGACTACTGGGAGCTGGCCCAGCGACTACTAGGACTAGAGCTGCAGAGATCGGAGTGCCACTCGACGATCCTACTGGGCATGAGGCTGCAAGAGAGCCTAGGCTTGAGAGGAGCCGGGATCACAGTGGTAGAGCTGCCAGAGCAGCACCTAGGATGGCTGATGGACCAGGCACGGGAGCGGGTAGCAGTAGAGCCAGGACCGGAGGCAGACGTCATCCTACGGCAGTTACTGATGTTGTTCTTCGGGAAGCTGTTGTTCGTGACCCGAGCGGACGGGGTGAGTTGTCGACTCCTGCCCCTACTCAAGGAGGTGGTTAGCGTCAGAGAGTACGTGTGGGGCGCAGTAGTTCTGGCCTTCCTCTTCGACACTCTAAGCTCGACCAGCCAGCGCACGATGCTCGGCGGATTCTCCCCACTACTCCAGGTAAGCATCGACTCTTAAAATGCTTATGAAATTCCTATATGATTTTATGAAATGCTATATGCTGACACTTTTTGATGCAGGTGTGGGCCTACATGTACCTCCCCAGGCTGGGGAGAGGATAGGAGGTACATCTGGACCGGGTGCCCATCGCGAGACGGTGGATAGCGGTTCGGGAGGTGGGGTCCCTGAGATGCCAGGTGTGGGCGATCCAGGATGACCTCGACACTCTACCCTATGCCTCAATAAGACCTAAACTTAAAACTTTTCAATTCCTTTAAATGCAACTATATGCTTGGATGCTGATGCAGTTGGTTGTCGCTTTGTAGGTTTGGTGGACACCGTACCAGGGTGAGGGATAGGAGGGCCAGCCATGGGTGGTGGCAGCCATAGCGTATGCGGGCCGAGACGTCTTGCTTCACTGCCTGAACGTCATCGAGCCACTCCACTACCGGCTGATCATGAGGATGTTGGGCGTCCACCAGCCAGAGGTGGAGTTCCCAGCGAGGGAGCGACCAGAGGAGTGTGTGGGACACCACGCACGCGGGCTCGCGACAGAGATAGACTGGATTGCTCGGGCTGTGGACCAGATCTGGAATTGGACGAGGCAGGGGCGAGCGGTGCGCACCCGAGCAGCCAGCGATGAGGCCTACCAGATGGCCTACGCCCGACGCTACGGGGACCAGGTCTTCCATGGCGCGTGACGACCTATATGATTCCTAAACTCATGCACTCTAGAACTACTTATGCTCATGATTGACACTCTATATGCAGCTAGACCCCCAGGGACGGATTGCGGAGCTCTAGGGGTTGCTCCGTTCGATAGTCCAGTAGCGGGACGAGCTTCAGTGCACCCTGGACCTCTTGGTAAGCTTCAGCCTCAAATTTAAAATTTCAATGTTTATGCTTAAATGAGACTAACATGATCCTAAATGCAGCGTGCCGAGGGAGCCCGGCGCCAGGCGCTAGACGCACCATCTTCCTCCTCACAGCTACCGGTAGATGGGGCCGAGCGGGATGCAGACTTCGCGCGAGTGATAGCGCGAGCTGAGGAGGCCAAGGCGGCACTCGCCGAGAGGGTAAGCAAACTACTCTTCCTCTTTTGATTTCATGATTAAGATTGCAAGAATGATTTATGAAATGAATGCATATGCAGGTGAGGGACTTGGCAGCGACGCTGGGTGAGGCTACCCGGTAGAGGGAGGAGGCCGAGCACTTCCGGACAGAGGCAAAGCATTCCCGTGCAGAGGCGGAGCGCTCCCGGGCAGAGGCGGCAGCGGCGGATCGATACCGTGCTGAGGCAGAGGGTGCCCACATAGAGGCGGTCGAGCTGAGGGCAGAGGTGCGGACGTTGAAGGAGGCCCTACGACTTCTGACAAGCAGACCAGAGCGCAGCAGAAGCTAGAGCGTCGTGCCCCACGCCGCTTACCAAGGCTACCTCACGGGTTCCTCCGGCCATCGGAGGAACGAGGATGAGGAACGTCGGCGACGCCGACGTAAGGAGGGGAGCACCTCTATGGCGCCACCAGCGAAGCGCCTTGAGTGCTGAGGAGAGAGTGGCGGCCTAGGGGAGGGTCAGGCCTGATGTACTTATGAGATGTATGCACATGAGAAATGCCATGATTTTTTGTTTGTTTTGTTTTTTAGCTTTTTCTGACGAATGCGTGCACCCTGACACTAACTAATCCTAACTTAACAATGACTCCTATGATTGACAGTGTGGACGTATAGAAGAAAAGCAAGAGTGACGGAAAGAGAGAGAGAAACTAGAGAAACTTAGGTACGGAGGGGTTTTGAGAAGGAAAACCAAGATAGCAGAGAGAAACGGTCTTGGCAAAGCCGCTTGACGAGCTTTGCGGTCCCAAAATAGGCCGCTAAAGGCTGAACGAGCCCCAACTGAGTGAATTACAAAAGATGGTTCCTTAAAGACCGCATAGCAGGAAAGATTGTCCCATTGAAATCACTTTTAAAATGAAGATGATCTAGACAAGACCGTTTAACCACACAGATGGCCAAGAATGCGAGCGGGGATGGAAACGGTCGTGGGAAGATTGCCCAGAATTAATAGCGGTCGCTCGATAGACCGCAAAGGTAAAGAGGATGCTAACTCCAATCAGGACTCTCTTGGAGAGTCCCAATCCGTGAATGAGCTTATCCAAACCGCGCTAAGAGCGATCCTAACCTTGATCGGGCCTATCCTAACTTGATCCTAGTGGCTGACGGCTAAGAACTTGGAAACTATAAGTAGCGGGATTCTCAAATTCATAACTTACACAAAAGCCCTCTTTCTAGTCTTGAAAATTTTAGTGCAACCCCCCAAATCAATATGAAAAGGGCTTTTGAGGCTAGCATGATGGGGGAGAGCTCTTACAACGGGCCACAACCAGCTAGGAAGGAGCGCGAGGTGCTACAACGGCTGACCTCCGTTCCTAATCATATGAGCACCAATCCTTTACGAGAGGTAGGCTTTGTCAATCACTTTTCAAACTTGTTGAAATTATTTTCCAAATCCTTTTGCTGTTGCTCTCTTTCTCCTCTTTTCCTTTCTTTCTTTCCATAACTTCTTCCTGGCCCTAGGCATTACTCCAGCCTAAAATGGGTGGCTCCCATGGTCCGTGAACTTCCACTGGATATGATCTCCATCTTAAGAGCCTGGCACCTCCATCCATTACTTGTCTTGGCTAAAAATTACCACAAACTTTCACTCGATTGGCACAATATTTCAGCTCTAGTGGAGATATGGCATCCTCAGACCCACACTTTTATCTTCCCCACATTCGAAGCTACTATTCTTCTAGAAGAGGTTGAGACATTGCTAGCCTTTCCAAGGACTAAGGTAGGGGACGAGGACTTAGTGTGCCACACCGTTGCCCCTATAGATCCTTCACTCATTCTAGGGGAATTCCTACCCAATTCCAAAGATGTTAGGACCATGATTAGTTCCCAACACATTCATTTGCTCCCTATGGCCCAGTGGGTTACTGCTCATTGTAAGAATAAATGTGGGTGGAATGAAGCCATAGCCAAGGCCACCTCTATCTATCTATGTGGGGCCATACTTTTCCCTACCACTGACCATCTTCTAGACATACCAAACCTAAGTGTCATCAGTGGGTTGTGGAGAGGGTTGTCTATTTCACAGGCTGTTCTTTCTTACCTGTACGAGGGCCTTAGTTCAGCTTCCCTTGGCGGGCCTCTCTCTGGGTCCATGATCTTGCTAGAGTGTTGGATGGGGGTTAGATTGAAGTTCTTACCAAAGGAGGACATTTATTCTCTTAGTCGGATCTTCGGGAGCCACCCACTTTTCTTCATCGGAGGCGCATTCAGGTTTCCTCAGCAGGTTGAGTGCAGGACTACATATAGGAAGACTAGAGATGAATGGGGGATCTACCTCAACACTCTGCCCCTTGATCGGTTCGTGATGCGCCCAGCTTGTTGGTACTACCCTCAGGCTTCCGAGGAGGCTTGGGTTGGACTTGAGGCTTGTGGGGAACACCACCTTAGCGATGTACAACCCCCACAGGTGCTCTTTACAGGTTGGGCTCCCGCGCACCATGGTTCCGGCACTACCCCACCTACCCGCGCTATAGGCGAGAAGACTTGGGATGGAGGAGGATGAGCAGGAAGTTAGGAGCGCGCTGATCATGTGGGAGATCAGCAAGACGTGCCTTCTACCAGAAGAAGTGACAGAGATTCAGGAGGAGTACCAGCTTTATCTGAGAGAGCTACGTGAGATCCGCCCTCGCGTGGGTGCCCGGTTGAGGACTGAGTGATCTATCATGATGTATAGGGATTGATAGCTTGATTTTGATGTTTTTGAGATTGAATAAATAAATGAATTTGATTGCTTTAGCTATCGATTTGCCTCTCTTTTCTTCTCATATGTGTGGTTTGATGTGGCTCTCAGAAATAGAGAGACAGCCAAGGTTAGCACCGCCGCATGGATAAGGCGGTCATGACCGCTAAAATGATAGAAACGGCTTCCAATAGACCGCACACAAATGGGCACCTGGGCATGCCAATGAGCCTGTGGTTAACAATTCTATGGGAGAGAAAAGCGGTCTATCGAGGGACCGCCATAAAGCAAGGCGGTCAATTTCTGATAGCTAAGATAATTGAAACGGCCTTTCTTAGACCACAAATGAACGAGGATTAGAAAGGACTCATGTATTCGAGCTCTAGGAAACCAGCGGCCTATTTGATAACCGCTGAAAGTTTAGACGGTCAGAAAGTGACCGCTAAGTGAGTGTGAACGGTCCGCAGAAGACCGTAAACAATCTAAACATGGGCTTTGTGACTTGAATCTTGCGGACCTGTCTCTGCACACACTAAATAAAGAAAACAGGTTAGATATGTTCTACGCTTAACCCATTGCCGAGGGCAAGCCCAATAGGAGACCAATTCTCGAAGTTTGGTCAAGGGGGTGAAGCCTTATTGTAAGAAAAAGAAGATGCAATGCATGAGACTATGTGATGGTTTTGAAAATATTTTTGTAGCTTTTGAAAATATTTGATCTTTTTTTTGAAAATATTTGATTTTTTGGGTTTTGGAAATATTTGATTTTTTTTAGATTTGGGAAATATTTGATTTTTTTGGATTTTGGAAATATTTGATTTTTTTTAGATTTTAGAAATATTTGATTTTTTGGATTTTAGAAATATTTGATTTTTTTGGATTTTGGAAATATTTGATTTTTTTTAGATTTTAAAAATATTTGATTTCTTTGGATTTCGGAAACATTTGATTTTTTTGGATTTTGGAAACATTTGATTTTTTTGGATTTTGGAAACATTTGATTTTTTTTTGTTTGTCTTTTTGAAACTAGTTCAGACCCGACGGTGAGAGACCCACCTATCTCATTAGGGGTTTCCCAAGTACAACGTACATTAAGGGTGACCATCCATGGCCAGGGACAAATTTTACATAACAGTGCCTCTGCTAAGGCCATACCCAGGGTACGATTCGGTCCTTGGAAATTAAAAGAGAATTTGAAAGGTAAGCCTAGGATAGGTATAGAGGCTTTTAGGACTTGCGTCCCTCTCATGACAACCCATTTTGAGAGATTCGATCTTTTGTGCCGGGGCTTTGTGTCCGTCATCGAACCTTCATCCGCTCTAGGCACGCGTACGACCGGGCTCATGACGTCCCGCGGGGAACCTTTACTGCCACTCTTGCCATGCCTAGTTTCATACTTTGGAGCATTTGGACTTTTGAGTTTTGAGCTTTTGGGTGAGCTTTTAGCTTTTGCCTTGATTTTTTTTGTTTTTTTATTTTATTTTTATTTTGTGATTGCTTCATGCGGAATTAGGTCATAACGGACTACCCCTATTTAAGATCTCCTTTCTATTGGGGTGTCCAGATTGGTCCTCACCCCCTTATTCACCACTTGCCCCTATATTCAGCGGAAGAGAGGAAAAGAACAAGGACTTTTACTTTCCCCAAATATGGCCAAAGGAGAAACGGTGTTGCGCAGAAGCTGGAAAACCCAACCGAGGATGTCATGTAGTGTGTGAGTGTTATGCTAGAGATCTTCCTTTATGATCAAGGAGAGGAACACCTCACCACCGGGCCGTTACTAGCTTGACTCTAAGGATAAAAGCGCTTGAGATAAAGCCCATTCCACGCGTGCGACAACTCCTCATCCTCAGCGTTAATTAAACGATACGCGTTCCCCGGAAAAACTTCCTTAACAACAAACGGACCCTCCCAGTTGGGTTGCAGCTTAGACTTGGGACCACCAGATCTAATAAATTTGCATTTCAAAACCAAGTTACCCACTTGAAATTTTCTTTCAATGACCTTCTTTTGAAAATGGCGTGAGACGCGCTTTTGATAGACGGAAACATGATTGGCCGCGTTAAGCCTCTTTTCGTCCAAGAGTTCCGGCTGGACTAGCAAAGCCTCTCGACGCTCATCGAGATTAAGTTCCTTATCAAGCTGCACTTTTAGGGAAGAGATCAAAATCTCATATGGAAGTACCGCCTCCATCCCATAGGTGAGAGCAAAAGGAGTTTATCCCGTGGGAGTACGGACGGAGGTGCGATAAGCCCATAGAGCTTCTACTAATTTTTTGGCCCAATCAGAAAATTTGTGCGACTCGCATGTTTTCTTAATGATTTTAAGAAGGGTTTTATTCGTGGCCTCGGCTTGGCCATTACCCTGAGGGTAATACGAAGATGAATGATGCAATGAAATATTAAACTTCTTACAGAGGTCCTGGAGTTCATGTGACACGAACTACGGTCCGTTGTCGGTGAGGATGTCGCTTGGCACTCCAAATCGTAAGATGATATTCTTCAGGATAAAGCGACAAACCGTGGTTGCTTTGATTTCTGTGTACGCTTCGGCTTCGGCCCACTTGATGAAATACTCAGTGGCGGTAAGGATAAATGATTTTTACTTGACCTGAGAGTTGGGATCACCGAGCGGGCCTACAATATCAAAAGCCCAAATGGAGAATTGCCAAGGAGCAGAAAGAGGATGAAGGGAGGAAGCGGGAGCATGAATCTTATCAGCATGGAGTTGGCATTGAACACACCTACGCACATAGGTGGAACAGTCTTCTTCTAAGGTTGGCCAGTAATAGCCCTGTCTAAGAATTTTCTTTGCCAGCGCCTGACCATTAATATGCCCTCTACACTCACTTGAATGAGCTGCTTCAATGACCTTCCAAGCCTCATCATCGTCTAAACATCTCATAAGAACTCCGGTAATAGCGCGCCTATATAATTCTCCAGCAACAATTGTGTATCTTGAGGCGACTCTTCTGATGGCCTTGCGCTGCTCTGCGTTAGCCGACTCTGGGAATGAACCGTCCCTACAATACATCTCAATTTCATGGTACCAAGGCAACTCCTCTTCTTGGAAGATCACTTCCAATTCTGCTAACGATACTTCTTTCAATTCTTCCTTCTTAGCCTTCTTCTCTACGGACTTCCTAAGGTTATCAAACCAGGGATCCTGAAGGGAAGGAGCATCCAATCGCTAGACCACAATGGTCTCAGTAGAATGACTGAGAGGAAAGGACAGGGAAGAAGCAAGCGATGCAAGTGCATCCGTAAGAATGTTCTGAGATCGAGGAGTATGAATGTAAATCAATTTGTGGAACTGCCTAGCCAAGAGAGTGACCAGATCTTGATAGGGTTTGAGCTTCGGGTCACGGGTGCAATAGGTAGAAAGAACTTGGCATAGCACTAGCTGAGAGTCTCCTATGATATTCAAATATCGCGCGCCTAAAAGATAGGTGTGCTTCAATTCAGCGAGGAGAGCCCCATACTCGGCTATATTGCTGGTAGAATAAAAAGAGATCTGATAAGCAAAAGGAATGGTCACTCCTTCCGGAGTGAGGAGGATAGTGCCGATCCCCCGGCCCTAAGAATTGAGCTCACCATCAAAGTGTAAGGACCAGAAAGGGTGATGAGTAAGCACGACCAGATGTTCATCAGGAAACTCATCCTGGACAGAATCGGTGCAAGGAATAAGCGAATGGCCAAGATGTTCAGCGATAGCATAGCCCTTTACTGCCTTTTGGACGATGAAGGTGATATCAAATTGGGAAAGAAAACTCTGCCAGCAAGCCAATCTCCTAGAGTGGACGGGATTTTCTAAGAGATAGCAAATTGGGTCCATTCTAGAGATCAACTTGACCTCATGGGCAAGGAAATAATGTTTCAACTTATGAGCTACCCATACTAATGCTGCACAGGTCTTCTCCATGGCAGTGTATTTGGCCTCCACCGGGTTGAACAACCTAGAGAGGTAATAAGTTGCCCTTTCTCTCCCTTCGTCGTCTACTTGTGCCAGGACAGCTCCTAGGGAGTCCTCAATGACAGAAATGTATAAAATCAGGGGTTTCCCAGGGACAGGGGGTTGCAGAACCGGGGGATTAGATAGATAAACCTTCAGATCCTCATAAGCTTTCTGACATTCTTCATTCCACTCAAATTTTCCCCCCCGCCTTAAGCAGTTCATAGAATGGGCGACACCTTTGAGAATGCTGGGATATGAATCTCCAAATGAACAGCATACGACCAATGAAACCTCGGAGTTTAGTGATGTTCTTTGGCGGGGGCATATCCATGATAGCCTTTGCCTTGTTAGGATCGATCTAAATCCCCCTTTTGCCAACTATAAATCCTAGCAACTTCCCTGAGAATACTCCAAAAACACATTTCTTCGGGTTCATCTTCAATTTATACCCCCGAGCTCTTTGTAATACCTTGGCCAAAATAGCGGGGTGCTCTTCTTTTGACCTCGATTTTCCCAGAATATTGTCCACGTAAGCTTCCATATACACATGCATCATATCGTGGAAGATTGCCATCATCGCCCTTTGATAGGTGGCACCTGCATTCTTCAGGCCGAATGGCATGACCATGTAGCAATAACTGCCCTAGGGTGTGGTGAATGAGGTTTTCTCCTAGTCTTCCGGAGCGAGACGGATCTGATTATATCCTGAATAACCATCCATGAATGAGAGGGCTTCATACCCGGTGGTATTGTCCACCAATACATCGATGTGAGGCAGCGAAAAATCATCTTTAGGACATGCCTTGTTTAGATCCCTGAAATCAATGCAAATTCACACTTTTCCATCTTTCTTCATAACAGGGACTATATTTGCCACCCACTGAGGATATAGAACCACTCGAATAAACGTGGCCCTATGTAATTTATCAACCTCTTCCTTCATCTTCAAGGCCATGTGGGGGTGAAATCTTCTCAACTTTTGCTTCACGGGTCTTGCCCCTGGCTTAAGCACTAATTGATGTTCTACCAAGGAGGGGTCAAGACCGGGCATGTCCTCGTAGGACCAGGCAAAGGAATCGCTATACTCCCTCAAAACCTTGATCAATTCTTCTTCAACCTGAGGAGGGAGATTAGCGAAAATGAGAATGATCCTGGGTCCTCTTCAGTTCCAAGATTTATTTCTTTCGTAGACTCATCCACTACTGACGACAGCTCATCAAACCTCTTCAACCCTTGCACATACAAGTGAGCAGTGTCATCTACGCCACTATCCTCAAAGTCGACCGGGTCTTTCTCATCCACGATCTCGTAGACCCCTAGACCATCATCACTCCACACCCCTTCTTGCTCCTCATCATCATCTAAGACGATGGCCATTTCTACGAACTCCGGGCATCTAAGGAGAGCGTGACGGCGTTGGGTGAGATCCTGGAGGAACCTATCAGGGACGGATTTAGAATGACGCATCATCGGGCACGTTGTAAGCATGGAAGGGCTAGAGACAATAAAACAAGATCCTACTTCACTAGACCCCACAGACTCTACTTCTCTAGACTCAACGGACCCTACATCTAACCTAGGAGATAAAAACTCTAATGGAAGGGAGACAGGGGCTCCATGCCCCTGGGGAGAGGACTGACAGAACACATCATAATCCTCCACTGAAATCTCTGTTTCAAAATTGACGTTTTTTTTAGATCAGTAGAGAGTACGCAACAAGATGGAGAGGAAGGTGAGGAGGAAGCCTGAGGGGATACATGGATGGGCAGAAGATGTCGAAGAAAGGATCAGATGAGGAGAAGAAAGGAGTAGACACATCAACAGGTGGACAGCCAGTGCATGTCCTGACGATGAGAAAATCAGTGGGCATCTCAAACAGGAACGGATCAATTAGGAGAGGAGGTGAACGGGGTACAGATTCTAGCTCTTGGAAAAGAGACTTCAAACGAGAGGGAGGCCAAGAAAAGGCAATCAGTGACCTCCCTTCTTCCCGCGGATGGTAGGCTGGCTTTGTTGGTGTGTATTTCATGAGCTGCATCTCAGGGTTTCTTGGACAATCTTCTTCCTGAAATAGCTTTGCAAAATCTTCATTGAAATCACTCATGTCATCAACTGGCCCCTTTGGCGGCGACGGCGGATTAGAAACTGTATAGGCAACATCTCCTCTCTTATTAAGACGGGGCAGTGTCTTCAAGGTACCAGGCTGTAACGGCCCCTTCACAAAATGTTGGTGGTAGTCCCAGGTCAACGGCCCTGAGTCTCCCAGAATTGATAATGAGGACTCTCGATATCTGAGACCCCTTCTGTTCATCTTTCTGCCCCTGAGGATTGGCTTAGTCCGCCCTTGCAGCTGAGCACCGAGACCCAAGCCTGGCTTATAGCCTAATTTCAATATCATATTCTAGCCTTTAGGGTCTCTCATCGTGGGCTTCATCTTGATGTTGATCGGTGCGACGGCCGGCTTGCGCGGCGCATAAGCCCATGGAAAGTCAAGGTGCATTACAGATATGACCGGCTTGTTGCTCGGCCAGAGGGTTGGCAATATTTTATTAGAAATGGCCTTGACCGTCTGGACCGTGGATATGCTTTTAACTTTCACCACCCATCCTTGAAATGGGAACTTAAGGCACTGGTGGGCGGTAGACGGTACTGCATGAAGGTTGTCAATCCACGGACGACCCAGGATAGCCTTGAACATAGGGTCAATGTCCAGCACATAAAATTCTACGGGCATCGTCAGCGGCCCGAGCTCCGCTTGGATAGTTATTACCCCGTGACAGGCCCTCCTTGAGTTGTCATAAGTTGCGATGGTAGTCGGGGTGGGCCTTAACATATGTTCAGAAATGTTACACGCACGCAGGGTGCTAAGGGGACAAACATTAATAGAGGCTCCTATGTCCACCAAAGCCGCGTCGATAGCCACCTTATTCAAGGTGATGGAGATGTAGAGCGGCATCTGGCGTGCCTCGGGAGATGCCAATTCAGACTCAGAAAAGGAAATGGCTGGCCCCTTAGTGATCGTGGCCAAAGCCGATGGCAGACTATCTACCGCCATATCTTCATTCACTAGAACCTTCTGTAGAAAATACCGTAAGGCATCTTGATGTAGCTTGGACCTCTTAATCAGTTCAAGCACTGAAATCTTGGCCGACATCCGATCCAAGTGATGTAACAAATCATACTGCGTGCCTGGCAAGGGGTCCACTTCTTCTTGAACAGCAACCTATTGTGGGAATTGGGGATTGGGTGCAGGTACACTAGTGGTGGGGTAGCTTCGATGAAATAAACGCCTGCTCCGGTGGGCAAGGTTTTTTGCCGGCATGGCATCGGATGGACTCATGGAGGGTGGTTTGATGGGCCCAACGTGGTGGATGAGGGGGGGTGAAAGTAGAGGTTGCGGGCAAAATGGGGGTGATGACGGGAGAGGCAGGCTTATCGGGCGCCGCCGGGAGAACGATGGGTGAAGGGTTAGGCGCAGGGGTGACAATGAAGGGTGTAGCGGGTGTTGGCGCGAAGACGGGTGAACTGTTGGGCAATGCAGAGGGTAGGATGAGAGGTTTAGCAAGTGTGATGGGGGTTGTAGTTGAGGGTTGAAGGATAACGGGGGTAGAAGGCGAAGGGGAGTTGCGGTAGGTATGGTGGAGGGCCATGAGTTGAGCTGATGAGTCATCATCATAAGACCACCCAACGTTGGGAGCTGGGCGATGAACAATATTAACCTGAGCCAGTGCCGGCGGCTGAGGTTGCGGAGCGGGCGGATGGTTGGGCATCGGATTCTGATGAATCCCCAATTCCTGTGCAGGTTGCTACTGCTGTTGCTACGGTGCTGGCTGTGGTGCTGGCTGCTATTACTGTCGCGGCTGCTGTCTTCTCTCCTTGATATCTGTGATGACTTTGTGCATCTCAGCCCAATCGATGCGCTGCCATTCATGCAGGTCATAGATAAGATCTCTAAACTGGAAGCATCTCTCAATTGTGTGCCCGGGCTACCGGTGAAAAATGTTGTATCTGGACTGGTCGACGGTCGGGTTCCAATTTGGCCGTTCCGGAGGAAGTTGTAAAGCCCCAATGGACATGAGAGCAGAGAAGATATCGGGAAGGGTTTCAGGCAACGGGGGGTACTGGGCCCTTTTAGGACCCGGACGCACAGAGGCATAGCTGTTTGGTGGAGGGACGTTATGGTATTGTGGCGACTTTTGTGGCTACTGGGGAGCGGGGAAGGATGGTTGGGTATTTGCTGGAGTGGTGAACTAAGGGTTGCATGGAGGTTGCTGGAAGCGAGGTGGAGCGGGCTGGTTGGTGGATTGGAAATTGACGGCCTGCACCTGTTCATTTGTCTGGACCCCCTCGATGACTGGCCCCTGGGCTTTTTGGTGTACTTCAGCTTCTGGGGTTCAAAGAGGGTGTGGATAGGGGAATCCTTAAAATAGGTCTGGATGAACCTGGCCCTACTGTATAACTGGTGCATGTTAGCAATGTCGCTCATGGCCAAAATATTTCTGAAGGTAGGGGTGGCATTGGAAATGAGGAGCTTAACCTTCTCCTCCTCCGAGATATGATCAGGCACACGAGCAGCCATCTGCCTCCATCTGTCAACATATGTCGCGAAGTCTTCATCAGCCTAAATCTTCTCGGCCACTAGATCAGTAAATGAATATTCTGGGCCAACCGGTCTTGAAATCTCTGGATAAATTTCTCCCTCACAACTTTAAAGCCCTCTGCGTCCTCCAGTGGCAATGCATAGAACCTCTCCAAGGCGACCCCATCCAATGAGCGGTGGAATAGATACGCCATGAGGCGACCGTCGTACTAAAACTGCGTCGACTCATATAAGAAGTCCCTCACATGGATGTAGGGATTACTATTCCCATCGTATTTTCGGTACGTGGGGAGCTCTGACTGAGAGGGAAAATAAATGTTATGGAAACTAGGGACTGGGACATTAGCCAAAGACTGTGGGCTGACCGCTTTTGAAGGAGGTCAAGCTGTTGCTACATTGTGGCCCACTTATCAAGGAGCTCCCGCTCTCGAGATGGAGGGGGTAAAGCAAGAGGAGTGGACCCGGTGTGAGGGGCCGAAGGATAAGTGGATGTAGGGGGAAGCCCATAAGGAGGGTATTGGGCCAAGGAGGGACCCATACCCGCATAAGTCAAGTGGGCGGCCCCAGCCTGAGGGCGTAGAGGATCAACCGGGTCCATGAGGGCCTGCGGCATTGGTGGAATGGACCCATAAGGGTGAACCTGAGAAGATGGAAGGAACCTGGCCTTCCCTCTGTCAAGAACCTGATGGGCTGAGTTAGAAGACTGGCCCGCCTCTAGATTTGGAAAACGAAGAACCCTGGGCTGGACCGGGGTTAGATCAATTGGGGCGGCAGAGGAAGCTCCGGGCCCATTAACCATGGACTGAGAAGTAGAGGTGGCAGCAAGACCCTGCGAAATGGAAGATGATGGGGCATCTGACCCCTGCAAGGCTTGTCGAAGGAACTGAACCTGGGCCGGATCCAACTGGGCCATCATCTGGAGGATCTGACTGGCAGAGCCTTGAGTAGGAAGATTGAAAAGGGAGGGTTGACCACCCTCAATGACAGCAGATAATGGAGGGGCGGACCCCTCACCAATGACCCTAGGTGGGTCCTCTAGGAGGCCCTGAGAAAGAGAGTCCTCACGAGGCTGGGAAAAGTCGTAAGACAACATGGTGGAATTAAATAGCGGATTGAAATAGGAAATGAAGGAGGGATTGCCCCTAGGAGAAGATCATATAAATGGGAAACAGCTCCACATGCAACGTGGCACCTAACAAAATGCCAAACAACACACAATAAGCACACCTAATGTGATGACTAGCAAGATGCACAAACAAGAGAGGAGACAAGGGACAACTAAAGTCCATCAAGTTATGATGATGCACGGAAAATTTTAATTTGGTTTCCCCTTTGGAACCTTAATGGTTTGAATTAGATCAATGTTCTCTCCAAAACAGGAATCCTAAATGGGAGTGGATTTGGGGAGTTGGTTGACTCCATGTGTACACTCTCTCTCCCGGATGCAACCTAAACACGGGGTGGCAAAGGTATAACCTGCCCGGCGTCCGTGTGGGAATCCACGGCTCACGGGGACTTACGGAGGTCCCGGATTGGATCACCTAGTCGACTCCAAGGAATATGGAGGCGAGAGGATCTCCTACCAAGGTAGGTATGCAACTAGTATGATAGATATGTATGATCCTATGTGCACCGGAGTGCATGCAAATTCTAGCCTAAAACTAACAAGTAAGGATCAAATAATGCTTTAAATATGGCAACAATGGTATAGACAAGAATGATAACCAGGGGGAGATAAATCAGCACCCAAAACAAGTAGCAAGATGATGGAGAACAAAGCACAACTGTCAATCTCGGGATGCACTGTAATGAAATAACGGTCTGATGGGAGACCGCACATGGAGTGGGACGGTCCTGAGGGGACCGCAATATGCCAGAGAGCAAGGAACACAAAAAAAACAAAGACTGAACTGAGCAGTAACAGGGATGACCAGGCGCGTACCTGAGTGAGGGAAGCGGTCTGCTGAATGACCGTCACCTGCATGAAATGGCCCTGACAAAACCGCAACAAGTAACAGACACACAAAAAAGGCAAAGGACAGAAACAAAGGGGACGGGCATACCTGAGGTGGAACAAAGCGGTCTATCGACCGACCGCTGGGTAACAGAAACGGCCCACAGAGGACCGCAATCAATCCCAGAGAACAGAAAACATTCATAAAAATGAACGAAAAACCCGAGGAGATCCCATAATGACTCAAGCAAGCACTGAGGAGCAGGTCAGCAATTGCAAAAGCACAATGGGCATAAGGTGTCCTACCGTGATCGCCAAAAAAGGGATGTAGATATTTTTAATCCAAAGAAAGAGGTGTGGGTGTGAGTGTGAATGGATGTAACTTATATGGCACTGAATGCGACACGCGGAGGAATAAATATCACAATGAAATCAACCACTCACGTACACAATCAGATCATGATCGCCACCAAGATACCCAGCACAAAGGGAAACGCACTACGTGCCTTGGAAAATGAGACGGATGAAGACACTCGCCAAACCAGAAACCACAGCGCTGGTGCAGGATGAAGACGGTCTTCTGATGACCACTGAAGGGTGAAAAATGGCCGGACGATAAGCCGTTACAAGCACTGAAGTAGAGCGCGGGAAGAAGACTCGGGCGCAAGACTTGGACGGTCTTCAATTGGCCGCATTCACAGGAGAGACGGTCTGAGGAAGACCGCTATTCCAGGTAAACGGTCGGAGGTAGACCGCAAAAGCTTCCAGATCTCGAGTCAGGGGAACTCAATCCTCCACCCCTTCCGGCCGGCCAGGAGGGATGGGCCTCGCGCGAAAACACCTGCTGACCTGCAAGACAACACAAATGACAGACGAAAATGACCCCGAATTAGTTTATGAAAGTGTAATATCTATAAATGGGAACGATGAAGGGAACACATAATTGAAAGGGGAAATACCTGGGGGTTTGGGTTTTTTAACCCCTATGGGGCGAGGAAAACAATAGGAGGATGTAAAGATGCTAGAATGCCAGTGAAAAACGTCAAGAAAAATGAAAGGGAATGGTGATGGAATGACTAAAATGTGACCAAAAAGATGACTCAAACTATGACTCAAAACACAACGAAAATCAGCTACTCTCTGGACCAAAGGCTTAGAGGACGTAGAAAGCCTTTCTCCCTGACTGGACTTCACTCTAGAAAGCGACAACACTTCGATGTGAACTCCGTATCTCCCCCTCTCGCGGCCATGACCCAAGGGTTCTATTTATAGGTCCTTGAAACCCTAGCTCTAATGGAGGGCTTTTGCGCGGGAATTAGACTTGGATTATGTTGAATAAAATGGAGATAATACTCCCAACTTTTATCAGGATCAAACGGCGCTCGATTTGGCTGAGAATCCGCGGAGTAATCCATGGATCAAACAAAGGGTTTGACCACGGATAAAGAGAGAAACCGCCCGTCGACGCAGGAATCTCGGCTGACAGAAACGGTCCAACGATAGACCGCTCAAGAATCTAAACGTCCCATCGGCCGACCGCTATTCACCTGGCCGTTGAAAAATAAAAAACAAGATAAATATGCTCAATTATCCAAAGACCAGTCAAAATAAGAATTCCCGCCAAGCAAAAATGGTTCTTGATGGACCGCCAACTTTATGGGGCGGTCTGTCGAGAGACCGTTTATAAAAATAATAGGTCGACACAGAAAAAATCAGGTCGACGCAAGAAAGAGTGAGGTCGATGCAGAGAAGGGACAGGTCGATGCAGGAAATGAAAACGGTCGTGAATGGACCGCCACCTTCCTGAAACGGCCTATCGTGAGACCGTTATTAAGGTGGCCATTTGAGGAGAAAATAGGAAATAAGCATACTCAGCCCAAAGACCTGGTCAGACCAAGTTCCATTAAGCCCAAACTCAAGAAACATGGGAGAAAGCCCAACCAGGGAGAAAATACCCATAAAATAGGCCACAAAACCATCAGAAGATGACTCAATAAATGACGGACAACCTGGGACATCATAAATAAAGGCAAGAAAGTAACCCAACTCAAAGATATAAAATGGGTGTCAACAAGGAGCAGGTGCCATCATATGTTCCATGATACTGTATAACCTTGCTCTCAGTACTTACAATGAATGTGTAACATTGATATTTATGAACAGCCCACCTTGGGAAATGTTGATTGTTGATGCTGTCTTCAAACTCATACTACTTGCCTGTTTTAGTATTAATGTTTTTCATTCACCTCCTAAAAAAGATGACTTGTGACAACTGAATTATTGTTTGATTTTCCCCAAAAAAAACCATTATCAGGACTTACAGTGTATCTGTGACAATTTTAGGTTGGTGCAGGAACCAATCCTTTAGAAGGAGCTGCACTAGGGATGTCACTTTTAGAATCTTTCTCTGAGATGGGTGCTTTGTTGCCTATTGCTACGACTCATCATGGAGATGTTAAAACACTTAAATATAGGTATGTAGCTTTGATGTCTATGCTACTCATTGGCGATCTATGTTTTGTTGCAAATTGATTAATTTTATGGCTGTAGAGTTTGAGTTGCAAAATTTAATAGCCTTAGGGTTTAAGTTGTAAGTTTTATAGGTTTCAGGCTTAAATTATTGATTTAGCAATTTACGATTGAAGTTGTGACCTTTTAAGATTTAAGGTTTAACTTACAAACATTAAGGATGGTGTTTAAGTTAGAAGTTTCTAACGGTCTAGAGTTCAATTTATGGATTTTTTATAAGACTTAGGGGTGTGAACTTTTCTAAAATTTATTGTAGGTTTTGTAGATTTAAGGCTGATAGGATGTTTGGAAAGGTCAAACTACATTGCTGAACGACTGGTACTACCTAGTGTTGTATTGAAGAATGCACGCAAACTATATGGGATAGCAAGTGCAGAAATTAATGGGGTGAGTCTTCGTGACTGTGTACTAGATTTCTTTTATGAATATGTTTAGCTGCTATGTATGTCTTGATTCTTGAAGCTGCTCTAACATAAATCAATTGGGTCCCTTGGAGCCTCCAACATGAAATAGTGATTGTATTCGGTGGATCGATCTGATCAGTTTTTGAATGGTATGACTTATAATACTATTTTGAATTGCTGATGTTTTATGTTTGTGAATTACATGAACATATAGGTCTCTCTGACCATATAGAATTGAAATCCCCATGAGTTGTCCTCAATATGACATGGAATGGATCGATATAATTTGTTATTTTAGAAAACTAAGTTGCTTTTTGCGGCTGATATCTTGGTTGGTGACATTTTGGGATGTGTGAACTGCGAATGGTTTTATTAATCTAGATACTTGGATCCATGTTTGTCAGAAATCTTGTGCACTAATCGTCATATTAGTGTGTAGATCAATCTTGTCTATAGTGAGAACTCATTTATGCTATCTCCACACCATCAAGTGTGTATGTTTTAGGTTAACACCCCTCTGAATAGAGAGACCTTTTTCCATACTTCTCTTCTTCCTTATTTTTTTATTACATGTTAGTGTTGGGCTTTCCTAGTTTCTGTGTCTCCTTGATGATGTGCATCACCAATTCTTTTACTCCCACGTGGTGCCACCTTTGGGGTTCACTATCACTTCATGGAACTCTCGTGGTTTTTTCCCTTCCATATGGTGTTATTTGTAGTCGTCATGTAATCATTTGATCCACCTTGCTGATGCACTATATATATTTTTGGTGCCTGTATTAAACTATATTTTTGACATCAGATATTCAAGGTATATATATCTCAGCATCTTTAGGCATAGACTTTGACCTCAAATCTTAGGGTTCCTCTCATTTCTGACTTCTTCATATTGAAGTCTTGCCCATTGGCCTCAAATATTTTGGCTTTTATTGGCAAATGGGATTAGTAAATACTTGTCACTGGTCATTTTCATCAGACTGTATTGGCTGTATTAGTCGTAGGTGAGATCAAGTTCACAGGATGCTACGGCTGGATTCAGAACTTAGTGGGTGATCAGTCAAAAAAGGAAATGTTTTCCCCATGTCATGGTTTGATATCTTCTATGCCTCATTTTATTTTATCTTAAGCTTTAGCTCATAGTTTATGCATTCCTTCTCAGAAAAAAAAATTATATGTAGATTTTTCCAAGCTTTACTTCTATAACCCCAACTAGTTTTGCATAGAATTTATCCCTCGCATTTTTTCTTCTCTCTTACCCATAATTTCTCCAAATATAGGTTATAGTTGATATGGAAAGGTCAAAACTAGAGTTTCAACAACATCTTCATGAGGCACAACATTATTTGAAGTGAGAATCTTTCTTATTTTTTCTTAGCCATTTTGAATTATCAGTTATTCTATTTCATCTATGATCTTGGCATCTAATTATCTAAATCCTTATCTTCTTATGTTTTCTAGTTTGGCAACAATAGTGAGGTATTACAGTGCCACTCACCATGAGTCCCTACTGATGATTCCTTTCAAACCTGCATTCACCATGAGAGTGATGGACCAAAATCACCTGCATCCACCATGAGAATTCCCAGATGCCCAAATTTGAGCTCCTATCAAACCTGCTGTCTACATCTCATCCTTTGCTCCCAGAATATCATGCACCCAGGCCATTGTTGCCATCACATCTTTGCATGAGATCCACCTTCAAAGTTCTCACAATGTGCCTTTTGCAGTGTTGCATCCCTGACAGAGAATTGACACATCTAATATGCATCATGAATGGTGTAAAGAGGAGCAAGGGCATGTTGCTTGGACATTGCACCCAGAGGAGGAATTGGAAGATCTTCCCCTACTCATAGGAGGGAATACACCCTACAAGCATTGTAGCTGATCAGTAACTGTTGCACCCAGATAGTTTCCCAGCAAAATATTAAGGAATGAGAGTTCGGGAATTTTCCCGAACACCTTTAAGGCATGGACTACCTAGCCCCTCCTACAACTTGCCTGTCCTAACCAAGGGTCCCAACCTGCTATCCGTGACATATGGTGACATCAATAATTGATTGGGATTACTCTCGATCGCTCAGAAGCGGGCTTTTCCCGCGTTCTACACGGCCACCCGGGCCAACCCTGGGGCGCCCCGACTACAAGCTGTGCCACGTGGCACCCAACAACAAGGCAAGGGCCTACCCCAAGACACCTTCTTCCAACCCTCCAAGGTCAAAGGGAGACCTAACTAAGTCAACCACAGGCTTTGGAGGCCCGCAGCACGTATATACGGCTCACACACGTGTGTCGGACATTTCCCCGAACACCTTGTGGGCGCATGGATCCCAGCCCTTCTACAGCAAACCGCGGCCTGACCCGCGGCTCCAACATACCATCCGGGTTCTACAACAACCCTCCAGCAAGTCGGGGCCACCCCCGACCCTCAAACACGTGGCGATGAGCCGCTTATCCTTAGCTCTCGGGCCAACCTGGGGCTACCCTACCAACCTGCCGTGCAATATGGCACACACCATGAGGCCGGGCCCATGTACCTAAAGTGCCTCTTCCCAGCTCCCACGAGCTTATACCCTTAGCCCCGGGCCAAATCCAAGGCCCACCAGTCACCTATTCGGCCCGTTTGACAACTCGAGGTGTGTCGGGCATTTACCCGAACACCTTGCGAGCGGCAGCTACAACTGACAACAACAGCCCTCACGGGCTAATCCCAGCATCCCAGAGCTCTTTGTCCTTTAAAGGACACCCCGAACAACGAAAGGAGACCCCCGAGGGCCATCCCTCAGGGCCGCGGCTCGCCCGGGGGGGGGGGGGGGACTTCACCCCAAGTGTGGCCGCGCCCCGAGGCTATGTCAAGTGTCGACTCTTGCTTGTAGAAGGGATTTTCATCCTTGCTTGGGCGCGATCATTGGGCTTTTACTTTTGCCATCTCCACTCCATTCCTTGGCATATCTGTCATGAAAGAACATCAAGTATTTCAGTCATATGAGAGTGGGAAACATCAATGACTTATAGTGTTTAGCCATTATCAAAACCATGAATGTCAAATGACTCAAATGACCAAAGGGGCACAACATTCTCTCCCTTTTTGGTTATGGCAACACTTTGAGTCATTATTTGGCAGTAATGTCCAAGATGGCAAATTTTATACATATGTAACTCAAGATACAGAGTGATGATATGCTATTCATGGATGATCAGAGCATGTGCATATGCATGATCAGAGCATGTGAATGCTAATGCTATACTCTCCCCCGTCTCACAAAGATATTCTCCCCCGGTGACAATGTACAAAGGCAACTCACAAAGATAACAAAGATATTCCCCCCCTTTGACAACAGCAAAAAGGAGGGATAAGATGGAGACTGTGACAAATGTCTGAGTGATCTGAGCTGAATAAGAGCAAAGAGCAAGCCATTATATGCAGATCTGAAACATGCCATGAGCAAGAGATATGGTTCAAAGCTAATGAAGTCTGAGATCATCAACAACAGAGTTCGAAAAGCAGCTACATCCATGTTTTAATAGAAATGAACCAGAAGTGCATATCATGGCAGTGGTTAACCGTCCTTCGTCTTATACATCCATATTCAATAACTTCATCGGGAATAGCACAAACTAGTATTGAGGTTAAACAAGCATGACTAAAGCATGGAATTTTATGATTTCAGCACTATTTTTCATGATCTTTTACATTTGAATGCACATGACTCATATTTTACGAGCAATCGAGTCTAGTACATATCTCCCATCTGTAAGAATACACGTTATTTAGACGTCAGTATTCCTAGGTATTTGGTAAGACTGATTGTTATGCTTCAGATTCAACAGAGATAGCAATGTCACCTCATGACATATCAGACCTCGTTTCTTCAATGAGGAGATATATTTCTTAGTAATTATGCCATTTCTCTGCCTAGAGTCTAATATAATTAAGACAGAGATAATAGGGGCACATCATGACATGTCATTCGTCACTTATTTTGAGGACGTGACATATTTCTCCGTGCAACAATATCATTGCTCTGTCAAATTGACTGTTAGGAATTCCAGCTCATCAAGATGTTTAAAAATAATACGAAGCTTTAGTGTATCACCAAGGTTGCCATGAAGTTTGAATTTTCAGATTTCAGGATAGTCATTCAAGGCACAACATGTAATTTCTAGTTAAAGTCTATTAAAACCACCGAACATAGATAATTTCAAAAGATATATCAGAGCTTTAAAGAAATCATTAAATCTGAACCATTTTCATTGGATAGACAATCATCAGTTCATATAATAGAAAGCTCTTACACTATAGTTCTGTCTGTTTCATGATCACATTCTCAGACTGCAAGAGAGTAAGAAAAGTAGCAAGACTCCCCTTAAGGATATGCAGTGAATGCATTCAAGGAGTTATTTTTGCAATCAAGGGAAATGATCAGATATGAAATGCATGACCCGGCCCATGGTTATACACTTTTTAAGGGTAACAAAATGAAGATGAAACATATGCATGAATGCTTCAAAGAAATAATTCCCCCTTACTGTATGGCCTACATGCGACAGTGACGCATGATACTTGGCGGAGGTGTATCCTCACGCATGGTGAGTGCTTCTAGACAAGCATAACCTGTCTTTCTACACTTCATCATTTAATATACCATGGCCATGCAAGAATGATGTGACACCACATGCAATGCATCATGAACTTGAATTCAACTTTATTATGTAACTACATGCAATGCTACACCACATGCAGAATGAACAATGCATGAATACCAATCAGCAAAAACACACAACCGAATTGAACATGATCATCATTTCAATTTTTATTGGCCTGAGGTCTGCAAAGACCAAGCTCCCTTCCGAGTGTTGTAAACCTGTCATTACACAAGGGTTTGGTGAAGATGTCAGCAATCTGATTTAGTGTATCAACAAAATGCAGTTCAAAATTTTTTCTAAACACCTCATCTCTAATGAAGTGATGCCTAATCTCAATATACTTGGTCCTAGAGTGTTGGATTAGATTTTTTGCAAGGTTGATAGCACTCGTGTTATCACACAGAATCGGGACACAACCAAGATCCACTAAGTAGTCTTGGAGTTGGTGTTTAATCTAGAACACTTGGGTGCCACAGCTCCCCGCAGCAACGTATTCTGCTTCTGCAGTTGAGAGGGCAACCGAGTGTTGTTTCTTGGAGATCCAAGAAACTAAACACCCGCCCAGAAACTGGCATTAGCCACTAATACTCTTGCGATCAGCTTGCATCCAGTGTAGTCCGTATCAGAATAAGAAATAAGAGATAAATCACATGATGACGGATATCACAATCCCAAATCTTAAGTTCCGGCAAGATATCGAAGGATACGTTTGACGGCAGTCAAGTGGGATTCTCTAGGACTAGCTTGAAATCTAGCACATAGGCAAACACTAAACTGGATATCTGGTCAGGATACAGTCAAATAAAGTAAGGAGCCGATCATACCTCTATAGATTTTTGCATCCACTAATTTACCATTTTCATCCGAATCCAGTGATGTTGTGGTGCTCATAGGAGTTGTAATTATTTTACAGCTTGTCATGTTGAATCTTTTCAGAAGCGCCTTGATGTATTTGGCTTGACCTATGAAGCACCCATCTTCTCCTTGGTTGACCTGCAAACCGAGAAAAAATTGGAGTTCTCCCATTAGGCTCATCTCGAATTCGCTAGTCATGAGGTTAGCAAATTCCTCACACATTTCAGATTTAGTAGAACCAAACACAATATCATCAACATAAATTTGAACAATCAAGATGTTCTTACCTTGATTCTTGGTGAAAACTGTTTGATCTACCTTACCTCGTATGTACCCTTTCTCAATGAGGAACGAGCTTAGTCTCTCATACCAAGCTCTTGGTGCTTGCTTCAAGCCATAAAGTGCCATATCTAGCTTGTATACAAAATCTGCATGGTTAGAGTTCTCAAAGCCAGGGGGCTGCTCAATATAGACTTCTTCTTTGATCAAACCATTCAAGAAGGCACTTTTTATATCCATTTGATACAACTTTATTCTGAGGGAGCATGCAAAGGCAAGTAAAATTCTGATGGCTTCAAGTCTAGCTACTGGGGCATAAGATTCCTCAAAGTCTACCCCAAACTCTTGATTATACCCTTGAGCCACCAATCTAGCCTTATTTCTTATTATATTACCTTCCTCACTGAGTTTGTTCCTAAAAACCCATTTACTGTCTATGACAGATTGAGATGATGGTCTAGGAACAAGATACCAAACTTTGTTTCTTTCAAACTGGTTTAATTCGTCTTGCATTGAGTTTATCCAGTTTTCATCTTTTAATGCTTCATCAATATTCTTGGGTTCAATCTGGGAGACAAGAGCAAGATGATTTAATTCTTCCACAATTCTAAAATGTGACCAGGTTCTAGGTGGATCATTTAAGCTTCCAAAGACATTTTCTAAAGGATGATCCTTAAAGATTCTAATGTCTGTGAAATCATTACCTTCTTCTAGAGCTTGATCCCTTACATTGCTTGATTCAGCTAGGTCACCATCTTCTCTTGTTTCTTCTTGTGGAGGATTAATATTGTCCTTTATGCTTAGAAATTCCCCATCTTCATCATTTTTCCTACAATAGTTATTATTTTTAGAATCATCATGATATTCATCAAAAGAAATATGGGGTGATTCTTCCACAGTTTGACTCTTAATGTTGTAAATTCTATAAGCCCTAGATCTATCAGAATATCTAAAGAATATATCTTCATCGCTCTTGGGCTCAAATTTATCTAAATTTCTTTTGTCATTATTGTGGATGAAGCATTTTGACCCAAACACTTTCATATGAGAGAGAGAGGGCGTGTTACCTTTCAGCAACTCATAAGGAGTCTTTTTGGTGTGTGGCCTTACCATAGATCAGTTGATAATGTAACAAGTCGTGTTTCCCGCCTTAGCCCAAAACTTCCTTGGGAGTTGGCATTCGGTAAGAATTGTTCTCGCCATCTCTATGAGTGTTCGATTCCTTCTTTCAACTACACCATTTTACTCAGGGGTTCTTGGTGATGAAAATCGATGTGAAATGCCTTCAGCCCTACAAAGATTATAGAATTCAGTATTTTCAAATTCACCACCATGATCAGATTGAAGGTTGGAGATTTTAAACTCACCATCTCGCATTATCTTCATATAGAGTGCCTGAAACTCATCAAAAGCATCATTTTTATGTGTGAGAAAGAAAACATATGTGAACCTAGAGAAATCATCCACCAAGACATATCCATATTTTCTACCACTTAAACTAGCAGTTCTGGTTGGACCAAACAAGTCCATATGAATCAGCTCGAGTGATTTGGATGATAAATTCTCAGACCTAGTCTTGAAGGATTTTCTTGTTTGTTTACCTAGGGCACATGCATCACACAATTTGTTTTCTTGTTTAAAAGATAGTTCAGGCAAACCTCTCACCATTGAATGCTTCAAAAGTTTATGTAAGACATTGTAGCTAGCATGTCCTAGTCTACGATGCCATAACCATGCAAGCTCAGATTTTGGTGCAGCAAGACAGAGGTTTATGTGAGCAGGATCATCTAAGTCAATCATGTAAACATTGTTGACTCTTTTACCAGAAAATTTTACCTTGTGAGATTTTGGTTCAAGGATTTTACATTCATGAGAGTCAAACATCACTTTGTGACCTTTATCACACAATTGACTTATACTGAGCCAGTTGTATTTCAAACCTTCAACTAGCAACACGTTTCCAATGGAGTTGGAGAGGTTCTTACCTACATTACCTGTTCCAATGATTCTTCCTTTGTTGTTCCCTCCAAATGTGACGTGTCCTCTTTCCTTTTTCTCCAAGAGATAAATTTTTGATTTGTCTCCAGTCATGTGTCTTGAACAGCCGCTATCAAGGTACCACCAGTTATGCATGGCTGCAAGACACTCCTGCACAAGGAATTAAGCAATGGGGTTTGGAACCCAACAAAACTTGGGTCCCTCCAACTTCTTCAGATTTTCAAAACATGATACCATCTCTTTTGGAATCCAAACCTTCCTAGCATTCATGTTCTCTTTGCTTAGTGCAGGAATTTGATTTTTCTTTTCAGCTTTGACATTCACTTTTTGTTTTAGAAGCTCTTTGTTGGATTTTGTAGAAGTTTGAGGAAGTTTACTTCTTAAACCATTGAGGCCACTGGTTGGTTTTGGGTTGAAAGTGATTATTTTGCCACCTAGGGGATTGAGACTTATAGGATTGATGCTCAAAGGAATCACAATTGTCCTAAAAGCAAGGTGGTGTCGACCTGCATGAATGGGAGTGTCGACCTGTCCTATGTGCAACCCAGTTATAGTGGCTTCTGGAAGTCTGAGCTGGGGATGGCCAAGGAAGTGTTGATATGTGCTGTGGGGAAGGTTGACTTTTCTTAGGTTTTTGAGCAATCTTTTTGGGAATTTCAGTGGCTTTCTCTTCAACCTTTTATTTTCCTTTGGGTGTTGTATTTGAGGTAGAGACATCAGAAGAGGAAACAAATGTGACAGTTTTTAACCCAATTGGCCTTTTGTTTGTGGGTTCAAAACCCAACCCTTCCTTATTGAAATTCATTCTAGTACCTAGCAATGCATCTAGATTTTCTCTTCCATCTACAAATTTTTCTAAAGATTGTTGTTTATCCTTCAACTCTTTTTGTAAGTTTTCAATATTTTGAAGGAGTTGAATGTTGACTTGTTTGATAGTATCATACTTCTCATTACTCAATTTGTTGTCCTTTTCATAGGCTTGCATTTTTAGCTTCATGCTATCAATCTCATTTCTTCAGTCTTCATTTTCAGTTTCCAAGTCAGCCATTTCTTTTCTTCCCTCTTCCAAGTTCTCAATCATTTTCTTAAGATCTTCAATTTCAGTTTCAAGTGAAGCAGTTTTATCATCCATATCATGATCATGCACAAACAAGTTAATTTTCTTTTTCAATGATTTATTCTCCTTCTTGTACATGTCATATTTCTCCATGAGGTGTATATATGCTTCCTCCCAATCATCAATTGTGAAATTTTCAAATGGAGATTTTACCTCAGTTTCTTCGTCACCTCTGGCCATGAGGTAAAGATCTTCTTTTTCTTTATCCGAGGAGCTGGTTCCATCATCACTTTCTTCTTCATCGCTCCATGTGGACACCATGGCCTTGTTCTTCTTCTTGCCCTTCCATTTGTTAGCTTTTTTGAATTTTTCCAGACATTCAGTCTTGAAATACCCTGGTTTGTTGCAAGAATAACAAATAATCTTGTCAGTTTTCTTAAAATTTTCAGAATTAGATTTGAAACCTTTCCTTACTTGTGACCTTCCTCTCATGAAGCTCTTACCTTCCTTTCTCAGAAATTTTTTGAACTTACGAGTGAGCATGGCTACGTCATCCTCATCTCGCTCACTTGCAGAAGTATCACCTTCATCAGAAGTGCTTTGACCGCTGGGTTCTGCTTTAAGAGCTAGGGACTTTTTCTTAGGTACCTCAGTCTCTTTGTTCTTTAGATTGATATCATATGTCATCAATGACCCAATGAGTTCATCTACCTTAGTAGTTGCGAGATCTCTGGATTCTTCAACCACGGTAGCCTTTGTGTGCCATACTGGGGTCAGTGATCTGAGAATTTTCCTTACAATTTTCTGCTCTGAATATTTCTTTCCAAGATCAGTTAGACTATTAGTAAGCAGAGTTAAGAGAGCATACATGTCTTGAATTGACTCATCAGGCCTCATCCTGAACATTTCATATTCAGAAACTAAAATGTTGGCTTTTGTTTCTCGTACCTAAGAGGTTCCTTCATAAATCACTTCTAACTTATCCCACATTTCTTTTGCAGTTACGCAGGATGTCACTCTTGAGAATTCTATTGGATGGAGTGAGCATTGCATGAAGTGTCTAGCACTCCAGTTGACAGTTGATTTCCTTATTTGTTCTTTGGTTCACAATTCCTTATCATCTGTAAGCTCATACGGACCTTTGCTGATTACTCGCAAGAGTTCGTAATCTTGGGCGCGAATGAACACCTGCATATGTTGTTTCCAATAAGGATAATTAGATCCAGTAAAATAAAGAGGCATATTCACAGAATGTCCTTCAAGTAATAAACCCTTGGATGACAATCCACCATTTTTCTCAAGGTCATTGGACCCCATAATGAGAAATTAGGCTCTCATATCACTTGTTGAGTAGTGGATGGCGGATCTAGAGGGGAGGGGTGAATAGATCTGTCCCTCTTTTCGCAGAACACCCCTCTTTAAAGCTAGATAAAGAAAATCACAGCGGAATATAACTAGCTTAACGAAGGACACAACAATTTGCTTAGCAAGATGTACAAGTAAAATAACGATTGAACCTAAGCATGCATCTAGCACAAACTAATCGCACAAACAAACTACAACACACGAGATTTTAAGGTGGTTCGGACTGAATCCCCAGTCCTACGTCCACCCCTCACCAAACCCGGTGAGGCTTCACTAGTGCAGCGAACCAAACCGCAGATCGGAGAACTTATGATTGCCTTCCTACTAACCACCGATAGGGACGACAACACCGCAGATTGGATCACCTTCCAACTGCCTTCCTACTAACCGCGGTAGAGACGATTCTCAATTTCAGTAGCTTGAACAAAATGAAAAGAGAACAAGTATGAGAATGATCAGACAAGAGATGAAATATGCTCAAAGAGAAAAGATCTTGTCTGAGATTGCTGGAGCTTGAATCTGATTCTTCAATGGTATCTTCTTCTTTGTGAAATGATCTTCCTTGGATCCCCTTGAGTTGATGAAGAGGATTATGGATGCAGATTTGGTCTCCCTTGAGAACCTTGCTTGCTTCTAGCTTCCTTGGAGGTTGCTTGCTTCAGATATAAGCTTGAATCACCTTGGAATGGATGAAGAACTTCTGCACAGAGTACTATTTACGGCTACAGTACCTCTTCTTCCTTGGACCTCCTCTAGCCTCTCTTGATCTCCCTTGATCCCTCTTGATGCATTAGGGTGTCTAACCCTCTTGTGTTGGTTTTATATCTTTTGAATGGTCCATAGACACCCCCCAGACCAGATCCATAAATCATGGGAGATTAGGTGACTTTAGGATTAAACAAATCCAAGAAAAGGGGATGCCCAAGTTGGGAAATCGAAGTCAAACATTACTGCATCGGGGCTGTCGGTCGACTGGAAGTTAGTGGCCGGTCGACCGGAAAGTTTTAGACATAAAGCTTTTCGGTGCTGGCAAAATCAGTCGACCGGCCAGGGGGAGTCGGTCGACCGGACCTGGGGCGGTCGACAGGACCTACTGGGGCGGTCGACCGATTCCTGTAAATTATGTAGCTTTTTCGGTTCTGGCAATTCTGGTCGACCGGTTTATGACCGTTGGTCGACCGAAAACTTGATTTTTCACAGTTTTGCTTCGATCAACCCCTTAAACCTGTTTGCAGTCCATTCCAGTCTGTGGCATCAAACTCTTTAGACCTTTAGGCATGAAACCAAGTGTGCACGGCCCCGTGGCTATGTCAAGTGTCGACTCTTTCTTGTAGAAGGGATTTTTATCCTTGGTTGGGCGGGATTATTGGGCTTTTACTTTTGCCATCTCCACTCCATTCCTTGGCATATCTGTCATGAAAGAACATCAAGTTTTTCAGTCATATGAGAGTGGGAAACATCAATGACTTATAGTGTTTAGCCATTATCAAAACCATGAATGTCAAATGACTCAAATGACCACAGGGGCACAACACATACTTCCTGGGTGTGGTCCCTGTGGTTGCTCCGCAGCTACCTGCAGCATCCGTGCCTGCCAGCGCTGTCGACGCTCAACAGCTGCTTCCAGCATCAGCGACTCGCTCGAGCGTCGGGCTCGGGCTTTCCATCACTGGCCCTCACGGGGATCCCAGATCAGTTCTTGTCCGGGCAAGCGTCAGCCCCCGGGCCCAGTGATGCGGGATGAACCACGGACACGACAAGCTCGCGATTGTCCCTTAACGAGGGAAGCGTCGGACGTGCACGGTTGAGAAACCGGCAATGAGCTAGGGTGATCGGCTCTCTTTTGTGCTCGGATCAGGTCACGGGACGGTCACACTCTCTCTCGCAGCAGCGGTGAATGATAATATAGCGAGCTAACGGACCTAAAACATGCTCTCTAGCAGCGGCATAAACAAATATATATGAAATAAAGCAAATGCCAAATGTAGGAGCGAATACGATACCTCCACGCTCCCGGCGTGGGGAAGACGGACCCGGTCGAAACTCGTACTCCCTGACAAGTATTACACTAATGTTACAGCAATGGACTACTGCCCACTCCACGCAGGGAGGTAAAGGGCGACACAAATGGGACTGGGAGGATCGATTTCGGGTTGACGGGCCGCTTCGTGGGTTGATTCGGCTGCACGCGTACTCGCGACCGTGGGGCCCACGTGCTGGTCGGAAGTGCCGTGTTGGACCCGGTGACACCGTAGTAGTAGGGACACTTAGGGAAGCGCTCCCTGGGATGACGGCACGCTGGAACGTCGACCAGAGGCCGGGCGGCTCCGTTCGGCACCGGTCGGAATAACCGGCCACGGATCTGCCGGTTCTATTTTCAGGCACGCGCTCCGGCGAGAATGGACGCTGCGATCAGCCCCGATGTCGGATCGACACGAAACTGGCGCCGTTGGAAAGCTAACTCGAATTACTGAGATCTAGGACCAGAGAGAAAAAATGGAGTGCTCCAGATCTGGCCTTGACCGAATTTCCAAGCTGCTGTTGTACAGTGGCCGAAATCTCAGATCAGCATGGAACTTTCCTGAGAGTTGGCGTTGACTGATAGGTATACCTCCGAATCTGAAGTTGAGTTCTGCAGCAAAGTTGTAGATATTCAAGAGAGGAAACGGGAGATACCTTTTGTGAAAAGTTTTGTGGAGAATTGAAGTTTCTAGAAATTTTATACTAGCGGTGGGTCGGATCTGGACTGAAGCAGACAGAACTAATTTTGGAACTTGGACGAATTTTATAAAATATGTGGAGGGCAAACCAAAAATCAGAAAAATTCGTGGTGATAGGGTAAGGGGGACACAACCTTCAATAAAATTGGGGGTTCCTGGGAAAATCAAAAGAGGGGTCGAATATGGGAAACTCAAGCGGACTATCACAGTGAACAGACAGCTGACAGATCTGGGAAGGGGTTGAAAACTGAAAATGGGAAAATAGTTAAAGAATGAATTTGGGCGTGAAAAGTTTTGTGGAGATGGGGTTTCAAGTGGAGAACAACCCCTGAAATTTTCAGATCAAGAAGATGTCTGAGTTGAGTGCAGGAATTCCCGTAGTAGACCTCTATTCTGTAAAACAGAACCTTGGCAGCACTTCAGAATCGACGTCGCGGCGGCTCGTTGGCGGCACGAATGGCGGCGGCGGCACCGGAGATGAACTCAGAGATTGAGGGGGAGGAGATAGAGAGGATCCACTCTAGAATTGGGGGTTGGAGAAGGAAGAACACCAGGGGAAGGAGCTGGGGGCGCAAGAGGCTCTTGGGCTTTCAACAATTTTTCTATCATTCATTAATTTCCAAATGGAAAATACAAGGTTTTATATGCTTCACACCAAATCAAATTTTCACCATTGGATCTAGGGATGGGGAATGAAAGGCCAAGATGAAATGTGACCAACACACACAAAAAAAATAAAATAATCAAGGGGGGGCGGCCTATTGACCAAGGGAGACAAGTTGAAATGGTAGGTAGCCTACCATGGAAATATTTAACCACTTGTCTACCCATGTGGCATTTGACATTCAACCCTTCTAGATGGCCACCTAGGATGGTTGACCAGCCCCACATGAGTGACATGGACCAATGGGAAAGGGCTGAGGGCCCCCTTGCTGGTCCTACTGGTAAATTACATAGAAACCCACACAATCTACGGGAATGATGCATTGGCTTACAAAGCCTTACAATTGCGCATATACTTTCCCATGGATATAAAAATAAACTAAAGGACATAAATACAAAATGAAATGTACATGCTCGGCATCGATTCCCATCAACTCTCCCCGGGTGGGAGTAACTCGACCCCGTCGAGTAAGAGGTGCGACTGCTCGGGTACTCCGGCGGATCCATCACCGTGCCAAGTAACGGGGGTATGCGCCACTCCAAGTGACCATCACATGCTCATTCCATATATACTCGATATGCACAAGCTGCTACGGGCTAGAGGTGGACACTCGAAATGGGGCACTCTCAAAAGGGGAGGTGGCGGCTCGAAGACTCACTAGGAATCACCACTGAGTCCCTGTAGGTGACTACATCCTGGTGTAGATGTAGAACCGATCCCATACTCATCGAGCGAGTTCACTCGCCTCTCACTCATAATAGACCGTCAACGAGCTTGCACAAGACACATGCAGACTCACCAAGCACTAACACACGTATGCAAACCATACAAACAATCGACTCAAAACACACCACACAAAGAAAACACACTGACTCATGCACGGACACGCAATGACATCACCCCACTAAGTGGCTGCATCCTGAGCTGCGAGAGAGTCCTCAAGCTCTTCCCCCAAGGCATAGTACTCCTCGGCAAGTGTCGGGTCGGCCATGTAACTGAGACACTCAAGCTCGGGAGGTAAGGTTTCTCCAGCACCTAGGGCTAGGGTGGCGCGAGCGGGACATTCACTGGCAATGTGGCCAAACCAGTGACAGTGGAAACACTGCACTCGCGACCGACTGCTCTCTCCGATAAGAGGGGCCTTACCCTTATCCTCCCGACGGTTAGGGGGTGTAGGTAACAAGGGTGGAGGTGTAGGCGCCGTGGGCAACAGGGGAGGAAGTGTCGGGGCCAGGGGACAGGCTATGTGTGCCGGGGGACGGGCAACGGGTGCCGGTGGATGGGGTGGAGGTAGATCCCGTGGTGGGGGAGGTCGAGGTCTAGGAGCGAAGTGCTTCTGATGGGCGGGCTCCTGAGGACGAGCCATGGGTCCCCTCGGGTATGAACCTAAGGAGCCATGGGAATCACGACGGGGAGGAGCGGGGCTCCACCGTGGAATAGACTCGAACTCTCCCTCGAATTGCTCCATTTCGAGAGCAACTTGATATGCATCTCCAACTTGTCCACCTTGCGGCGGAGAAGCTCATACCGTAGGTGCGGCTGTAGACCACGCCGAAACCGAGAGACGGTAAGGGAGTCTTCCTCCTTGGCATCACATTGCAAGTAGTATTCATCAAATTTGGCGATGTAATCAGAGACGGACCGGTCTCCTTGGATGAGACTTTGCCACCTCTCTATAAGACGCTGGCGGAAGGAGGTAGGGAGGTACTTCTTCCTAAGCTTCTCTCTCATCTCGGTCCACGTATCGATCGGAGGTTCATGACGATGAAACAATAGATTCTCCATGTTCCTCCAATATGTTTGTGCTTGACCTAAAAGTTTCATCCTGGCAAACTTGACCTTCCGTTGGTCCGACATCTCGAACCACTCAAAATATCGGTCCATGCCAGCCTCCCAATCAAGATAGACCTTTGGGTCTAAGGTCCCGTCAAAGGTGGGAGGGTCGGCCCGAACGGTCTTAAGGGCCCGTTCATCCATATCTTGGTCGTGGGTACGCCGTGTAGGGCGATGATCACGACCATGTCCCCGATGCTCATTATCGGACTCATAGTCATGCACCTCGGGGACTTCGTGCCTCCTAACAGCTACCCCTTGAACCCTTGGAGTCGCGGGTTGGTGAACCGGCTCCGGTTGACCTTGTGTAGGTGGGACGGGTGCCTGGACTGGGGCAATCGGGTGTGTCTCGACTGGACCTTTCTCTAGTGCGGCAACTCTCCCGACCAATCCCTGAACGTACTGGTTCGACCCTGCGGCCCTATCCTCTACGGCCTTCATCCTCTCTTCTAGGCAGGTGCCTAGGCCATTCATCTGAGTACTCAACCCTTCCATCCTATCCACTCGAGTACTTAACACATCCATGCGCTCACTCAACCCATCCATTTTCCCCATAAGAGTTCGGAACATTGTGGCCACTTCATCGGAACTATAGACTCGGGATTCCGCCATAGGTGGTGGTGGGGGTGAGTATTGAGTACCTCGACGAGTGGGCATGCAAGACACGGAGTAGGAGACACCGACTAATGCAAATGCACACTACCAGATGATGCACCTAGACGTAACCAAAACTCGGCACGTGGCGGAGTTAATCGATCCGAAGATCACTCGCACAAGTGTGCGGCCTTCCCGATAGGCGTAGCCTAACGTTCGGACAACACCTTTTGATATACTAGGTTATTGGGATGCAAATGCAAAAAGACACACTTTTTTTTTGTTTTAAAACAATGATGACCCTAAACACGACTTAGACAATGACTAATGGCTAGACGTAAATGACACTCTTTTTTTTTGACACCCTAGACTCAAACTGGCTCTGATACCAAATTGATGCGGGACGGACCACGGACACGACAAGCTCGCGATTGTCCCTTAACGAGGGAAGCGTCGGACGTGCGTGGTTGAGAAACCGGCAATGAGCTAGGGTGATCGGCTCTCTTTTGTGCCCGGATCGGGTGACGGGATGGTCACACTCTCTCTTGCAGCAGCGTTGAATGATAATATAGCGAGCTAACGGACCTAAAACATGCTCTCTAGCAGCAGCATAAACAAATATATATGAAATAAAGCAAATGCCAAATGTAGAAGCGAATACGATACCTCCACGCTCCCGGCGTGGGGAAGACGGACCCGGCTGAAACTCGTACTCCCGGACAATTATTACACCAATGTTACAGTAATGGACTACTGCCCACTCCACGCAGGGAGGTAAAGGGCGACACAAATGGGACCGAGAGGATCGATTCTGGGTTGACGGGCCGCTTCGTGTGTTGATTCGGCTGCACGCGTACTCGCGACCGTGGGGCCCACGTGCTGGTCGGAAGGGCCGTGTGGGACCTGATGGCACCGTAGTAGTGGGGATGCTTAGGGAAGCGCTCCCTGGGATGGCGGCACGCTGAAACGTCGACCGGAGGCCGGGCGGCTCCGTTCGGCACCGGTCAGAATAATCGGCCATGGATCTGCCGGTTCTATTTTCAGGCGCGCGCTCCGGCAAGAACGGACGCTGCGATCAGCCCTGATGTCGGATCGACACAAAACTGGCGCCGTTGGAAAGCTAACTCGAAATACTGAGATCTAGGACCAGAGAGAAAAAATGGAGTGCTCAGATCTGGCCTTGACCGAATTTCCAAGCTGCTATTGTACAGTGGCCGAAATCTCAGATCAGCAGGGAACTTTCCTGAGAGTTGGCGTTGACTGATAGGTATACCTCCGAATCTGAAGTTGAGTTCTTCAGCAAAGTTGTAGATATTCAAGAGAGGAGATTAGGGATACCTTTTGTGAAAAGTTTTGTGGAGAATTAAAGTTTTTAGAAATTTTATACTAGCGGTGGGTCGGATCTGGACTGAAGCAGATAGAACAGATTTTGGAACTTGGATGAATTTTATAAAATATTTGGAGGGCAAACCAAAAATCAAGAAAATTCGTGGTGATAGGCGAAGGTGGACAGAACCTTCAATAAAATTTGCGGTTCCTGGGAAAATCAAAAGATTGGTCGAATATGGGAAACTCAGGCGGACTGTCACAGTGAACAGACAGCTGACAGATCTGGGAAGGGGTTGAAAACCGAAAATGGGAAAATAGGAAAAGAATGAATTTGGGCGTGAAAAGTTTTGTGGAGATGGGGTTTCAAGTGGAGAACAACCCCTGAAATTTTCAGATCACGAAGATGTCGGAGTTGAGTGCAGGAATTCCCGTAGTAGACCTCTATTCTGTAAAACAGAACCTTGGCAGCACTTCAGAATCGACGTCGCGGCGGCTCGTTGGTGGCACGAATGGCGGCGGCGGCACCGGAGATGAACTCAGAGATTGAGGGGGAGGAGATAGAGAGGATCCACTCTAGAATTGGGGGTTGGAGAAGGAAGAACACCAGGGGAAGGAGCTGGGGGCGCAAGAGGCTCTTGGGCTTTCAACAATTTTTCTATCATTCATTAATTTCCAAATGGAAAATACAAGGTTTTATATGATTCACACCAAATCAAATTTCACCATTGGATCTAGGGATGGGGAATGAAAGGCCTAGATGAAATGTGACGAACACACACAAAAAAAAATAAAATAATCAAGGGGGGCGGCCTATTGACCAAGGGAGACAAGTTGAAATGGTAGGTAGCCTACCATGGAAATATTTAACCACTTGTCTACCCATGTGGCATTTGACATTCAACCCTTCTAGATGGCCACCTAGGATGGTTGACCAGCCTCACATGAGTGACATGGACCAATGGGAAAGGGCTGAGGGCCCCCTTGCTGGTCCTACTGGTAAATTACATAGAAACCCACACAATCTACGGGAATGACGTATTAGCTTACAAAGCCTTACAATTGCGCATATACTTTCTCATGGATATAAAAATAAACTAAAGGACATAAATGCAAAATGAAATGTACATGCTCGACGTCGATTCCCATCACCCAGTCTCGGCCGACTTCCCGCATGGGCCCCGCGCCTCAAGCTTTGGCCACCGTTACAGCATCCCGCTCGGGCCTCCAACCCCAGGCCCCAGTTAAGCCAGCATCTGACATAGGTTTCTACCCCCGGGTGCCCGACTTCCCAGCACCGCGTTCGGGCCTTCAGACTCGAGCCCCAGTCGAGCCAGCTCCCCGCACGGGTTTCCCAACCCGGGGGTAAGGCTCCCCAATACTCTACTCGGGTCTTTCGACCCGAACCCCGGAAGAGCCGTTGTCGGGCACGGATTCTCAACCCCGAGTTTGAGGCTCCTCAGCGTCCAGATAGGGCACACTACCCTAGGATTTTTCAAGGTTGATCCCTGGTGTAGACTCTCCACGTCGGGCCCTGGGCCTCTCAGCTCCACTATCGGGTTCTTCCCCTTACCATCCAGTGACACCGACTCCCAGCACAAGATTGCCTCTATGGGATGTGGCAATTCCCATGTCGGCCGTGGGCCGTTCGTCCCACACTTCAGCCCCGCCAGTGCTCGGTACAAGTTCACAACCTTGGGTCGCCGGCACCTCAGCACCTTCTACGACGTTGCTTCTCGGTGCAACAGTGTCATCTCGAGCATCGGCAACACTTCTATCGACTCGGGCGAGAGCTTACACCTGAGCTGCCCGGCCATCGGCTCCCGATACGGGTCTCATACCCTGGGGGCCGATCCCAGTGCTTTCAACTGACAGCCCTATGTAGCCAGCAACCATAGGTCGGGTCTTCTCGGTCTGTCACCTGGGGGCAGGGTCTTCCTCGGCTCCCCAGAAGAAGCGTCACCACGGCCGTAAAGGCAGGTGACTAGCCACTGCGACCAGCAACTCTGGCAGGACTTTTCTTGTCGGCAACTTGGGGATTCGTCTCAACGGGGGTGAACCAATCATACCCCAGGAACGGACCATCCCTATGGTTCCCACCTCCAACTATTTCGACCTCCTGCGACAAACACAAGAGGACAAGGCAGAGCTCGGAGAAGTGGGCGCCCCGGTAGTAGCCCGGGTGCACCCACACCAGCCGGATATACGAGCTCCTAAGTACCGTCGGAGAAACAACTACAAGGGAGACCAGCAACCTAACTTGAGAAGAACTTGGGTGACCCCGGAAGAAGCTCAAGCCGTTCGGAGGGCACGCCTTAGAAACACCCTGCGAGCCCTTAGACATGGCGTCAGGCAAGACGCAGCTGATTCCACAATGGCACCATCGGACGATGCCCGGCCATCCAATGTCTCTCACCTAAGTAAGCGGAGGCAAAGGCGGGCCCATCCCGGGGCCCGCCAGCAACCCGTCCCAAGTTCCCCTCAGGCCGACATCGGGAGGGAGGCTCCTCTACAACGCACCTCGGTCTTCGACAGACTGGGCATACCCGTCCGCCCTAAGGAACATCCCGGGAGGAAGCGGACGGCCCGGTTCATCAACGACGTGGTTAGGGTGTTCGTGTGCTATGCCACCGGACATAAACTTGACACTCAGTCTAACGATCTGAACCAGCCCCTAGCCCATTTCAGGAGGCCGCGTCATCAGACTCAACCTCCGGCCCCGACAGGTCACATTGGCACTTCTATCAGACCGCAGGCATCGGAACGTGCAGAAGAAGTTCCAACCAAGGACCGTGACGCTCCTGTCAACACGGAACTGGTCAACAATGATCCTCCCGCGAACGAGGTTCAAGAGGTGACCCTCGAGACTCTCGTGAAGGAGAACTAGCATTCGAAGGCCCCCCTGCAAGACCTCCTCCAGGAACGAGACCTTCATTATAATGCCCCGGATTTTTCGGATATTTTTTCGGATCATTTTAGTGGGTCTCGGAGTGTATTTTGTGTTTTACACGTGTTTTTCCCTGATGCACCTTCGGAACTCTGTGCAGGATGAACCATGACGTTCTCCGACTCTAGGATAGAACCGGCGCGTTGTGCTCCTCCCGAGGATCGCGGAGGTAATTTTTCGTAATTTTTTGAATTTCCTCAATTTTTAGGTTTTTCTATATATTAACCTCCTTTTTCTCTCCCCCCTCTCCTTTCCTCACTCTCTCCCTCTCTCTTCTCTCACGCTCTCCCTTCTCACCCTCTCTTCTCCGACGGCCGATGGAGCAAGGTGGGGGCGGGCGGTAGGGTGACGCGGGCGAGGAGGACGGTGAGGATGGGTCGAGGATAGAGGGTCGGTGGTGCGTGGAAGCTCGACTGCGGGTTCATGGAGCGACGAGGGTTTCGTGGAGTTTTCTTCGTGGATCGGCGTCCACGGCGCATGAAATCTTCGGTGGAGGTAGGGAGATGGACCCCCAACTCGCGTACTTCATTTCCCGTGAGTTTGGTAGGCCGTGGCGAGCCGAGCGTGGGTTTATTGCCATTTTTTGGGAAAAAACATGATTTTGGGGTGTGAGCCCGATCTAGCGTTTTAATGTGTTAATCGGTGGTTTGAGAACATCTTTGAATGTCTAGGGGCTTGGGGAAGAGTTTCCCCTTTGTTTCCCCATCACTCAGGGGTGATTAGCACGTGGAATGAGTTTCCCATCTTTTTCTCGCCGTTCTTGGTTTTCCGGAAGTGTGGCGGTCCTTCCAGTGACCGCCACTTCCTTCTGGCGATCCCCGTTCGACTATTTCGATCTTTCCGTGCGTGGGTTGGGCCTGGCGGCCTAACGATGAGCCGCCAGACCCAGGTGGCGGCCGAAGGTGCGACCGCTAAGCCCAATTGGCCGGCGTGGCCTTCGAGGCATTTTGACCTTTGGTTTTTGATCGTTGGAGGCTTTTGGGTCTGGCGGCCGAGGGTACACCCGTCTCATGTCTTTTGGCGACCCTATATAGGACCGCTTGTCCTTTCGTGACCCAGGGTGTGGCGGCCTATCGTTGAACCGCTACAGTCCGTGTGGCGGCCCATTGTTGGACCGCTAGCTCTTGTGGCGGCCCAAAGGTTGACCGCCAGCGGTTCATGTCCGACCGGAGTTATGTTTTACCGATTTGAGTCCCGGGTGAGAGGACCTCGATCCGCGTGCTGACCCGTTGTCTGACTGATGTTGGGCATCATGTGAGGGCCACACGTTAGGGTGTCGTGGGATCCTCGGAGGTGGTGTTCTCGACTTGAGTCGCCGTGGATCGGTGTGTGCGCGGTGGGGCTTCCCCCGCATGTCGTAGATTTCTGCGGAAGATGGTTCCCGAGTGGGCCAAGTGTTTGGCCTTGGACTGCGAGTCCAGTAATCTGGCTTGGGGCTGGAGGTTTCTCACTTTTTCCTGGGATGGAGAATCGATGTGGCGGCTTGTGAGCTACCTTGGGAATCATGCTTCTATGCTTTTCACGTGGGCCGTATGTGGCCTGTGGACTGTGAGTCCAATTACCCAGCCTGAGGCTGGAGGATCTCTTGAGTTCCCTTTTGAGGAAATGGTCTTGGCGACTCGTGAGCTACCTCGGTATTCGTACTACCGTGATTTTAGACCTAGGGATTAGACTAGATTAACGGCGGTGTGCCATTGCGTACGACGATCTTGACCCCGAGTCTTATGACTCAAGGACCGTTGGATTTAGTGAGTCCAGAGGACTATCCAGAGTCTAGTGGCTCGATGCCACTTGGTTCTTCTCAACTTTTGCGTAGGTTGTGTGCGTGTTTCTCGGAGAGTGGTCACACCAGTGACTCCCCACTAGTCGTAGCCTTCCGACACGCGAGTGGTCCCACTAGGGAGTGGTGACGAGGGTACCCCGAGAGACGGTTTTTTGACTGGTTTCCGTTGGGCCCCACGTCTACCAGCCAGAGTCCGGCTGAGGGGAAAACCAGTCAGAGGGCCAGACCAGGGACGCACGGTCTATGTGTACACACGTGGTTGGGGGTGGTTGGACCCGCACTGATGAGCGCGACCCCAACTAGTCACTTGTTCTGTGGTTACTTGTACGGTGTCTCAGTTCCCGCTGGGCCGGAGGAAGACACCTGAGGCACGGACTAAGACGTCAATCGACACATCCGGCCTTGCTTCTGGTGGGCAGGTACTCCGGTCACGTGAGACGTGACTCTCCTGTTTCCGGGTTCCGCTTCCCGTCTGCGAGATGTGGTTTTCTGGACCGTCCGGTGTTTCCGAGTTAGTGGCCTGGGTGCTAGTAGGTTCACCAAGGTTGCGTCTTGTTAGTGTTGTGTTTATGACGAGGTGGTCGTGACTTGACCTTGGACAGCGTGTCCAGGTTGGCCTTGTCCTGGGAGATAGGCCTCTACGGCAGGGTTGCCATGGGTTTTACCTCGGTGAGTGGTGTTAGTGTGGTCCGGTTCCTGATTGTGAGATCGAGATTTCTCTTTCTGCTTGACCGGTACAATAGTAGTTGTAGTGACAAGTTTTGACCGGCCACCGAGTTACTGTTCCTGCTGCTACTGTTGTTCTTGTAGTTACTGCTTTTCGTGCCGCCATTGTTCTCAGTTGGGGTTCCGTGGGATCCCTACTGAGCCAGTGACAGGAGACTCACCCCTGCGTTTCAGGTGCGGCGGTTCTTCCTCGAGGTTTGAGGGTGCTGTTCAGAGGTTCTTAGGTGCCAGCTCGCAGGGCCGAGTGTCTACTTGGCCTGTGGTATATTTTACTACTTTAGACTGTACTTTCTGTTGGACTAGACTCTGTTGTAGTAGTTGTTATTTATTTCTATTAATTGTTGAATTGTCCTGCCTTATTTTCTCTTTCTTTGTACCTCCACACTCCTTTTAGCCCTTCCGAGCCCTCCTGGCTCGTGGGCGGCGGGCCAGGATTCGAATGGTATCGGGTTCTTCTCGGTATCCAGATCTTGGGTCATTACATTCATCCTTAGCCACCTGCCAGGCCTCCGGCCGAAGCACCAGCCCCGCCAGGTGGGCATAATGGCAACAATGCCTCAGCGGCTACTGCCTGAACCCCGTCAGCAACTGGGTTCGGCATGCCCCCAGTAGAAGCTCAACCACGAGCATCCAATATGCCAGTGCCAGAAAATCTCATGGCACAGTGCCAGATGATCCAGCGAATTGTCGAAACAAAGCTCGCCCAGTATGGCGAAGGGGTTGCCACTATAGATCTCTATAGCGTGCCCTACCCGCTTCACCACCAGTTAAAAAAGCTCCCTCAAGAGTGCGCCAAGCCCCCGAAGCTACAAAAGTTCGACGGGCAAGGGTCTCCACATGAGCACTTGGCCTACTACGTTACGGCCATGGGTGAGTTAGCGTTGGACGAATCTTATCTCCTCTGCTACTTCGCCCCTTCACTTAGGGAAACAACCTTTCAATGGTATTCTCGCTTGAAGCCCAACTCAGTCATTGACTGGGCGGATCTTCAGAAGAAGTTCTTGGACCGTTTCCAGATGGCTGAGCGAAAGATCTCCCTAGCTGATCTCTGCTCTCTCCGATAGAAGAAGGGTGAAAGCGCCCTCAACTTCATCAAGAAATGGCGAGACCTCAGCATGAGGTGTATCAACCCGCCAGTCCAAGAGGACACCATCACCATATGCCGCCGAGGCTTGGCGACCGAGGTCAGCGAAAAGTTTCTCGACACCAACATCAAAGGCTTCGACCAGCTCAACTCGGCAGTCACCGAAATAGAGATGTTCTTCATCGATAACCCGAGCTATACTTCAGCAAAGGGTAAACAAACGCTAGAACGCCAGCCCAGTAAGGAGGTAAACATCATCGAGTTCACCCCCGACGCCTAAGCCAGTACGGAGGCCGAACCAAACGGCCCTAAAAAAATGCCAGCAGATAAGTCGGGCGGTCCTTGTTTCTTAGAGCGTATGAAGACACCCTTCTCCTTCAAGAAGGAACATACGAAGATGCTCTTTGACCTCTGCATGGCCCAGAAGATTGTCGAGATGCCAGAAATCAGCAAGCCGGACGAGGCTCTGAAGACCGACGATCCCATCTATTGCCCATATCATAGCATGATGGGTCACCCAATTGAAAATTGCTATGTCTTCATGACTCTGGCGCAAAAGTGGATCCGAGACGGTCTCGTTAAAATAAATAGTGGTCTCGTCGATCCCCCGCAACCACATACGTGGTCCAGGCCCGCTAAAGCAGCGCGTGTGGTTCACTACCCGGCCAGCGTGATCCATATGATGGCCACGTTCTCCCTCTCTGACGTCAAAGTAGAGGTGCCCAGCACCAGTCAAGGTGAGCATTCGCTCTGGTATCTGGGGTGGAGGCCTTGGCATGATCGCATACGCCTCTCCTTCCCTAAGGAGAGGACCCGATGACTCTTCGATGTCCTCGTCAAGAGGGGGCAAATCATGCCCCGTGATCTGCCAGTAGACTACACTCACTTGGACTTTAGTCACCCCCAATACTGCCCTTTCCACGCCAGAATCTACCACGCGATCGAGTCCTGCGAGGAAGTTTAGTGCCTCATCTAGGAACAGATCCAGTGGGAGCAGATCGATGATGAGGGAAATTCCATGGCACTCGTGAGACTTTGACATGCTGTCAAAGAAACCCTGAGCATCGCCAGAGATTTTCCTTCCAGAGCAACTAGATCCTCCTCAAGAAAATGGGCACGGGCTGCCTTACCAGCATACTCCAGAATGGCTCGAGTTTTGGACCGATAACCGAGAAGCACTCGAGACATTGCAAAGGCGTAGGGAGTAGGATGCCAATCAGGAGATGGAGCCGAGCGACTTCCCGGTAAACGTCATCCATCCTCCTGCCACCACGACCTTTCCTGACTCCCTGACATCACCAGCCAGCCAGCCGGCCCCTGCCACTTCGACAGTGCAATGGCGGCCCTGGCAGGAGCTAGAATCTCTCCCCTTCTCTAGAGAAGACACCACCACGCTCCTCCAGGTCCTTCTTGGCAGAGAGAATGTCCTGGTGGGTGAGTCGACAATGGGCTCCTAAGGCCCCTCTCACTCTCCCCCTGCCCTACCTCCATCTCTGGCATCCAGGGATAGGAAGGGGAAGCAAAAGCAGGGTGAGGTCCCGGCCCGGCTGTGTCATGTCCCCTCAGCCGGTGAGCCATCGACTCCTCTCCGCTTGCCCTATAACCCAATCCAAATTGCAAAGAAGACATATTCGGAGTCTTCAGTGACTTTGGCTCGTACGTCGGGCCCACCCCCACGAGGCCCAGTCAATGCGTAGAGTCGGGGTAACTACCCAGAGCGGCAATACCCTACGGTACCTTGGGCTAGCACCGGACCTTGCTTCCAGCACGATGGCAGAGGCAAGACGAAGGAGCAACACACCAAGCCCGTCTTCAAGTCCCCCTCTTAGCAAAAGGCTTCACCACCACGGGTAAGGCATCAAACTGCACATACGTCTTCGGATGCTGACTCCAGTGTACCAGCTCAGCAAAAGACACCTCCCTCGCCGCCACGGGTAAGGCATCAAACCACGCACACATCTTCGGACGCCAGTCCAGGTATCCCAGCATACCAGGAGTTGCCATTTGAGGTCATAGAGTAGGCGATTAACGCCACCTTCCAGATACAACAAGTGGAAGGTGCTTGGATTGAAATCCGGGTGAAGAAAAGTCATTGACCTCATCCTGCCAAGGCACCAGCTCGTGATGCATTCCCTAGTTGATGTTTTGTGTTTGGTTTTAATGATAACAAAACGATTGTGCTTGTGTGTGTTTCATTGAGCAACATGTTTATATATTGACTGATGAGTTGAAAGATGGTTTTGTATTGAATGAGCTTGAATGAGATTTTCATGGTGTCTAAATGCATGGCTCATGAAGCTGTTTTGAGTTGATGTCATTAGGTTGCATGTATAGCTCATTAGATCTCACAAGATATGGTCTTCATTTGGCTTGTTTACAAATGAGTTACTTGGGTTGATATGGGCTATTTAATCTTGATGATGGAGTGTAAAATTAATAAGCTTGCATATTTTCATCTTGTATGTTCATGGATGTGTTCATAGGACCCTTGAGCTAGAGTCCTATTCTTTTCATGTGAATTTGGTTATCATGCTCATTCTAAGTGCAAAAGGTTCAAGACTATATGATCTTCTTATAAGATTGTAGCTGCTATGTTTTCCAAAGTGCTTTTATGCACATTGACCATGGATTTTAATGTATGTGCTTTCTGCACCTTCTTCATGGTTACAAGTTGCTCACACCTTGTTCACACTTATGCCTTATGGTCATAATCCTATGTTGTGATTATTGAATGTTCAAAATGCTTTGATGCAACTTGATCATGTGTTTTTCATATACACATCATATGATTTTAACTTCATTTATCTTATTATGTAGGTTTGGAAAATAATGCCAATCTCATATGCAAAGGTATCAAAGATCATGGTGAGAACTTGGTATTTTGCATGTGTATGTTTTTGGGAGAAAATGGTAAGTTTTCATCTGGAGTTTTTTTGATCTTGATGGAAGTGGTTGGTATATGTTTTTACATTGTTTAATACCAAGGAACACTTGGTTGTTAGTCATTTATCATCTAACATTTTCAGTCTTTCATTGGGTTTTTAAAGATCGGGTTTTTATATATCAGACTGAACTTCTCAAAATCTGGAACACTGTTCATTACTGTTCATTCCGGTCGACCAAAATTCCCAGAATCAAAAGGTTCGGGGTCTGTGAATTTTCGGTCGACCGCCCCTAATTTCTGGTCGACTGCCAACGTCGAAAACTCAAAAACGTGTTTCCGAAACTCATCTAAACCAAATCAAAAGGTGCCTAACCTTATGTCCCCTTGTCCCTAGGTTGGTGGTAGACTTATTGGGGGTCTTTTGGAGGATTCTAGAAGGGTTATGTTGGTCTTTTGGTGTTCTCTATATTGGCTTAAGTGAGAGCTACGAATTTAACAACTCTTAACCCTAATGTGTTGATGTTTTCCTTCTTGCAGGTGGAGAAAGAGGATATAGCAAGAAAGAGCTCAAGCCAAGGGGATTTGATCAACATCCAGAAGGATTTGGAGATTGTGCATGAAGAGAAAGTGAAGTGGATTGAAGAGAGGAACGCATTGACGCTCAAATCGACGGCATCCGGCTTACCTCCGAATCGAGCATCAAAGAACATCATCATCTGGCCTGGAAATCGAAGGGGGAACAACTTCCACAGCTTACTCCTATCCATTTGTGATTGTTCTTAAGGGTTTCATTTGTGTCTGAGCATATCTTGAGTATGTGTTTTGATTTCCTCAACTCATAAAGATTTTTGTGTGTGTGTGACCGTCTGTGTACGGTTGTGTGATTTAGGTGCTGCGGGTGTTGCAGCTCGTGTTTGTGTATGTCGTTTGCTGCATTTGTTACGGCAAGTCTGTGTGCATTGTGATCTGGTGTTGGATCGTGTTGGAGACTCTGTCTCCGTGTTTGTGTGTGTGTTGGGGCACGTCCCCGTGTGTGTGTGCAGGCGTATTCCTACGTGTGTGTGTGTGTTGGAGCGTTGCTCCGTGTTAGGGATTTATCCCCATGTGTGTTGGAGTCTTGCTCCGTGTTGGGGAGTTTTCCCCGTGCTGGTCTATCCAGCGAGTGGAGCCTTACCAGTTGGTAAGGGGTGGACGTAGGGAGCCCGTCGTGGTCCCGAACCACCTTAAAAATCTTCGTGTCCTGTGGTTTGTCTTGTGTGGTTGCCTCCTTATCATCTACCTCATTCACAGGAGATTGTGTTTCAAATCATACATTGTTCACATACATTGCTTGATTGTCTAAATTCCACTGTGTGTCATACTTGTTTGACAATTGTGTTTACGTGCTCGAGTGAGTCGGAAGAGATTGAGTGAACTTAGCTTACACTGTCTAGGTTAATCCCTTCAATCTTGTCAAAATTGTTAATTCCGCATAGTTAGTTTTTAATTTACCTTTTTTAGTGGGGGACAATTCAACCCCCCCTTCTTGTCCGCTCGCCTACCTGGGACCAACAATTGATATCAGAGCACGGCTCTAATTCCTTGGGTCTAACGACCTTTAGGGTGATCTCTCGGCGAGTTTCATTGAGCATCATGTCCTATGCTTGTTTGTCTTCCCCTCCTCCTTATTTTGATGGTCACGACTATATTTCTTGGAAAAATAAAATGTCTTTCTATCTTGGTATGAAAGAGCGTGAAATCTGGGAAGTTATATGTAATGGTCCACATAAACTTCCATCAATTGAAAGGGAATGGAGTGCAAAGCATGAAAAGAAAAATGAAATCAATCTTCGAGCTTTGAATTTTATAAGGAATTGTATAAAGTCTAATGTTCTTTCCCAAATCTCCTCTTGCAGGTCAGCCAGAGATCTATGGGATAAACTGGCTATATTTGAAGGAAACCTAGAAGATTCCCAGGTGGGTACATGCTTGATGGCTAATGATGAGGAAAGCTCAAGTCATGTAAATTCTGATTCTGAAGAACCCTCAATTGAAGAATGGCAATTAGCATATGCCGATTTACATGACAGATGCAAAAAATACAAATCTGAAATCAAGAGATTGAAAAAGAGAAATGATGAGAATGTGCATGCTAATTCTTCCTGTGAGAACTGCAAAACCTTGGAGTCAAAAATTAAACATCTGCAAGAACAAAATGAATCTCTTGAATCAAGAGTTGAAATATTTTCAGAAGAGATTTCCTGTTTGAATGAAGATGTTGAAATGGCTAGAAAACATAACACATCTTTTCAAATTGAAAATGAGTGTGATGAGCTGCGTGAGCAAAATAAATTCCTCATGTCTAAAAACTCCATGCTTGAGAAAAATGAAGAATATTATAAGAACAAACTAGCTTCTTTGTCTGATGATGATAAAATATTTGAAAAGTTATTTGATTCTGAAATTGATAGCAAGAGCATCATGAATGAAAATGAAGATCTTAAAAAGAAAAATGGTGTCATGTTAATTCAGAACTCCTTACTTGAGGGAAGATTGAAATGCTTTGATAAGCTTGAAAAAGAAAATTCCTTGTTGAAATCTAAAAATGAACAATTGCTTGTTAAGATTTCAAAGTTTGTTGAAACTGAGAAAGTTCTTGAAAACTTAACTGAAAAACTCCATGCCATGAATGATGAAAACAAGGAAATCTTGAAAGAGAATGAAAATTTGGAATCTATGAATTACTTGCTTAGTGAGAAAATCCTTGCATGTGAAAAAGAGATAAATGATTTAAAAAATGACTTGTCTAGATTTGTCAAAGGGAAGGAGAACTTAGATAAAATGCTAGGTGTCAAGGTGAATTTTCAAAAAGATGGTCTTGGATACATCTCGGTCAATAAAAAATCTTTTGAACACAAAATGACAACCTCTTTTATTCATTCATCCGACATTCCTAGCACCTCCAATGCTCCCCCTCCCACTTTTCAAAAGAAAACTTCTGAAAATAGTTTTGAGAAAAAGAAAAATCTCAACACAAAACCCACCATGCAAAAAGGGTTTCAAAAAGTTCAGAATGGGCGAAAAATGAACTTGAATGTTGAATGCTTTTACTGTGGCATGCACGGCCATGAAATGAATGATTGTGTTATCATAAAAATTGATGATGAAAAAGCATGCAAAGATAACTCTACTTTCAAAACAAAGAGAAATATTTCTTGCTTCTATTGTCATAAACTAGGCCATGTGATGGATAATTACTTTGTGAAGCAAAAGGATGATTTTCAAGCCATGAATGTTAAGCATGATTTTCAAAGAAAATTCAGAAATGAACATGTCTTTCATGCTCAAAGGTCTGCATCCAATAAGAGAAACTTGTTCACAAAAAATCATGCAAACAATGATAACTCATTCCGTAGATCCACATCACCTTGTTACTTTCATTGTGGGAAATACGGTCATGTTTTGAAAGAATGTTAGTTCTTGAAAATACAAAGTTTCCATGCTTCTAGAATGAATGCTAGGTTTAATTTTGTTAAATCTAGATCCTTTGAAAATAGAAGATGGAATGCATTTGAAAATTTCTTTGCTCCTAAAAGGAAATCTTTTGGCAAAAATACTTCTCCTCAATACCGTTATTATGGAAACCATGGACATGTCATTGAGAATTGCAGGATCATGAAGAATGATGATATGATGACAATGAGAATGACGAAGAAAAATTCTGGCAGAAATGGTTCTAATCTCCAGGGACCCAAAAAGGCTTGGGTGCCAAAATCTGTTAACTGAGTTGGTTTTGATGGAGGTGTGCCTTAAGATAAATAAAGAATGAAAGGGGTTCCAGTAAAATGGAACAATGCACACTCATATGGTAAAACCCCAACTTTGCTCCTTCATTGTCAAACTTGATGGTTTTGATCTTTTGGTATGAGTTTTTGATATGTTCTCATATTGTGCTCTCAATTCTTCACAAGTCATACATGCTCTTACTGAATGAATATTTGGTATATCAAATGGTGATGTGTGAAATGACAGGTTAAGCCTGTTAGGAAGCCATCACTATGCGTGAGTTGGATCTCAAATCAAAGTTCTCCGCCTTGTACCAAATTCAGAAATTGAATTGCTTGGCTTATGAGGAATCATGTGCTTTGAATGAATTGAATTTGCCTTTGAATTGTAATATCTTCTAAACTGAATCTGAAAAATTCTCTTGTTTCAAAGGCAAAACTTATGAATTGTGGACTTGCTTGATCAAATGCATCAATATATCAACAATTGGTATTGAACGTTGACCTTGGCTCAGTTTAAATCTCAATGACTTTGTGTGTTTTCCTTGAATTGGTGATAAGCTGTTTGACATGTTTAAAAAATCTCATCTTGTTAATAAATGTTCAAACACTTGTCTTGCTCATTACCAAATTATGTGTGAAATCTGTTGGACACTTGATTATGTGCATCAAAATGCATTTTGCATATTCACACATATAGGGCATAACATGTTCAAACTGAAGCTTATGTCTCATGTAATGTTGTTTTGAAATTATCATTGTTGAACTATTGGTTCTAAGGAAAATGGTCATTCATGATGAAATCTAAAATAAAATGCTCATGATTCAGTTCTAGATTCTATGAAAAATTCATCCTCTGAATTCATGAGTTTCATGCTTGCCTGAATATTCAAGAACACATAAAAACTGAAAAACTTACAATAAAAAGAATGCATTGGCATCTTTGCATATCATTCAAATACTATGCATATAAAATGATAAAAAGAAGCATATTGCATATCCATGCATATAGAGCATATGCATATATTTCATGATAATCGCATATCATGACTCATGAATGCCTGCATGAATGTTTCATGAATCCTTGCATGCGTGTATGTAGTTAGCTTATAAACCATTTCTTGACCTTTCTAAGGCCTTACCCCCTTGCTAAATAACAATGCAATGATTTGGTTCATATGTGATACATGTCAAATACTAAGGAGAAAGATTTATTTCTGACCGTGCATACATTTAGGGGGAGTCATAGCTATGTCTTGACAAATTCATTTTTTACATGCAAAATAAATATTCACTCCCACACTCTTGCACATAATGAATCTAATGACTTTCATTGATAAGGATTTAAGAAATTCCTTCCAACACTTTAAAGGGAACTTGAATCTCTACATAGACATGAAAGAGTAATCGTGAGGAAAAAGTTGCCTACCCCACAAAAATTCAATAAGTAAAACGTAGATCTGAGTAACGGGAATCCCCCCTGAAACAAAGGAGGAAACTCGTGTCGAAAGGAGAAATAAATCCACACGTGTGATGAATCCTAGTAGCTGAGAAATCCCATTGAGACACATGAGGTGACTCGCGCCGAAAGGTGAAGTCTATTACAAGAAACAAAATAGGGGTTGTGTGAAGCTATCGAAAGTCGAGAATCTAAAATGAAAGTGTAGAGAGGAGATTACCTTCTAGTGTTCTTTAGAAAATCTGAAAATCCATATATTTTGAAGCTCATTATTCATTGAATCACATTTCACATTGGTATTTTTGTGATGTATGTATTCTATGAATTTGTTCATATTCATGGTTTATGTAGTACTTCTAGTTGTGTATGCACAATTCTCTTAGTTATACTTCATGTCTTACATTCTTGAATTTGAATCACCTGCTCTTTTCTTAACCCATGCCTCATTTAGGGGGAGTTACTATATGTGATATTTGTGTGCATGATGATTATGCTTGTATGCTTGCATGTTCATGCATTCTCCTTGGGTCTAATTCTGAGCATAAACCTTGCATTTGAATGATAGAAGTCATCATGTGCATAGCTTCATATCTTGCATGATTAGCATTCAAATAGTGCATATTCATTGCATTTGAAAGGTGAAGCTCATGGTGTGCATATTTGCATATATGGCATTTTAAGCATGCATATAATTCATACATGTTATCAAAAAAATCAAGAAACTCATGTCATGTGTCATCATTTGTATGCATTCAAAAGAAAAACTTGAAAATCTAAAAATCTAAAAATTAAAAATCTGAAACTCCATAAATAAAGGCATTTGATGTCTACACTATTATTTTCTCTTGACAAACATCTTGCCGTTTCCTTGCTCCTACCTCTTGCGAAACTCTGCAATGAGCTTTGGATTTTGAGTGCTATCATCTTGTCATGGTATCTGAAATGCTGCACAAATCTATCAACAATTGGTATCATTTTGCGTGCTATCATCTTCCAACAATGGTATCCTATCTTTGGGGCCAGAATTCAGCAACCATTGGTATCAAAATTGGTATCACTTCTTCAGGCCTCACATGTTTAAGTTTATCATGCATAATTAAGTGGAAGTTGGTATGATAATGGTTCTATTACCTAGACACATGATGATTTAAACTTTGTCTTGATTGTGGAGTTTGTGAGGAATAGTCATGTTCAAATGCGTGATTGAACCTAGTTCATGAGATTTCACACATGAACTTCATGCATTTACCATATGGATTTTTGAGCTGTTTGTGAGGAATGGTCATGATAAAATGAGCATCAAGTTATCAACTCAATACTAACATGGCTCCATTGTGTTACTTGCAGGAAAGAAATGGTTGGATTACACTCACACTTCACATGTATACATGGTAATGTCGTCTCACCTTCTCTGTCCCATGGGGGTTGTGGAGATTGATAGAAATTTGGCCTTTTGGTTCTCCCACCCTGTTCACATTCATGGAGGAATCTTAACTGATGTGCACATGCTTCATGTTCTAAATCAAACAATGGTTGTGTTTTGGACATCACATCGAGCTTATGGTTGATTGATACTACATTTTGGTTGGCAAATATGAAGGGTTGAATGATACTCTACATGTTCATATACTCCTTGTCACTTGGGCTTTCAAATTAATATTCCAACAATTTGCATACTTTCATGTAGCAGGACACCCATGTTCATCTCATGTCATATGACCCCCCAGTCTTTTTATAGATGACAAAAAGGGGGAGAATGTTTGTGTGGCTTGCTATGTTTCATAAAGATGCTTGCAATGTTGGTGTGTGTTGCTTTCATAAAGATGCTTGCAACTACTCTATCACACACATCGTTTTGTCATCATCAAAAAGGAGGAGATTGATGCATTCCCTAGTTGATGTTTTGTGTTTGGTTTTAATGATAACAAAATGATTGTGCTTGTGTGTGTTTCATTCAGCAACATGTTTATATCTTGACTGATGAGTTGAAAGATGGTTTTGTATTGAATGAGCTTGAATGAGATTTTCATGGTGTCTAAATGCATGGCTCATGAAGCTGTTTTGAGTTGATGTCATTGGGTTGCATGTATAGCTCATTAGATCTCACAAGATATGGCCTTCATTTAGCTTGTTTGCAAATGAGTTACTTGGGTTGATATGGGCTATTTAATCTTGATGATGGAGTGTAAAATTAATAAGCTTGCATATTTTCATCTTGTATGTTCATGGATGTGTTCATAGGACCCTTGAGCTAGAGTCCTATTCTTTTCATGTGAATTTGGTTATCATGCTCATTCTAAGTGCAAAAGGTTCAAGACTATATGATCTTCTTATAAGATTGTAGCTGCTATGTTTTCCAAAGTGCTTTTATGCACATTGATCATGAATTTTAATGTATGTGCTTTCTGCACCTTCTTCATAGTTACAAGTTGCTCACACCTTGTTCACACTTATGCCTTATGGTCATAATCCTATGTTGTGATTATTGAATGTTCAAAATGCTTTGATGCAACTTGATCATGTGTTTTTCATATACACATCATATGATTTTAACTTCATTTATCTTATTATGTAGGTTTGGAAAATAATGCCAATCTCATATGCAAAGGTATCAAAGATCATGGTGAGAACTTGGTATTTTGTATGTGTATGTTTTTGGGAGAAAATGGTAAGTTTCCTTTTAGAGTTTTTTTGATCTTGATGGAAGTGGTTGGTATATGTTTTTACATTGTTTAATACCAAGGAACACTTGGTTGTTAGTCATTTATCATCTAACCTTTTCAGTCTTTCATTGGGTTTTTAAATATCGGGTTTTTATATATCAGACTGAACTTCTCAAAATCTGGAACACTGTTCATTACTGTTCATTCCGGTCGACCAAAATTCCCAGAATCAAAAGGTTCGGGGTCTGTGAATTTTCGGTCGACCGCCCCTAATTTCTGGTCGACCACCAACGTCGAAAACTCAAAAACGTGTTTCCGAAACTCATCTAAACCAAGTCAAAAGGTGCCTAACCTTATGTCCCCTTGTCCCTGGGTTGGTGGTAGACTTATTGGGGGTCTTTTGGAGGATTCTAGAAGGGTTATGTTGGTCTTTTGTGTTCTCTATATTGGCTTAAGTGAGAGCTACGAATTTAACAACTCTTAACCCTAATGTGTTGATGTTTTCCTTCTTGCAGGTGGAGAAAGAGGAGATAGCAAGGAAGAGCTCAAGCCAAGGGGATTTGATCAACATCCATGAGGATTTGGAGATCGTGCATGAAGAGAAAGTGAAGCGGATTGAAGAGAGGACCGCATTGACGCTCAAATCGACGGCATCCGGCTTACCTCTGAATCGAGCATCAAAGAACATCATCATCCGGCCTGGAAATCGAAGGGGGAACAACTTCCACATCTTACTCCTATCCATTTGTGATTATTCTTAAGGGTTTCATTTGTGTCTGAGCATATCTTGAGTATGTGTTTTGATTTCCTCAACTCATAAAGATTTTTGTGTGTGTGTGACCGTCTGTGTACGGTTGTGTGATTTCGGTGCTGCGGGTGTTGCAGCTCGTGTTTGTGTATGTCGTTTGCTGCATTTGTTGCGGCAAGTCTGTGTGCATTGTGATCCGGTGTTGGATCGTGTTGGAGACTCCGTCTCCGTGTTTGTGTATGTGTTGGGGCACGTCCCCGTGTGTGTGTGCAGGCGTATTCCTGCGTGTGTGTGTGTGTTGGAGCGTTGCTCCGTGTTGGGGATTTATCCCCGTGTGTGTTGGAGACTTGCTCCGTGTTGGGGAGTTTTCCCCGTGCTGGTCTATCCAGCGAGTGGAGCCTTACCAGTTGGTAAGGGGTGGACGTAGGGAGCCCGTCGTGGTCCCGAATCAACTTAAAAATCTTCGTGTCCTGTGGTTTGTCTTGTGTGGTTGCCTCCTTATCATCTACCTCATTCACAGGAGATTGTGTTTCAAATCATACATTGTTCACACACATTGCTTGATTATCTAAATTCCACTATGTGTCATACTTATTTGACAATTATGTTTACGTGCCCGAGTGAGTCGGAAGAGATTGAGTGAACTTAGCTTACACTGTCTAGGTTAATCCCTTCAATCTTGTCAAAATTGTTAATTCCGCATAGTTAGTTTTTAATTTACCTTTTTTAGTGGGGGACAATTCAACCCCCCCTTCTTGTCCGCTCGCCTACCTGGGACCAACAGCTCGGAGATACCCTCGTGGGGATTTATCAACTCCGGCCCCAGCACCTCTCCCTCCTACTCCCCTAGAGGTGGCCGTCGCCAAGAAACGGGAGAAAAATAAGAGGAAGAACCTCAGGAGGCGGATCAAGAAGAAAGATGAGCAAGTAGCCGTCTTACAAGCTCCAACCGAGCCAACGCCTCTCCGGAGGCTCCAGTGGCTCATTGCCAACCTGGAGGAATACATCACTCCTCATCCTACCGGAGCTCTCCTGCTTGATAGCTATATCCCGTGGGAAGAGATGCAGAAGCGAGCTCGCTTCAGAAGCTGGGTCCAAGAGATGATCCAGAAGACTAAGAATGGCGAAAGACTCCTGATCCCAGAAGAACTCTCCTTGTGCTATAAAGACATGGAGATCACAAAAGAGTAGCTTGAAGAAATGCTCCAGACCTACACCTGCAATATGGTGGCTATTCCACCCCCTGACAACATCAACACCTCCCAGCGAGGCGAACCGGTGTCCTCCAGAGCCAGGCAGAGGGCTACTGCCCCGCTCGGGCTACAGCCAGTGTCACGGCCCAAGATTATGAAGCGGAAACAATCGGGAACGTGAACAGTCGGCTAGTACGCCTCAAGCAAGCAATACAATCAGAGCGCAAATCATTCACACATAAGATGAATGGACATAATGATTGATAAAAAATATAACTTTTATTGATAATAATAATCAAACTATAATGATATTTGACTCAATTTACTAGACTCAAATAAAGGAAAAAATACATAGACTCGACTTGACTTAAGACTCTACTAGGTCTTCTCTCGATCTTTAATCACTCTCGGATCCACCACTTGAATAGCCTGAATCTGACCTGCAAGAATTTCTTAAAAAAGATTGGAAAAGTAGGGAGTGAGCACACATGCCCAGTAGGTATCTTTGTATCAACATGAAGGTAATGTTTAAGTAATTAACATTTTAGCTCTAGAGTGTAAGATAAATGAAATATGGTAAAACATGCGGTGTAGAATCAAAGTAACACAAATAACAAGATATGAGAAAGAATGAAATATGGAAGCATGATTGAGCAAGTATATAACAAGAATGTAAGTTTAGCCTTTCATGAACAAGAATATACTTTTCATAACCATAAAGGCTATGCATTAGAAAGTCATGTAACAAGAATGTACTAGCAAGCATGTAACTTCACAAGATTGCCTCGTGAGAATTCGTGGATTTCACCCATTTATAAAAAAAGTACTCCCAACACAATGCGACGCCAGTATTCATCATACCCCATGGTTTATAGTATGTTTCCGGCTATCTGCCGAGGGGACTAGAGTGGAGTCCTGGGACACTGTCCGTGCCCGCTGTTGCATCTTCAAGTTATAAATCAAGCTACTTCCACGAGAAATATCAATAACGTAGGCCAATAATGAACAAGTTTAAACTATAGTTTCATGATAACAATTATCAAGGTAAGAATGCACTAATTAAGAATATGAGAGTTCAAGATTGATTTAGAACAAGGTTATGCTATGAAGAAAATTCGGTCGCATAACAGCACATTCTTTACTTTCCATAAGTTATTAATATCTTATTTGACAAGTGTAAAGTTCCAAGCAATCATTAGACCATCTAGGAACTTATAAAAACCTAACCCAAAGGTCAAACCTTGGGTTAGACAGGGTCAGGGACCTAGCGGTCGTTTACTGGACCGTTTGATAACTCATGTGGTCAGATCTGAACCGTTAAGGAGATCCATGTGGTCAGGTAAGGACCGTTTACGTTGGGTCGAAGCCAGAGTCAAAAGCTTGACTCAGGGACAAATGCGGTCATAGACGGACTGTTTGTGGACAAAAGCGGTCTCGGGCCAACCGCTAGATAGAGCTTAGCGGTCGTCTGAGGACCGTTTTAGAACTAGAACTCAGAAAAATATCGGTAGTGTAAGTGCTTTCTAGACAATTTGGGTTTTGATGGTACAACCAGCTCGGCGTCCTAGTGGGAATCCCAGGCTCACGGAGACTTACTGAGGCCTTGAAACAAGATCACCTAGTCTGGTGGAAGGAATATCCAACGGAGAGGATCACAAGTCCAAGATTGTGTACTTAAGTGCAAAGTGTAATTAATGACTCCGTACCGGAATATGTGTCATGTACTTAAAAAAATGACTCATAGATAAGAAGAGCTTGTAAAACAATGATCAACCAATTAGTGAAACAAGTTCATCTATCACTTAAAATATGCATTTAATACAAGAATATATTGTTTTGGCGTGAAACTAGCTTAGATTAAAAATAATCGCTAAGTGCATGAAACCATGAAACATATCCAGGTTTACGACTACAATACTTTAAACAGGAATAGAATCAAACTATCTAGGTTTATCATATGATAATTAGGACTATTCTTCATTATGTTTCAAGTTAACAATAATATAGAACTCATAAACTAAAGCAGTCTCGGGAGGACCATTTCATTGGCCTTAGCGGTCTATCGTAGGGCCGCTAGGGGGACTCTGGCTGTCTCAAGAACACAATTTCTTTCTGTCTACAGCAAACAGTAATAAAACCGAAATATATGCCAATCTAGGGTAGATAGATGTTTGGTAAAACATGTCAGCATGTAAATATGGCCTAATAAAATCTTATTGAAACATGGTTTGAGTAAGGTAAGCCAAAATTATCAATTTTCTTATTAAGGGCAAGATTCATGCATGCTATGTTAACCCTATATGCACAGTTATAATAAAACATCAAATTCGTCATGTATAATCAATGAAAACAGGAGGAAAGAGGGGCTTTTGTTCCTAACACGTTAATTTAGCCTTTTCATGAGATAACCTACCTCTGGTAGTGCTCCTAGACTTCGAATTTCTGACTGGAAGTAAGCCCTACTTCTGCACATTCTATGCCAAACAAGCAATTTCCCGTTCCTCTATCTCTCGATCCTCCTGACCTGAATCTATGACAATTGGAGGGTAGATCGAAGATACGAAGGGGAATAGAAAGTTCTAAATAACCAACTCTTGAATACCTCGATTAGGGCTTCTACTTTCCTGATCTTCACTGGACCATCGCCCTAGTTCTTGTGCAGTCTGTTGCGAACTAGCAACTTGCAAAGGCTCTAACTCTCCAACGGCTTGCTCTTCTAGCATGAAAATTTGAGGGAAGTTAGACAAAACTAAGACGATCATAAAGTTCTAAATAACTAACCTCTGAAGACGTCTCCTTACCTTCAAAATCCGTGAGCCAACATTAGGGTTCGCATGAGTCGAAGTTAGGGTCTATTTATAGGATTCACCTAGGGTTTAAGGGATTAGATCAAACCTAGAGTCCTAAATTGGAGCAGAGTTAATCCCTAGAGAGTTCTAGAGAGTCTTCTATGCCAGGTAGCTTCTATCTAGGGTGATTTGGTCGTCAAAGATCCAAGCTTTTCACATTTTCTTCCATTCACGGAACTGGGGTTGCTTAGCGGTCATAGAAGGACCGCTAGGGTGGGTCTGGCGGTCGCCCGATAGATCGCCAGGCTTCAAAAGATCCGAAATTTTTGAATTTTCATATTATCCCCCATTTATCATCTATTTGATGTATATATCCCATTCTAAATTCATAAATTACGTAATTTACATTTCTATTAATGGGCTTGGGTCTAAAAGTCTTGGAATTAGGTCTTTGGGCCTATTTAAGTTGGGCTTAGCCCTTTGATAAATATAGGGCCTTTAAATGGATTAAATAAGTCCTTAATTCTCCTCAATTGTCTATTAAGCCTTTTAAAAATGTCTAATAATTATACTTTGATCCCAGAAAATTCTCGGGTGTTACAGTCAGCTCCAGAACACATAGGTCGTGGCCGAGGTCGTGGCCGAGGGCGTGGTAGGGGTCATGAGAGAATTCCCGAGTTACCTGTCCACCTTCGACCGGGAGCGAATCATCCTGTTCCAAGGAGAGGAACATGTCCCCATTCTGGAGGTAGAAATTCGGAAAGGACCCGGTATTTTCGATCCTTCCGGCACGGAAGAAATGGCTAATAGCATCCCAGTCCTTACACCAGCTTTGGCTTCTTCTGCGGAACAAGCGGGACCGTCTGGCAAGGACAGACCGGCCCGCCAGCCACTCCCAGAAGAGCCATCACTGGCACCCCTGTTCCAAGAACCCACGGGCGATCAGAGTCAGTCCGATCCCAGTGGCAAAGGCAAGGCAGTGCAACTCCCCGACGGGGAGCGACGCGGCAGCCCGTAGAAAGCTCAGCCTAACATACTACCCTCATTGGAGGATGCCCGAGCTTGAGCTGACCAAAAAGTCCTCCACCATATGAAGCGCTTTCCCGCCAACATTACGATCTGGGAAGCCATCGCTTGGAGTAAAGAGCTGAGGGAAACTCTTATCAAGATACTCCAAGAGCCAGAAGTCTATGAAGCACATGCCGCGAAAATGAAGGCGGCTGCCTATGAAGCCTTCACAGCCACTGTCTCCTTCACGGAGAAGGACATGCTGCTATCCCCTCCGTGCCACAACCGTCCCCTCTATATGAAGGGGAGGGTCAATGGGCATGAGGTGAATCGGATCTTGGTTGACGTCGGTGCCACTGTTAACATCATGCCACTCAAAACATTCAAGACTTTATATCTGACCCCATACCTCCAGAAGGTTCAGGCGGTCAAGATATCCGGCTTTAACCAATACACCGAGGATGTCCTCGGTCGGGTGGATGTTGACCTGGTGCTCGATGATTTCACCACCAAGGTGACATTCTACATCATCGATGCCAACACATCATATAAGGTGCTACTGGGCAGACCCTGGCTCCATGAAAATTGGGTCATCCCATCAACTCTCCACCAATGCATCAAGTATGCCAAGGGCGGGGAACAACACACGGTCTTCGCAGACCTGTCACCATTCACTCCAGCGGAATGCAATCTCACCAACGTTGCACTCTACTTCGGGGGGATCAGTTCATAGCCCGTGATCAAGAGCAAAAGCAACGGCTGGCTCTCAGAGGAAGATGATGATGATCTCTTCTCCGTTGACGAGGAAAAGGATAACCTCCATCGACTAGGCCTCAACTCCAAGTCAACCCCAGATCACCCCGAGCGGCATAAAATTGATTTCGAGGCTAACCTTATTAGCCGAGCTATTGGCAAGAGCATGTGCTTGCCACCAAACTGTATCCAGCTCCCATGTGCATCAGAAGATCATAGGGTTGAGTCGCTAACGACGTTTGCCGTTACCTTCAAGCGATAACGTAGAAATAAGAAAAAGGCTAACAGGGACAAACCCATTGTCTTCTATAAGGGAGACATGGTCCCTCAAGCCCCACCAGACGATTACTTCGGTTGGTCCAAACGAGCCGATGATACCCCTGAAGCAGTCCAAGTAGTGGATGACCTGTCGCCGCATATTCGGGAAATGTGTCTGAAGCAACACATCCCCCAATGGCAAGCTTCCGCGCAGCGGAGATACTTTCGCCAGCTATGGACCCCTTCTCAGGTCCGGGGGCAACCCCCATCCTTTCATAAGGATACTAGGGGACTTGGCTACGACCAAGAGCTGCACTTTCATGTCTACTACGTGGTCAATGTCATAGGTTTGACACAACCAGTCAATGACCAGGCTAAAGTCGAGAAAAAATTCGACAATTTTGGGGACGAGGAAGAGGAGATCCTGATCTCGATCCCCGTCAAAGCCAGCACTCCAGTCCAAGCAGTCGAGGAATCCTCCTCGCCTCCCTGCGAAGATATCGGGGCCGAAGAAGCTCCTCCTGCTGCCCAGACTGTCGAAGGACTCAGTTCGACAAACTCTCCTGATGAGAGAGGTATCCAGGATACTAGCTGTGAAGGATTGTCAGCTTTAGCAGGCAACTCCAGGGAAACCTCAACAACTCTAGTCGACAACTGCTGGCGAGAAGCTAGCGGCTCAGATCAACTCTTGATGGATTCCAGCAACAACAACTTTCCAGTCCCATTGGCGTCAACCAGTGGTTTCGAAAATCAAGAAATACACGAAACCGACACCGATGATTAGGATTTCATCGACTTCCAACGCGCTCCTCTCGAGCTAGAGGACGGCAGCCAGGCGACCATCGACGAACTCATCGAAATCAACTTGAGTGAAAATGAAGCCCACCAGCCCACGTTCGTCAGCGTTCTCCTCACCGAGGCAGAAAGGCAGAATTACAAGCAACTTCTGCTCGAATATAAGGACTGCTTCGCCTGGACATATAAGGAGATGCCAGGGCTAGACCCCTCCGTAGCGGAGCACAAGCTAGCTATATCTCCCTCAACCACCCCAGTCAAACAGCCACAGTGGCGCATGCGCCATGAGCTGGAACTCCAAGTTTTGGCCAAAGTCAACAAAATGGCGAAGGTCGACTTTATCGAGCCGTGTATCTACCCAATCTGGCTCGCCAACATAGTCCCAGTCAAAAAGAAAAGTGGTCAAGTCCGCATCTGCGTCGACTTTTGGGACCTCAATAAAGCCTGTCTGAAGGATGACTTCCCAATTCCGATCAAAAAAACAATAGTCGACATGACCACCGGACACAAAGCCTTATCTTTTATGGATGGGTCATCCGGTTATAACCAGATCCAGATGTCCATTAGAGACAAGTGCCACACAGCCTTCAGATCCCCTAAAGGGATTTTCAATTACAAGCGCATGCCCTTCGGTTTGAAGAATGCCGACGCTACTTACCAAAGAGCCATGACCAAAATATTCGACGAGATGCTGCACAACATCATCGATTGCTACGTCGACGATCTCGTCGTCAAGACTAAAAAGTGCGAAGACCATCTGCGTGATCTACGCCAAGTCTTCGAGCGACTCCGGCAATACGGGCTCAAGATAAACCCCATGAAATGTGATTTCGGCGTATCTGGTGGCAAGTTTCTCAGCTTCGTCGTCAGATACCGAGGAATCAAGGTGGACCCCAGCAAGATCAAAGCGATCCGGGAGCTTCCACCACCCATCAACCTCACCGAACTCAGGTCCTTCCAAGGAAGACTGACCTACATTCGGAGGTTTATTTCTAACCTCTCCGGTCGATGTGCGCCTTTCAGCAAGCTAATGAAGAAAGACGCCCCATTTACATGGGACCTAGATTGCCAAACGGCTTTCGAGCAAATTAAGGAGTACCTCCTCACTCCGCCAGTATTGGGAGCACCAGTCAAGGGTAAACCCCTTATACTCTGCATTGCTGCCATGGATGCTTTGATAGGAGCACTGTTGGCGCAAATCAATGAAGAAGGTAAAGAGCAGCCGCTCTACTACCTCAGCCGAAAACTAATCGGTGTCGAGTACCGCTACTCCCCCATGGAGAAAGTCTACTTGGCATTGGTATTCGCCGTCAAGAAACTGCGGCATTACCTCCTGTCCCATTGAGTCGAGCTCATATCCAAGCACGACCCCCTGAAGTACCTCCTCAGACAGCCCGTCCTCTCAGGCCGACTGGGAAAGTGGGCTCCCCTGCTAATGGAGTACGACATTACTTATGTCCCCAGAAAGGCAATCAAGGGACAGGGCATGGCTGAATTCTTGGCAGCCCATCCAGTACCGGATGACTCTCCTCTCAACACAGAGCTCCCTGACGAGGAGTCCATTGCTATCCAATCACAACAACCGGTTGAACAGAGCAGAGATGTCTTGCATTATTGGCATCAAGATGCTCTCACAGCCAATGTACCTTGCTGGGAGCTCTACTTCGATGGCGCTTCCCGAGGGATTACCCGGAATAATCAAAATCCAGCCATCATAGCAGGTGCCGGCATTATTTTCCTGACTCCTCAGGGTGGAGTTTTGTACAACTCATGCGCTCTTATGAAGTCCCTGACCAATAATGAGGCCGAATACGAAGCTCTACTCTTTGGGCTTCATATGGCTCTCGACATGGGCATTAAATGCCTCAAAGCCTACGGGGACTCTCAGCTAATAGTCTGGCAAGTCCTCGGCATCTATGATGTGCGGAAGCCGGAGTTGGTCCCATGCCATGCCGCCGTCACCAGACTAACCCAAAAGTTCTATTTCCTTGAAATAGATCATATTCCCAGAAGCAGTAATGCCCAGGCAGATGCCCTGGAAAAATTGGCCGCGGTCATCAAGCTCTCGCCACAGGGCGAGGTCGACATCACAATCAAGCACAAGAGATTGATGCCAGGCTCACTTGAAGGCGACTCCGGCCTCACTGTTTGCGAGGTCCACGACCCCGACCAGAACACTCCTCCAGAAGATGAAGATTGGCGTGAGCCCATTGTCAAGTTCAAGAAAGGGCGGCTTCCTCCTGACCGAGCTCAAAGGGTTCAGCTACTCCGCCGACCAACATCCTATGAGTTGATGGGTGACTCTCTGTACCGACTTGTCCACGAAAAGGACAAGTCAATTCTTCTGAGATGTGTCTCCCCAGCCAAGGCTCGAGCCATTATGCGGGAAGTTCACTTCGGATTGTGCGGTGCGCACCAAGCCGGAGATCGAATGAAAAACAACATCAACCTCAAAGGCTTCTATTGGCCAACCATGTACGAGGATTGCGTCCAGTATGCCCGCACATGCCACCAGTGCCAAGCCTTTGGCCCAGTACCCAGAAGACCTCTTGTAGCAACTCGGATAAAATTATGGGAATAAAATTTCCTAAATAGATAAATCCACAAAAATAAACTAAATAGTCAAAGAACCCAAATCAATGATAAAAGCCCAAACCATAATCATCATTATTGGGCTTAAACTCAAACCACGAAGGCCTCAGCCTTTACACAAAAGCCTTAATTGAATATATATATATATATATATATATATATATATATATATATGGGCTTAAAAATGGCAAAAAAGGCCCATAGCCTTCTATATGTCCAAATGAAATTATGGGAATGTATATATAGATATAGATATATTATTCCAAAGACTAAACTCACGTTCGAAGCTTGCATGCTTTACGGTTTCGAACCCAACCAGGAAGGTGGCTGCACTTTTGGTAGTGGAAAGGATTAGGATGGGAAACTTAACACTAACTAGGACTCTTACGTGGGAATTTAAATCCCAATAGGATGCAATAGGGTCATCAAAGCCAAAAGACTTATAAATAGAACTCCCTTTCGAACGAGCTCCGGCTATTGCTGCTGCTCGATCTATTTCCCTGCGTCAACATCGTTCTTCCTCTATTGCTGCCGTCTGCTTCTACTATTGTCATATTATGACGAGAAGAAGCCCTACGTCTTCTTCTTGTTGTCACCGTGAAGAAGTGCTACTTCTTCTCCTTCGACTTCGTTCGACTACTATTGCACGAAGGAGCAAGCCTCCTGCCGTTGCTGTTATTGCTACGGTTGATATTCTTCTTCCACGATCGAGTGTTGTGCTTCGTGAAGAGGAACCATGTATTGCTATTATTGCTGTAGCAAGCTCTTCTTCTTGATCGCGAGCTGCTACTGCTACGGTTGCTCTTGTTATTCTATATTCTTCTTTGTCCGTCATCCAAAACCCCAAAGAGATAGGTGTTCTCAAGATATGAAGCCCAACCTGATAATCATAGTAAAAATCATGCATATAGGTCATATAGCATGGATACCATGATTTTGTTTCAGTGCCTGTAGTTTTCACTGCGTTTTAGTAAATAGTGACCCTGGCATGGGCGCTTATTTAATGAACGCCCGTACGCGCTGTCGCTAATTCTTCTGAAATAGTGACAGTGGTAAGGGCGTAAGTTAATGAACGACCCTTTGTCAATCCACTATTTCTTTTAAGCTTTTAATACATATCACCTGCTTAAAAATTTATATCTACAAAACCTGATGTTAAAATTATTGCATGAGCATGTTTCTGGAACCTGTATATTTTTCTCTATCTAATCATGTCTTTACTTTCTTGATCATGTGAATTCCAGTTTTATGAATAGTGTTATGTGTCTATAAACGTAGCTGCCCGATGCATAACATCAGACAAAGAATGAGCGACAGTCACATCGTCGCTATTTAATGATTGGGCACCCCTATACGGTGGCGTTGATTTATAAGATAAATAGTAAAAAGGGAAAATATGGAAATTATGAAATTGCGACATGAATGCCGACGTGATTTAAATATTGGGCGCCATTGTGAACGGTCGCCAATTTTAATCAAATTATAATGATTCTGGAAAATTACTAGATTTGGCACCCGTGTATGGAGTCGCTAATTCTGAGTAAATTAAATTGGATTTCTGTAAAAAATAGGATTGAGCGACCTCTCGAGAAGCTGCTATTTAAGGATATAGCGACCTCTGATAAGGTGCCAATTCTTTTCTCTCATTTTTATCACGTTTCATGGCTCATATCGTGGGTTTACTTGGCACTCTCATCTCACATCCGTAGATGGAGTACCTGTTTTCATTTCTATCGATTACACACTCAACTCTCGGAGATGTTTGAACCCTCCGCGGGATATTCCTTCCTTCAGACTGGTGATTTCATCATTGAGATCTCCGTAAGTCTACGCTAGCCATGGATTCCCTCAAGGCAGCCGAGCAGGTTGTACCCTACAAACCCATGAAATCGTGTCTTGTCACGTCACTCTGAAGAAACGTGATGCTTTAGCTCTTATAGAGTGCGGTTTCTATCCTCTTTGAGAAGTCTATTCTATGTCAGTAATTGACGACACTTACCTGGGCTCCAGAAGGAATTGGCGACCTTACCAGTGCCGTTATTTCCCTGATATAGTGACCTGAGCCTGGGCGCTATTTCATCCAGCCCGTACTGTTCACAGGAATGGGCGACCACACATGTGGGCGCTATTTCTATAATTAGTGGCGACTGAGTGGACGCCATTTACCCAGTTTCACGACATGTCTTGATTTTCGTGAGGATTTAATGATGTGTCATACTTGTTCAAAGTTCTCTCCTTGAACTCCTTCATTCGTGAAATCTACCTTGTCATCCTACAATGGTTATTCTTTTTGAATTCTATTGTTGGGTCCCGAAAGGTGGCAATCAAGAGGGGAGGGGTGAATTGATTGGCCAATAAAATTTATTTACCTAATGTTGCACAAAAGAAATCGACAATTATAGAATAGAAATAATTCTAAAGCAAACAAGCACTCAATCTCACCGAAACAAGATCTCTCTCTCTCTCTCGTGAGAACTGAAAGAAGTCGTGAGTGAGGTATGGCACTACAAGAGATCACTCAGCTAAGCAAGTAGCCCACTCGATGCAAAGAACGATAAACCAAACCACAATGGAAGCACAAGATTTTTTAGGTGGTTCGGGTACACGAGTGTGTCCCCTACATACACCCCTCACACAGAGGATTAATGCTCCACTATGACGTGAGCCACACACACGCTGAAAAGACAGCCAACACACACATAGTAGCCTATCTTGGCCACTACACATACACACACACACTCGTGTCAAAGATCACGAGCACACACACATGAAAGTGTTTCAAGAAATTCTAAGAGTACATCAGATGTTCAATACTTAACAACAAGTACATGAGGGGTTTAGAGCAGAGAAGATTTTCAGAGATAGAACTCCCCCTTTCTCTTCTTCGAAGGTCCTTTGATGCTTCTGCAGGATGAAGAATAAACTTGGATGAAGTGTGAAGCAAGGCAGCACGAATAGGGGTTGAAGCTTGATGTCCGATGCAGCTTTCAGTTGTATGTGACCTTGAACCTTGATTTAAGCTCCTTCCATTCGATTTTAGCTTCAGAGCACGGTGGAAGTGGAGCTTAGAGCTGCTGCTACGAACCTGCACTTGCTTAGGTTTGAACTTCCAAAACAACACTCTTTCTCCCTTGCCTCTCTCACGTTTTCAATCCAAGAGAGAGGGTTATATCCCTCTAGGACGGTCAAGGGATGCTACTGGGACAAGATCCACAAATCCTGGAAAGATTCCAGGTGGAAAGATGGAGAGATTTGACTTGGAACCCGCGGACGAAAGAACTCCAAAATTACGGCTCCGTATAGGTGTCGACACCAGGTGTCGACACCTTGGGCATAACTCAACCCAGAACACGATCAAACCATCCTGGGCAGTGGGTGTCGACACCTGGTGTCGACACCTGTTGTTCAGGTTGGCAGACAAAAGCGTCCAGACCCAGTTCTGGGTAGGTGTCGACACCTGGTGTCGACACCTCCAAAACTGATTGTTGGGAATATCTTCTGGAACCAGATGTCGACACCAGGTGTCGACTCTTGCTGTTCCAGAGGACCCAGTAACCTAGATAAATAGAGTGATATATCAGCTTCGTCACAGTTAAGGAGCATGTTGAAATGAGAGTTTGGGAAGCTATTCCAACATGTAGAAATGCCAAATAGATGTAAGATGGATGCACATTATAGAGCTTACAAAAATTAACCATTCATTCCAACTCTCTTTAAAACGATATTACCAAGGTAGGCCAATACAAAACAAATTCCATTTCGCATTTGAATGACAGATCCATAACAAAACATATATGAATGTCTCCAAGTCTGCCTGTAATAAACCAACCTTCAACTCATGATCAAAAATATATTCATAAGAGTATGAATCCAGTTTGCACTAATCATGTTCACACATGGCATTCATTAATCATCAAAACATATAAATCCACACATCATACCCTTGGGGTCAAACAATCTCCCCCTTTTTGATGATGACAATGATGCTATGTGATATGATATAAACACGGTGACTAGAGTTAGGTCTTTGTTGCAATTTTAAACACTTCCATCTCATAGAAATGGTACCCATGATATTCATTGAGTTGGAAAGACATTCACAACCATAAGGAGGAGTTTTACAGCCACACTTAAAAAGCCTTCTTAAAATGTTTAATAATGATAACAAGAAACAACATGATCATGTATGATTATGCAACAAATACTACACGACTACAAGACTCACTACGGACATGATGACAATGCAAGCAAGCAACACCAGCCAAACATGCAACAAACATGCAAGCACACATAACATAGGTACTATACTGGTAGATAGCTATAGCTAGATAAGTCTAGATAACTCTCCCCCTTTGTCATCAACAAAAACAAGGGGAGCCGGGAGTACAAGTAGCAAGTGCCAACTAGAAGCGACAGGACTCAGTCAGACCCGGAGGAAGGCGGTGGAGGAGGTCGGTGAATATAATCCACAATGTCTTGGAACTGTTGGGTTTGAGCATCCATGGCGGATTTGAGAGTATCAATGGAGGTGTTGATGGACTGGAAAGCCTGGAGATATGTGGTATGATTAAGCTTCAATTCGGCCACATCCTTAGTAAGAACGTCCACTGTTTCCCTCATTTCACCGACATCACCGCTCAAGGTCTCCAAAGTCAATTGGATCCCATGATCGCCCGAAGCTGAAGTCCCAGAAGCCCCGCCCTGGGCAGGTTGAGTATCATCCTCGTCTTCTTCCATATCAGAATCAACTGTAGACTCTTTTCTTTCACAGATTTCAGATGCCGAACCAACCGACCTTGAGCATTCTTCTCATAGCCCATATTCTTACAAACTGAATGAACCGTGTAGATGTCACCTTCACGCAAAGTTTGATAGGGTTCCTTGCTCAAATCAATGGCAGCCGAAAGGAATACTGAAGTTAAGGCGGCTGCATAAGGAAGGGTGCAGTTCCGATTATGGAGACAAGCAGTGATATGTTGAAAGAAAAGGGCAGGAAAGTTGATCGGTTGCCTTTGTATCAAATTAGCAATTATAAAAATCTGCTGGTCTGTGACTTTCTCTCTTCCTCCGGCTTTGGGAAGCAGGATGGTGGTCACCATATGATGGAGAATGCGCTGCAATGGGGGAAAGTGATTGCGTTTAAGCCACTGACTGTTCTATTTTGCATTTCTTCCCCGGTGAGTAGTTCAAATGCCACATCTTCATCAACCATTGCCTCCCCATGAAGTTCACCAGAAGGAGGCATCCTAAAAACATTAGCTAGCTGTTCTTCGGAGATTCCAAGAATGTGCCCATTCACCACTATCATGTATTTGTTGTTCTTGAAAAGCATATTCCCATAGTATTGAAGAACAAGAGAATAGTATATCTTCCGATGATCAGTCATAAACGAAACCAGGTTCGGTTGATTTTTTACCAAAGGGAGCAATTCAGGGAGACTTTGGTGTAGATCATTGAAATCAATGGCGCGGGGTCGGAGAACCTTCCGATCCATCATTTTGAACTGCGCGGGAATGGGTTTCTCCAGAATAGCAGCATGCTCTTTGCGCTTAGCTCGAGTTTCCCTCTTGCGGCTGGACTCCTCAGCGGGTTCCTTGCCCAGAGCTCGACGTTTGGGCGCCATGGGGAACCAAGCTTCGAGGGAGATGAAAGAGGAGATGATGAGATGATTTTGGGGCGACACTAGGGCCCTTACCGCAGATGGGAGGAATCTCCACAGCTCATCCACGCTCCAGGTGGCAAACGGCCGAAGAGGAGGCCGACAGATGCTCGTCCAAGAGGAAACGCGGGTGCCGCAGCGATGTCCGCTTGTTCTAGGGCTGGAATGTGTGATGGGAGAACAAGAAGAGGTATGGGGGAGGAAAGGAACACGGCATTGTAGAGGGAAGGGCGTTTGGGCTGAATACCAAGGGGGTTCGATGGGTTAAGAAGGGGTTGAACCTCTTGCGAACCGGTTCACGGAAGACCCGCGACCTGTAGGTGTCGACTTTGGGTGTCGACACCTATAGCGCCCAGTTCTGCCCGAAATGAAAGTATGCAGGACAATGCTGGGTGTCGACTTTAGGTGTTGACACCTACTTGTGGGTTACAAAAAAATGAATTAAGTGCAGAAGACAAGAATTCCAAGGATCAAGTTCGAAGCCCCAAATGACTGAAGTAAAAATTGATCAATGTAAAGAGGATATTATGTGTGTTTGTCAAATTGGGGTGGTTCGAAGCCATTTAAAATCATATAGAGCCTAACTCCATAACCGTTATCCCGAACATGATTCATCCCGAACTTCTAGTGGCAATGCATTATTATCCAAGGAGCATATATATATAGTCATAGAAATTCAAGGGAGGTTACATTTGTTTGGGTTTTTCAATAAGATATATATATATATATATATATATATATATATATATATATATATATATACACCAAGCATTTGGATTGTCCATACAAACATGTGAAATGTAGCTCACAATTGCAAACATGATGCATATGCATGATCCAAGGAAATTACAGAAGCCAGAATCTAGTGGTGAAATGCATATGCAAATGCATGACAATGACTAAAACAAGTGAAAGACGCTAACTAGCTATCTAGACGACAAATGCCTAACTCTCTTCTAAATGAAGTGAATTTGTCCTCATTGAGAGGTTTAGTGAAGATATCAGCAATTTGATTGTTTGTATCAACAAATTTTATTTCAACATCCCCCCTTGCTAACATGATCACGCAGAAAGTGATGCCTAACCTCAATATGCTTTGTGCGAGAATGATGCACTGGATTTTTTGATAAATTTATTGCGGAAGTGTTGTCACAAAGAATGGCTGTGTTTCCTAGTGTGATGCCAAAATCAATCAATTGTTGTTGTATCCAGAGCACTTGGGCAACACAGCTACCTACGGCCACATATTCGGCCTCGGCAGTTGATAATGCCACTGAATTTTGTTTCTTGGAGGCCCATGAAACCAAGCAACCTCCGAGGAACTGACAATACCCACTTGTGCTCTTCCTGTCTATTTTGCAACCTGCGTAATCAGCATCAGAATAACCAACTAATTTGAGAGCTAAAGTACGCGAAAACCACAGACCCAAATCACAAGTTCTAGCAATATATCTAAAAATCCGCTTTACGGCCGACATGTGTGATTCTTTGGGATTTGATTGAAACCTTGCACACAAACATACTGCATATTGAATGTCGGGTCTGCTAGCCATCAAATATAACAAGGATCCTATCATGCTCCTGAAAAGAGTCTGGTTGACGGGTTTACCTTGGTTGTCTTGATCAAGTTTCAGAGATGTGGACATGGGAGTAGGCTGTGGTTTGGTTGATGTCAAATTAAATTTCTTGAGCAGGTCCATTGCATATTTCTTCTGGGTTATGAATAGAGCATTAACTGTCTGAGTCACCTGCAATCCCAAGAAAAATGTTAACTCTCCCATAAGACTCATTTCAAACTCACTTTGCATCAATTTAGCAAATTCTTTACTTAGAGTGTCCTTAGTGGAGCCAAAAATGATATCATCTACATACACTTGAACGATTAGAATTTCCTTACCATTCAATTATGTAAAAAGAGTTTGATCAACATTACCTCGTTTGAATCTATTTTGAACAAAGAAATCACTTAATCGTTCATACCATGCTCGGGTGCTTGTTTCAGACCATAGAGAGCCTTGTCCAGCTTGTACACATGGTCTGGATGCTCCGTATCTTCAAACCCCGGTGGTTGCTCCACATATACGTCCTCCTGGATATAGCCATTCAGAAATGCACTCTTAACATCCATTTGAAATAACTTTATGTTATTGTAGCATGCATATGCTAATAAAATCCTCACTGCCTCGAGTCTTGCTACAGGAGCAAAAGACTCATCAAAATCAATCCCAAGCTCTTGGCTATAGCCTTTGGCTACAAGCCTGGCCTTGTTCCTTGTCACCACTCCTTGATCGTTTGTTTTGTTTCGAAAAACCCACTTTGTTCCCATCACTGAGTGATTTCTAGGACATGGCACAAGGAACCACACTTTGTTCCTTTGGAACTGGTGTAGTTCTTCTTGCATAGCCATGATCCATGACTCATCTTGCAAGGCCTCTTCTAAGGAGTGGGGTTCAAACTGGGAAAGTAGGGCTATGTAATCCATATTTTCAACTTCCCTGAAGGAGGCCCGTGTTCTTATTCCTTCTTCTACATTGCCAATGACGACCTCTGGTGGATGATCTTTTGCAAAAGTCTATTGCCTAGGTAGCTGAAGTTCAATTTGAGTTTGCTGATTTTCATCAGCATTTTGTTGTTCTTCACCACCTGGTTTATTGACTTTCTTTGACAACTCTTTGGTATCATCATCTTCTGATTCTTCTTCCTGCAAGACAAGCTTTTCATTAGTGTCTTTGGATGATGATTCATCAACAATAACATGGGGACTTTCCTCAACTACAAGAGTTCTCAAGTTATACACTCGATAGGCTCTTGAGCTAAGGGAATATCCGAGAAATATCCCCTTGTTACTCTTGGGGTCAAACTTTCCCAAATTCACCTTACCGTTATTATGGATGTAACAGATAGAGCCAAAAGGTCTGAAGTAAGAAATATTCAGTTTCTTACCTCGATATAGCTCATAAGGTGTTTTCTTTAACAATGGCCTTACCGTGGCTCGATTTATTATGTAGCATGCAGTGTTCACGGCTTCAGCCCAGAAATACCTTGGCAAGTTATTTTCATTTAGCATAGTTCTGGCCATTTCAACTAGCGTTCTGTTCTTCCTCTCAACGACCCCATTTTGCTCGGGGGTCCTTGGTGTGGAGAAGTTGTGTATGTAGCCTTGAGCCCTGCAAAAATTGCTGAACTCATGGTTATCAAATTCCCTACCATGATCACTCCGCACGGTCTTGATGCACCATCCTTTTTCATTCTGAACCATCCTGCAAAATGCCTCAAACTCCATCAAAGCATCACTTTTGTTAGAGATAAAATACACCCAGCTATATCTTGAAAAGTCATCCACAATCACAAACCCATATAGCTTACCACCCAAGCTATGTGTTCGGCTTAGTCCAAAAAGATCTATATGGATCAATTCAAGGGGCTTAGAGGTGGTTACATCACTTTTACATTTAAAGGATGTTCTTGTCTGTTTGCCCTTGCTGCAAGCCCCCACAGATTCCTTCATTGACCAGCTTCAACTTGGGTAAGCCAACAACCAGATTCTTCCTGACCAACTTCATCATCACATTGAAACTAGCATGCCCAAGACGGCGATGCCACAACCACGCATCATCAGAATTTTTAGCAACTAAGCAAAGATTTTTATGTGAAACATCATCAAGATCAATCATATAAACATTGTTGTGTCTAAGCCCTATGAACTTGATTTCATTGGAGTTTCTATCTACCACAGTGCAGTGAGTAGAATCAAAAGACACATTGCAACCTTTGTCATAGAGTTGACTAATGCTTAGAAGATTGTGATGCAGGCTTTTAACAAGCAAAACATTTTCAATGACTTGAGTTTGGTTCTTACCTATCTTACCTTCTCCAACAATTTTTCCTTTGTCTTTACCCCCAAAAGCTACCACTCCACCATCTTTTTCTTGCAGGTCTGCAAACATTTCCTTGTTTCCCGTCATATGTCTTGAACATCCACTATCAAGGTACCATTTGTTCTTTTAAGCTCCAAGGTAGACCTGCATATACAAGGAGAATACTTATGGGGTTTTTGGTACCCAAGCAAGCTTGGGTCCTCGGTGGTTAGACAGAGAAGGCCTGTATGGTCTATTCATTTTTCTTGCAAAATTTTCATCATCAAATCTCATGGTTCTGCACTCATACATATCATGGCCTAATCTTCCACAATAAAAGCATGTAGTGATTCTGTTGTCACGGTTTCTTTTCCTGTTCACATTTGTAAATGAGCTATGCATCTGTATGTTAGATGATGAGGCATATGTGGTTCTTGAAACCCATGGAGTCATGTGGGTTTTGGATTGAGATTTGTTTCTCTTCTCAAAAGTAGGTAGAGAACTTTCTACATGAGGACCTACACAAGTGTTCATCACCTGTTTCCCCTTTTTTAAGACAACAAGAGCATTTTTCAACTCATCTATCTCAATCAACAAAGTTTCACTTTTCTTTTCAGTTGTTTCCTTGGTTTGAATGCATGCAGTCATTTCCAACTTTTCTAGTTCTAATTCGCTCTTCAATTTTTCATGCATTTTAACAAGAGTGGATTGATCCTCTCGCATGCAAGAACTCTCCTCTTCAAACAATTCAATTTTAGATAGAAGACTTTCATTCTCATGTTTGAGATTCTCATTTTCAGAATTCATGACATTACAACTCTCACAAGGATTTTCAGCATGCACAGCTTGTTCCAATTTCTTTTTCAGAAGTTTATTTTCAGATTTCAATTTTTTGCATTTTCCATATAATGATTCATATGCAATCTGCCATTGTTCACAAGTAAGAGATTCAGATTCAGAGTCTACCTCATTTGAGTTATCTTCATCTGCCATGAAACACAAGTTCTGGACTAATTCATCCAGGTCATCCTCATTTTCGGATGCTTCCTCATCCTCATCGCTCCATGTGGCGACCATGGCTTTGGGCTTCTTGAATTTTCCTTTCTTGAATCTCTTCGCCAACTCCGGGCATTCTCCCCGCATGTGACCAGGTTTCTTGCATTCATAGCAGATTACTTCATCCTTCTTGCTGCTTTCATTCTTCTTAAACCCTTGCCTTCTTGGTCCTTTTCTAAACTGACCTCCGAACCTCCTGGTATTCTTAACAAATTTTCTTGCTCTTCTGGTGATCATAGCAACAAGCTCCTCATCTTCAGTATTGGCCATGGATCCTTCCTCACTTTCATCAGACTCTTGTGGGTTTACCTTCAGTGCCAATGTTGTGGCAACCTTCTTCTTTTTGTTATCCTCCTCGCTCCTTTTGATGTTGATTTCATATGTCATCAGGGAGCCAACTAACTCGTCCAAAGTCAGAGTGTTGAGATCTTTTGAGTCTTCGATCACTGTGGCCTTTGTGTGCCACTGTGGTGATAGAGATCTCAATACCTTCCTCACAAGATCACGGTTTGAATACTCCTTGCCAAGAGCCTTCAAACCATTTGTAATTTTCATCAGTCTCGCGAACATTTTAGAGATGGTTTCTTCTGGCTTCATCATAAACAATTCATAATCCCAGACCAAGAGATTTGCTTTGGTCTCCTTGACTTCAGAAGTTCCTTCATAGATCAAGCGTAGTTTGTCCCACATTTCCTGTGTAAAGGAACACATAGATATGCGTGAGTATTCATTCGGATGGATAGCACACTGAATTATATTCATGGCCTTAAAGTTAGCTGAGCACTTATTGATATGGTCGTCATCCCAATCATCTTCATTGTCAGGCAACTTATAAGGACCTTTGTTGATAACATTCCACACTTCATAATCTTGTGCACGCAAGAAAATATACATTCTGTTTTTCCAGTATGTGTAGTTTGTTCCATCAAAAAACGGAGGCATGTTCATTGAATGCCCTTCGGGCATCATCCCTCTGTTTGCCATAGAAAGGGATCTACTCTTCGACCGTGAGGTCGGGCGATACAAAGACCAAAGCTCTGATACCAATTGTTGGGTCCCGAAAGGTGGCAATCAAGAGGGGAGGGTGAATTGATTGGCCAATAAAAATTATTTACCTAATGATGCACAAAAGAAATCGACAATTATAGAATAGAAATAATTCTAAAGCAAACAAGCACTCAATCTCACCGAAACAAGATCTCTCTCTCTCGTGAGAACTGAAAGAAGTCGTGAGTGAGGTATGGCACTACAAGAGATCACTCAGCTATGCGAGTAGCCCACTCGATGCAAAGAACGATAAACCAAACCACAATGGAAGCATAAGATTTTTTAGGTGGTTCGGGTACACGAGTGTGTCCCCTACATCCACCCCTCACACGGAGGATTAATGCTCCACTATGACGTGAGCCACACACACGCTGAAAAGACAGCCAACACACACACAGTAGCCTATCTTGGCCACTACACACACACACACACTCTCATGTCACAGATCACGAGCACACACACATGAAAGTGTTTCAAGAAATTCTAAGAGTACATCAGATGTTCAATACTTAACAACAAGTACATGAGGGGTTTAGAGCAGAGAAGATTTTCAGAGATAGAACTCCCCCTTTCTCTTCTTTGAAGGTCCTTTGATGCTTCTGCAGGATGAAGAACAAACTTGGATGAAGTGTGAAGCAAGGCAGCACGAATAGGGGTTGAAGCTTGATGTCCGATGCAGCTTTCAGTTGTATGTGACCTTGAACCTTGATTTAAGCTCCTTCCATTCGATTTAAGCTTCAGAGCACGGTGGAAGTGGAGCTTAGAGCTACTGCTACGAACCTGCACTTGCTTAGGTTAGAACTTCCAAAACAACACTCTTTCTCCCTTGCCTCTCTCACGTTTTCGATCCAAGAGAGAGGGTTATATCCCTCTAGGACGGTCAAGGGATGCTACTGGGACAAGATCCAAAAATCCTGAAAAGATTCCAGGCGGAAAGATGGAGAGATTTGACTTGGAACCCGCGGACGAAAGAACTCCAAAATTGCGGCTCCGTATAGGTGTCGACACCTTGGGCATAACTCAACCTAGAACACGAGCAAACCATCCTGGGTAGTGGGTGTCGACACTTGGTGTCGACACCTGTTGTTCAGGTTGGCAGACAGAAGCGTCCAGGCCCAGTTCTTGGTAGGTGTCGACACCTGGTGTCGACACCTCCAAAACTGGTTGCTGGGAACATCTTCTGGAACCAGATGTCGACACCAGGTGTCGACTCTTGCTGTTCCAGAGGACCCAGTAACCTAGATAAACAGAGTGATATACCAGCTTCGTCACAGTTAAGGAGCATGTTGAAATGAGAGTTTGGGAAGCTATTCCAACCTGTAGAAATGCCAAATAGATGTAAGATGGATGCACATTATAGAGCTTACAAAAATTAACCATTCATTCCAACTCTCTTTAAAACGATATTACCAAGGTAGGCCAATACAAAACAAATTCCATTTCCCATTTGAATGATAGATCCATAACAAAACACATATGAATGTCTCCAAGTCTGCCTGTAATAAACCAACCTTCAACTCATGATCAAAAATATATTCATAAGAGTATGAATCCAGTTTGCACTAATCATGTTCACACATGGCATTCATTAATCATCAAAACATATAAATCCACACATCATACCCTTGGGGTCAAACATCTATATTGGCTATAACTATAGTGGATGTCTAAAATATACATAACCCAATGCCTACGCATATAGGGCCCGATCTGGTCCTGGGAGGAGCACCCGAAAGTACTTGTGTCCATGGGAGCTATATTGATCACGGTGTGGCATTGCACCGAAGTGCATGACTAGCTAGATTTGACATTCCATGACTCGTACTTGACTTGACATGACATGACTTACCTGGCCCGAATGGGTATTTACTTGCTTGATATTATAATAGCCAATTCACGTGACATGACTTGATATATTTACATGCTTAACCATCTTGATACATTCTATATGAACATCTTGAAATCTTGCTAGTTCGTTAACTCTTGATACTCTACTTTCTCTTGTCATCGTCATGCGTACATGCATAGCTATACTTGCATTCATGTAACATGTAATTACTTAAAGTAAGCTTGTACTTGAGATATAATTCCTACTAAGCGTTCGCTCACACTAGTGTTTCCCCTATTTTTCAGGTAATTTCGATGACGAAGATCACTCGGAAGGGAACGGACATGAGTGAAGAGCATAGAGCCACCCGACTATTAAAGCGTCTATACAATCGTGTCTTTTTCTACTTTCTTGAGTCAATCATTGTAATTTTATTTTATTGAGTCAAGATTATCCTTAGTACTTTCATTAAGATTATGTAATAGAATTACCTTGATGGTTATTATGAATAAAGGATTTGGTTTATCTTGCAATTTACGCGCTCTGTCTATGTGTAGAATACACTTATGCTCTGATTGACATGATTTATATAACTCGTCACGTGTACCGGGTTCCTTCTGTGCTCGGGACGTAACACCTCCTAACCCACTACGTCCTACTGCCCCCACCTGGCCATTCGCAGAGTGGGGCATGGACATCGTGGGGCCTTTCCCGCCATCTTCTAAGGGCCATAAATACATCTTGGCCGCCACTGACTACTTCTCCCGCTGGGCGGAGGCCCTTCCCTTGTAGGAGGTCACCGGCGAGGTAGTAGCCAGATTTATCCGCCACAACATCATTTACCGATTCGGTACTCCCAGTCATATAATCTCCGACAACGGAACACCATTCAAGAATAGGGCCATATACCAACTAGCGGCCAAATTCACATCGACTGGAGAACCTCTTCGGTCTACAATCCCCAGGCCAATGGCTTGGCTGAAGCCTTCAACAAGACCCTCTACAAGCTCCTGGCTAAAATTGTTAGTCACCGAAAACGTGACTGGGGTGAGAAGGACTTCAGGGCACTATGGGCCTACCAGACAATCTATAAAACCCCTACGGGATGCTCGCCGTTCTCCCGTGTTTACGGGGCAGAAGCCGTTATCCCCATTGAAATCCAGTTAGCCTTTTACCGCGTGGCGATCCACACCGGCCTTGCCAGCCCTGACGAAAATGAATACCAGAGAAGGCTAGAAGAGCTCACCGATCTAGAAGGCAAACGACTCGAAGCCTACAAGCACCTACAAGTATACCAAGCCCGCATGGCGCGAGCCTATGACAAGCTCGTAAAACGGCGAGCCTTCAAACAAGGTGATCTTGTCATGATCAAGGAAAAAGAAGTCATGGCAGGGCACTCTAGTGGAAAACTACAGCCGAATTAGCGAGGTCTGTACATCATCTACAACGTCTACGAGGGTGGGGCATACACAGTCGTCGACCACAAGGGCCACCAACCCTTCCCACCTCTTAATGGCAAACACGTGAAGTTATACTATGCACCAGAACATGAGTTCGCGCGCCATCCAGACTGAGGCACGCACTGCAGCTACAACCAGTGAAATCGGCCTTCTCCTGCGGGAGGTCTAACCTGTCATTGCCTCTAGTCTCCCGTTCCTAGCCAAATAACAGGGCCAGCCAAGCCCTCCCAGAACCACTGTCAGGCATCCTCGAGGGTCAACTCCCCGCCTTTGTCCTTGCCATGACAAGAGCGAGGACACCTCTACGCCAACAACAACCCAGCCTTTAGGCTCCCATGTAAGCAAAAAAAAAACACACACACACAAAATGGGGTTAAAAATAGAGATACCCCGGCGGACCCAGTTGTCCCCATCACAAGGAGACGACTGGGGGCAAAAAGGCCAATAACCCAGCTGAGGTGAAAACCCAAAAAGGCATCTCAGGCAAAATTGGAAAATGTCTCGACGTAAAAACCCGCAAGGGCGCATCAAAAAAAGCTAAAGGTGGTCAGCTCTGACAAAAACTCGAAAGGGCGGTGAGCCGATAATGAGAAAATACATCTCCTCCCACTTGTCACGGTGGCCTTCCACCCACTCCTCAGTAAATCGTAGGCCTCTCCAGATATAGGCCTTCGACCAACCCACATTCCCAGATCGTTAACCCTGCACTTTCCAGTAGAGCCCCCATATCACCCTACTTAGCTCATTCTACCATCGGCCTCCGCTCTGCCACGACGGATCGGCAAGTTCCACCTCCCATGCGACATCCATGTCACCATCCCAGTAAGCTCCGGTCTCAGCTCATTCTGGATTCCTGTAGCTTTGCACTTCTGCACTCTACACCCCCCTTAATCCAGAATCCCCAGTTCCCAGTTACCCCCAGTTCACCCATCATAATCCCAGTCATAATCTCAATTCATCTTGCCTCTCTAACCCGCTAGGTTTGACCCCAGGTGCATTCTGCCACGATAGAGTGGCTCTCAGTCCCATAAATGGATGATGTGAGAGCCCTTATTAAGGGCGGAATGATACCAAATCATCTGCATTCCCCGGATCCAGGCTACATCCCCTAACAGTAGTATGCTATGGATGACAATCTCCAGACTCAAAAAAAATGGGGTTAAAAATAGAGATACCCCAGTGGCCTCAGTCAACCCCTCCGCGGGATTACTGAGAGCAAAAATTGTCACGAACCCAGCTGAGGTGAAAACCCGAAAGGGCGCCTCAGACAAAATCAGGTAACCCCTCGGTGTGAAAACCCGCAAGGGCGCACCGAAAAAAGTGAAAGGGGGGCAGATCTAGCGAAAACCCGCAAGGGCGGGAGAGTTGGTAAACATAATAAAAAAACCCTCTCTCTCCTTCTCTACTCCCCACTAATGAAGGTCATCGACCACAACGTCTCATCGACGACAGGCTCAATATCATTCCACAACAATGGTGGCCAACACACCCCCGAGGGTAGGCCATCACCAGTCACCAGTCCTAGTATTCTGGCTACAACGCCTTCACAGGCCAACCGCCTAGTTCCGGTTCCAGTTTCCAGTCCCAGTGTTCCAGCTACAATGCCTTCACAGGCCAGCCACCGAGTTCCATTCCAGATTCCAGTCCCAGTATTCCGACTACAACGCCTTCATAGGCCAGCCGCCCAGTTCCAGTCACCAGTCCCAGTATTCCGGCCACAACGCCTTCACAGGCCAGCCGCCCAGTTCCAGTTCCAATTCTAGTTCCAATTTCAGCATTCCGGTTATAATACCTTCATAAGCTAGCCGGCCAGTTCCAGCTCAGCACCAGTTCTGGTGTCCAGTCCTAGTATCCAGGCTACAACGCCTCCGATGGCCAACCGGCCGACTCCAGTTCCAGTCCCCATCTCTAGTCACAATCCCAGTCGCAATGCCAGTTCCAGTTCCAAACCCAGTTCCAACCTCTAGTCCCCGTCCTAGTCCCAGTTCTTGGCCACGATGCCTTCCCGGGCCACTCGGCCAGCTCAGCCCCAGTTTCCCAGGCTAATGTGAAGTACATTTCCGGCTAACAACATGATAGAAGTTGATACTCTATCGCTCGGTCTACAACCGACACACCCCAGAATCACCCTAGTAGCCCTAACCACATAGGCCATCACATCCTTATAGGTCTATGCCGGCCTTCCCTAGCAACATAGGCTTTTACTCTTCAAAGGGTTCACCCCGGCACTCAATACCCTATCCGGTACCCAACACCCAGTCCCCGATACCTAGTACCGAATTGTACCATTCTCCACACTCAACCCCCTACTCCTGCGCCCGAAATCGGGTACATCCAGTCCCCTGTCACCCATGCCAGTGCATAGTAGAAGAATCAAGCATGACTAATAGTAAGTGGTCGCCAATCCATACACACAACACGGTTCCACCAGAGAAGAGGTGGAACAACCCAATAAAAAACAAAAATCCGGCAAGTTGTCATTAACACTCCGTAAAAGGAGCCCAAGACATGCCCTTGGGGTGATAAAATCCATATAATACAGATAACATAACAAAAATGGGAAAGGGGTACAATCACATCTTAGGCTCTCTTTCCTCCAGTGCTGCAAGACGAGAGTCAGTAGCTACAAGCTCCGCCTCCAGGGTCAACAAAAGCTGAGCACTAACCTCGATCGTCGTCTCAACTGTCCGCCACTCAACTCGGGCATGCTCGGTGGCCGACTACTGCTCCTCCAAGGCCTTCCTCAAGGCCTTGACCCGGCTCTCGGCCTCCCCCAACTGCATGGCTCGGTCCTGGGATGATGACGCGGCCGCTTCGGTGTGGCCCCTCTGCTCAGCAATGGCCAATACGAGCCAATCCCGCTGCTCCTGCACCTCTCGAATGGCTGCCCGCCTCTGAGCCCTCTGCTCTTGAGCCTAGTAGAGTCGCAAGTACTGGGCCCAGATCCAAGCTAACCAATACATCCAGAGCTCGCGCGGGAAGCAGAGCACGTGGTAACCCTGGGTGCACTCTTCTCAGACCCTCCAGAGAAGGAAGAGGGTCACCCTACAAATAGCCTTGGGCTCGCTGTAGCAAGGAAGCACCTGCGCTCACGTCCAATAGCGGCGAGGCAGACATGGGCCACTCGATTCCCAAGCTCAGGGAGAAGTCACCTGACGCGGCTAGCACACCAGTGGAGCTTGCATAATCCCAGCAAACACAAAGGGAAATGAGCAATGCATGCAAAATTGCCCACGATAAATAAGGTGGAAAACCTGAGAAAAGTCAAGTTTTCATTCCTTACCCATAGCAAGCCCCTCTGCGCCTGCGGTGCCACCCGCCGGGGTCGGGGAAGGCAACGGTCCCTCCATGCCAGTGGCATCACTCGCCAGAGTCGGGGAGGGCAGGGACTCCTCCGCGACCCGATTATCCCCAGTAACCACGGGTGCATAATCCCAGCAAACAGAAAGGGAAATGAGCAATGCATGCAAAATTTCCCATGATAAATAAGGTGGAAAACCTGAGAAAAATCAAGTTTTCATTCCTTACCCACCAGGGTCAGGGAAGGCAACGGTCCCTCCATGCCAGTGGCATCGCTCGCCGGAGTTGGGGAGGGCAGGGACTCCTCCGCGACCCGGTTATCCCCAGCAACCGCGGGTGGGACGGGAGGCTCCTCCCGGCCGTTCTCACCCGGAGTCGATGTGCGCTCCTCTCCTGACTCCGACGCTACATACAACCCAAAACCGTCAGCACCCCGCCATAAAGCATAAACAAATGCCAAATGGGGATGGGGAGAACCCCCATATACCTCCGGAAGTAGCATCCATCTCAGCCTCCTGGTAGAAGAGGCCCTGGAGGAGGAAGAGCTCGAACTCTCCTCCATCTCCATGGCTCAGCTGCTGCTACCCAAAGAGCCTGACGAAGCCTCCAACGAGTTCCCAGAGGTGGTCGAACTAGAGGCCCCAGCAAGTCAACAAAGTAAACGAGGTCACCACACAATCCAACCTTGTTCAAAGACAACTCTCCAGTTAAGGGTTTCGAACAAGAAACTCACCAGCCGGGGCACTCCCCTCGGAGACCCCCTCAATGTCGACGATATCCTTGTCCCCCCAGTTGAAGCCGCTGCAGCAGGCCCTTCCTCCACTGCCTCAGCCATGGCACGGGGAAGCTCACCCTCCTCCAAAGGTGAAGAAGTACCTGTGACCAACGCCAACGGAACCTTAGCATTAACGAGCGACCTAAAAGCCCACCATAAGTGGCTAAGTTCCCAGTCACGTACCTGAGGGTCCCATGGTAGAAGACCCGACCAGTCCCACTGTGCAGGCAGACACCACGGCTAGTAAAGGAGGGAGGGGCATCTCTACCAACAGCTGCAGTAGCAAGCTAGGCGCACCACCGGCAACAGACGGGATCGAGGCGCCCACCACTCCTGGCTCTCCCTCGAAAGAGGGGAGGGCCACTGACGGGCCGGTGCTGACTAGTGTTGTGCCCTTGTGTGGTTTTGATGATGGCTGACACACCATGAGTCACACTGAGGTGTGTTGACTGTTTGACTGCTTGAATATCTGATTGTTTGCTTGAATAGCTATTCATGAATATGGCTAGATTGTTGGATATTGTGTTTTGATGATGACAAACACTATGATTCTCATATGTTTGATGTCATATGTGTTTTCTCATGTTTTGATGATGATATAGTTTACATGTGTTGATGATGACAAATTGATGTCATATGTGTTTACTTTATTCAGAACTTGGTACATAAAAAACAACTTAACTGTGAGCATGGCATAGATTGTACACTCACCATGTCTGCAATGTCTGCATGTCTGTCTTTCATTAATATGGGTTCTGTGCAATGAGTGCGTTGACGCAGTTGGAGATTGGGTTGACGCATTGGCTGTCTCTTCACTAGCTGCGTTGACGTTACAAGGACACTGCGTTGACACAGTAGTTGATGGCTTACTTGCTGCGTTGATGCAGTGGAACAACTGGGTTGACGCCATGCTGCTTTGTCCCTTTTTGTTGCTCATTAAGTCTTAAAGTTTGTACAGGGTAGTTCATGCATCAATCTATTTGCCAAGTGTATACATCAGTCAACATTGCATTTTGATCATGGAGTCTATACATTCATAGCTTTTGTTATGCTCAGAATGCTTAAGTCTATACACTGCCTTTGTTTCAAGTCGATACAGAGTCTTCATCTTCTGAAGTCTGTAGAGCCAGTCACTTGACAAAGTCTGTACAGTGTCTCATATTGGCCAAGTCTTTACAGCCTCATCCTTACCTTCGTTCCAAGCCAAAGTCTACACATTCGTTTCCTTGGGCAAAGTCTATACATCGTGCCTTGATCTCTCAAGTCTATACACTCTTTATTTCAAAGTCTGTACATTGGAAGTATGTACAACGAACTTCTACACGCATCATTCCAGTTGTCTTCGTGTCGTTATTTCTTCCATCGCGTGCTGAACACTGCAGCACCTCGTGTTGCTTTCTGTGCCACCTCGTGTCGCTCCATCTGTGTCACTCCCCTATCTTCGAGTCGTCTGTATTCGTGTTGTTTCTTCCAAGACCCCGTGTCTTTCTTGCTTTGTGACCACACCTCGTGTCGGTTTCTGTTTTCGTCTTCGAGTTGTTTTCAACCCGTGTCGTCCTCGTGTTCGAGTCGTTTTCCTGTGTCTTCGTGTTATCTTTTGTTTTGTATGTCTTCGTGTTGTTTCTATGTTTGTGTCTTCGTGTTATCTTTTGTGTTTGAGTCTTCATGTTAGTTCTGTGTTTATGTCTTAGTGTTGTTTTTATGTCTTCGTGTTGCTTCTTTCTATCTTCGTCCAGGTTTTCTCTGATCGCGTGTTTTACTACCGTTTTACCTCGTGTCGTTCTCTCTTACCTCGTGCTGTTCTCATCTGACTTCGTGTCGTTATCCTTGTAGTGTTAGCTTTGATACTGTATGTACCTCGTGTAGTTCTCTATTTATCTCGTGTTGTAGTCATCTTATGTACCCCGTGTCGTTTTCAGTAGAGTCCACCTTTTGCTGTTCTAATGTCTATACATTCATTTCTAAGTTCAAGTCTACACACTTGTTATCACATGTTAAGTCTATACACTCGTGGCTAGCTGTTCAAGTCAATACACTCGTTGGCTAAGTCTTCAAAGTCTATACATTTTATCCTTCTGATTAATCTCCTATGACTGTGTGACAGGTACTGTTCGTGGAGCCTGTGAAGAGTGGGGCACGTGATACGAGGCTGACATCTGGCACGTGATCCGAGATGCAGAGGAGCCTCCACGTGGACTGAAACATTTGGGCGGGAATCGTGGAGAGCACACGCTGCCCTAATCTGCTGCTGCTATAAATATGTGTCTTCTTCCTCTGAAGAGGTAGAAGCGTAGAGAGTGACTGAAGTAGAAGCAGCCAGCGCTAGAAGAAGAAGTGCAGAAGAGAAGGAAGAGATAGAGAAAGCAGAGAGGCTGTGAGCAGAAGAAGAAGAAGAAAGAAGAGACAGAGAGAGAGCCTGCGAAAGAGAAGAAAAAGAAGAGTGAGAAGAAGAGAGAGCTAGAGCAAAGGAAGCTTCAACTGAAGATCAGTTCCTGCTGGACCGTGGATCAAATCCAAGCCAGCCAGCTCCTGCGAGAGCCTTTGTGCATTTTATTCTTCTAGCTTTCTGTTGCTGCGTTTTTGTTTTTCTTTTTAAACCTTCAATAGTTGTTCTTCCGACTCTCTTGTGTGAGGTCGGGTTCCCTCCGGTTTGGAGGAAGGGAGGATTGATCCTCCGGTTCTGGTCTTGTGGTTGCAAGACTAGGTGTTCCCTCCTGGTCTGGAGGAAGAGAGACTTGCGTCTCTGGTTTCCAAGTGGCTGGGAGTCACTTGGGGTGTCCCTCCGGTTGGGAGGAAGAGGGGAGGTTGTTCCCCTGGTCAAGCTGTGTGGCAGCAATTTGTTGCAGACTGAGTCTGCAGTTTCTAGCCTAGCTAGAGGAAGCCTCACTCCGATTTGGAGTGAGGGGTGGACGTAGGTCTTTGGACCGAACCACCTAAAAAATCTTGGTGTTCTCTTGTGGTGTGTTTTTCCTTATATGTTATTTTCTCTGCTGCGATCTTTAGATGTTTGGTTAGGAGCGTGTGAGAGCTAATAAATTTGTGTTGTCTTGCTGAGTTGCTTCCAAGCATTTTCAGCACATTTCATAATCTGCATTTAATTCCGCATACTTGAGCATTAGAGTTTTTAATTGGGCGATTTTAGAGCAGGATACATTCACCCCCCCCCCCTCTGTATCCAGGCCTTGCAACCTATCAATTGGTATCAGAGCGGTTCTCTGATTGATCAGATCCAACGATCTGTAGAGGATCCTGTTGTCCCTTGGTGCATTTCTGATTTTACTCTTTGCTACATAAATCTACTTGCCAATTTATTCCATGGGTTCTCCACCGGTTTACAATGGTTCTAACTTAAATTCATGGGTTAGCAGTCTACACAATTATGTGGAATTGATGGATCCGGATCTGTGGAAGTTAATTTCACATGGCCCTCATAGACTGCCAAAGGAAGAGTCCAAATGGACTAAAAGTGATAGATCAAGAAATGGAGAGAATCAGAAAGTTTTGAGATTAATGAAAGAAGCTACTGATAAGGCTCTACACTCTTATTTTTATGACTGCAGGTCCGCAAAGGACATTCTGGATCAGTTGAAGCTAGCTCAGAGGATGAATGAGGACAGCTGCCTGATGGCTGATAAGAGCGACCAAAGCACTGATCAAGATAAATTTGAAGATGCTGAAGAGGTAATCAATCCTTTCGATAATTTCACTTTAGATGACTGGGAGGATGCCTATGCTAATCTGTTAAACTCCCATGAAATATTGAGGAAGAAGAATAAAAGTCTGATAAAGAAATTAACAAGTCTAGGGGATCCAATTTCTGGGACTGAAAATCTTGAAAATCCTGAAATTCTAAAAATTGAAAATGAAATACTCAGAAGACAAGTGTCTAAACTAGATGGAATCCAATCAGAACTTGATCATGTTAAATCTGAAAACACTAAACTCAGAAAACAATGTCAGGAATCTGACCAAAAACTAATCAGTTTTGAAAGTGAAAACAGATTGATCAATGAGGAATTTGAAGCTATTAGTGCTGCGAACCTAAAATTTCAAGAAAACTGTGAAAACTGTAAATCAGAATATCCAAGTTTCCTAACTGATGTATTATTTGATGATGATAAACTTGAGCAGGAAAACACAAGTCTAAAGGAAGAAATTGAGAAACTGAAACAGTTGAACTCCACCATGGCAGAGAGATTGCTGACATTTGAAAAAGGAAAATCTGTTGATGAAAATCAAAATGAGCTCAAATTGAAACAAGAGATTGAAACTCTTAAAAATTTGAATGATGTGATGCATCAACAGATTCTGGTCTGTGAAGAAGATATAGTCAACTATGAACATCAGATTTCTTTTCTTCAATCTGAAATAAATGATCTGAACAATTCTCTGTCAAAATTTGTAAGTGGGCAGAAAAACCTAGACAAGCTACTAGGTGTAAAAATCAACACTAGGAAGGAAGGGCTGGGCTACAACAATGCTAATAAGAAAGTGTTTCAGAGCAAGTTGATGACATCTTTTGTAAAAGCTTCAAATGTAACCACCACCTCAAAAGATAAACAACCCATTGTTCAGAAAACTGAAGAACAGAACAAAAATCAGAAAAAGATTGGAAAACAGAAAATAAATAAAAAGGGTTCATTAGGGCATGTTGTTCAAAGTTCACACACACATTCACATGCATCTAAAAGGAAAATGTCATGCCATTATTGTCATAAATTTGGTCATCTGATGCATGAGTGTAAATTGATGGAGAAGGATGATATGACTGCTAGGAACCTTCATGACAGAAATCCTTCATTTCAGAAAAAGAAAATAGAATGTTTTCACTGTGGTAAATTAGGACACACAATTGCACAATGCTGGTTTGCAAATGATAAGAAAACATCTCATTCATATCATGGTAAATCTCCTGCAAGCCAACATGGTCCTAATAAGAACAAATTTGTTTTTAAAGGTAAGCTCATTACATGCTTTGAGTGTGGAAAGACAGGCCACAGGGCCATTGAATGCTGGCTGAGGGCTAATGGAAGAAATTCTAGTTCATGCTTTCACTGTGGCAAGATGGGCCACATTGCAGCCCAATGTTGGCATGCTCAGGGAAGGAAGTTTAACAATAAACTTGATAAATTCCCTGTCAATAGAAATAATTCTGATAGAAATGAATTTATTTTTGAAAGGAAAACACTTGCATGTTTTGAATGTGGGAAGCCAGGCTATAGAGCTGCTGACTGTTGGCTGGCTTATGTTGGTAAGCAGAATCTTAATTCTGTTAACAGAAAATTTCATGCAAATGCACATAGAACTCATGCTAATCAGAATGTGCATAAAACAAATCTGAAATCTGCTGCCTCTTGCTATTATTGTGGTGTATTAGGTCATTCAATGAATAATTGCCATCTGATGAGATCTGATGACCTAAATGCGAAAAGGGTGTTTAGAACACCTACCAAAGGTGTCACTATTAACCATGCATGACCCAAGACTGTTTGGGTACCTGCCCATGCAAGATAGTGTGCTAACTTGCAGGTGTGCCTTGGAAGCTGAAGAATAAAAGGGGGAAATAAACTAAGGCACCCAAGTTGATAAAACCCCATTCAGGTAAATTTCTCAAATCTATTCAAATGAAAATTATGGTTGAGCTGAGAAGTCATAGCTTCATGCATACATGTTTTATTTTAAATTGGTTTGACTATTGCATTGATCTTTGTGGGTTTTCTTGTTTGTACTGTGAGCTGTGTGCATATATGAGAATGGCATAAACATGCACATGACATACAATCATTGAAAATCTGATGCATATAGGACTGTTTGTATTGCATTGTCATGCATGACCACTTGGTATATAAATGGAAAGCTACTAAAGGGCAGAGGAAATCTGTCTAGAGGTTCTTACTATGTGTGAGATGGTCTTTTAGGCCAAGTTCTCCGCCAAGTACCAAGGGTCAAATTTGCATATCAGAGAATGTCTGCATTTTCATGTGAATATTTTACTTCATGCCCCTGCATACATGAAGTTAATTGCATTGCATTTCTTTACATTGAAAAAGTCAAAAAGATAGATTGAATGCATACATTTAGGGGGAGCATTATTCATACATCTGAAATCACTCAACTGTTTAGTCATTCATCATCTACATTGTCTGCATGACATATAGGATGATTCAGTGTTTTTAGTTAGAGGGAATCATTGCATAGCATATCACTTCTTTGAAAAATCAAAAAAAGGGGGGAAAGGGAAATGTCACTGCATATAGATAGGGGGAGCGTGCTTAATCCGTTCCTCTCCAGCTATATGATTAATCTTGTCATATCTGAAGTGTCAGTGATTCCATCATGTAAAGTGGTATCAAATGATTTCTTGACTACTTCTAAAGTTGTTCAAAATCTGAATGCATACCTTATTGGTATCTGTTTGTCTCTCCTAAATCTGCTGAATGAGAGCTTTTTCTCTATTCAGTCAACTTTGAACCTCTTTGCTCAAGAGCAGCTCATTTGCTACAATTCTTCAGAATCATGCTGTTTAGTGAATATTCTCACTTGAATTACTCTGCTGAGATATAAAGTAAACCTTCAGCCTAAATACTACTTCATAAAAGTTAAAATATCTTTAATGAGGAACCTTCCATTATACATGCTTAAGAACATTTGTTAACTGGAAGTGGTTTAAGTCTTATGTACTCTTGTTTGGTCACAAGAAACTTGAAAATATCTGTTTCAACCTCTTAATAAACTTTAACTGTCTGCTTCATGTAAATTCATGTAAGACTTTCTGAAATCTGAAAAGTTGATATTCATGTCTACGTTGACTGAGATATATAGTGTATGTGGTTGTTCCTAAACAACTAACTTGTTCTGAATCCTTTATAAGTAAAAGTATGGACAGAGCAATGACTGTGGTTACTGAGAAACCTGTCCAAAGGATTGTGTCATGAAGTACCATGGTTAACTCTGTTTAAAGAGATGATTGGAAATTATTGTGAAAATATGGCAGAGCAATGGCATAGTTGTATTGAGTAACTGGGGATTCTGGCCTCTGATCAAGGTGTATCCTCATGCCAAAGATACTTTTAATGCTACCTCTGTTCTCCAAAAATGGGAGAAGCAATACGGTTGTCACACTGAGTAACTGGGGATTCGGGCCTCTGATCAAGGTGTTTTCCCATGTCAAAAGGTGTTGATAAACCAAAATTATTCATTTAAAAAGAAAATTATGAACAAGTGTAAATCAAATTCTGAAAGAACAATGTAAAATTCTGTTGCATTCTCTTATGTATCTCCTAAAACTGTCATGGAAAGTAAACTAAGTAAGATGGAAGTTGGTTGAACTAGAATTTTATATGAGCTTGTAGTTCCTTTTTATTAAGAGCTGGTTCAGATATGAGTACAATTCTTTTTGAAAAACTTGTTTACATCATTCTTAAACCATATCTGAAAATCAAGGTTTCATAAGCTTTTATAATGGAGGACTCTAGAACTTAAAAGTTTGTTCTATGAATTTAGTATATTGCTGAAAAGTTCAATATCTCAACTTTCACTAAATATTGAATCTGCTCATCCTATGGCTCTTTATCACTGTGTTTTGATTCAGTGGTATTAGACTGGTTGTCATTTTTTTGAGAAGCACTTCTCTCAGTTTATCACGTGTACTTGCAGTTTTTGGATAACCAGAGTTCATCCTTGTGGATTTCTCTTGCACCCTAACAATTGGTATCTTGCATCATAGATCATAAGGGCTAGATTCTCTGGTCTGTTTGAGAGACTATATGCATAAGGGGGCAATGTGCTAGATTGTCTGATCATGTTGTTTGTCTGCATTAGCTCTATATCTTTTGCCATGTCAAAGGGGGAGTATTTGTTGCATATGCATCACTGCATAAGTGGTTTGACAAAGGGGCAGATTGATCAAAAGGAGGAGCTTTTATTTCACTCTTTTTATACAGTCTTATTCTTTCCTCTTCAACTCATGTCTTTTTGCTAAAGTCAAAGGGGGAGAAGCTCTTGAACGGATTCATTTGGAAGATAGATGTCTCCAAAGAAAAGGCCTCCTTCGAACCATCAACAAACCAAAGGGAAGTATAACCTTCCTGTGCTTTACTGAATTGTTTCCCTATTTCATTTTTTGATGAAGGCAAAGGGGGAGAAGAATCTAATCTGAGTCAGTGTAACTCATAGTGTTGCCATCATCAAAAAGGGGGAGATTGTTGTGCCCCTGTGTGGTTTTGATGATGGCTGACACACCATGAGTCACACTGAGGTGTGTTGACTGTTTGACTGCTTGAATATCTGATTGTTTGCTTGAATAGCTATTCATGAATATGGCTAGATTGTTGGATATTATGTTTTGATGATGATAAACACTATGATTCTCATATGTTTGATGTCATATGTGTTTTCTCATGTTTTGATGATGATATAGTTTACATGTGTTGATGATGACAAATTGATGTCATATGTGTTTACTTCATTCAGAACTTGGTACACAAAAAACAACTTAACTGTGAGCATGGCATAGATTGTACACTCACCATGTCTGCAATGTCTGCATGTCTGTCTTTCATTAATATGGGTTATGTGTAATGAGTGCGTTGACGCAGTTGGAGATTGGGTTGACGCATTGGCTGTCTCTTCACTAGCTGCGTTGACGTTACAAGGACACTGCGTTGACACAGTAGTTGATGGCTTACTTGCTGCGTTGACGCAGTGGAACAGCTGGGTTGACGCCATGCTGCTTTGTCCCTTTTTGTTGCTCATTAAGTCTTAAAGTTTGTACAGGGTAGTTCATGCATCAATCTATTTGCCAAGTGTATACATCAGTCAGCATTGCATTTTGATCATGGAGTCTATACATTCATAGCTTTTGTTATGCTCAGAATGCTTAAGTCTATACACTGCCTTTGTTTCAAGTCGATACAGAGTCTTCATCTTCTGAAGTCTGTACAGCCAGTCACTTGACAAAGTCTGTACAGTGTCTCATATTGGCCAAGTCTTTACAGCCTCATCCTTACCTTTGTTCCAAGCCAAAGTCTACACATTCGTTTCCTTGGGCAAAGTCTATACATCGTGCCTTGATCTCTCAAGTCTGTACACTCTTTATTTCAAAGTCTGTACATTGGAAGTATGTACAACGAACTGCTACATGCATCATTCCAGTTGTCTTCGTGTCGTTATTTGTTCCATCGCGTGCTGAACACTGCAGCACCTCGTGTTGCTTTCTGTGCCACCTCGTGTCGCTCCATCTGTGTCACTCCTCTGTCTTCGAGTCGTCTGTATTCGTGTTGTTTCTTCCAAGACCCCGTGTCTTTCTTGCTTTGTGACCACACCTCGTGTCGGTTTCTGTTTTCGTCTTCGAGTTGTTTTCAGCCTGTGTCGTCCTCGTGTTCGAGTCGTTTTCCTGTGTCTTCGTGTTATCTTTTGTTTTGTATGTCTTCGTGTTGTTTCTATGTTTGTGTCTTCGTGTTATCTTTTGTGTTTGAGTCTTCATGTTAGTTCTGTGTTTATGTCTTAGTGTTGTTTTTATGTCTTCGTGTTGCTTCTTTCTATCTTCGTCCAGGTTTTCTCTGATCGCGTGTTTTACTACCGTTTTACCTCGTGTCGTTCTCTCTTACCTCGTGCTGTTCTCATCTGACTTCGTGTCGTTATCCTTGTAGTGTTAGCTTTGATACTGTATGTACCTCGTGTAGTTCTCTGTTTATCTTGTGTTGTAGTCATCTTATGTACCCCGTGTCATTTTCAGTAGAGTGCACCTTTTGTTGTTCTAATGTCTATACATTCATTTCTAAGTTCAAGTCTACACACTTGTTATCACATCTTAAGTCTATACACTCGTGGCTAGCTGTTCAAGTCAATACACTCGTTGGCTAAGTCTTCAAAGTCTATACATTTTATCCTTCTGATTAATCTCCTATGACTGTGTGACAGGTACTGTTCGTGGAGCTTGTGAAGAGTGGGGCACGTGATACGAGGTTGGCATCTGGCACGTGATCCGAGATGCAGAGGAGCCTCCACGTGGACTGAAGCATTTGGGCGGGAATCGTGGAGAGCACACGCTGCCCTAATCTGCTGCTGCTATAAATATGTGTCTTCTTCCTCTGAAGAGGTAGAAGCGTAGAGAGTGACTGAAGTAGAAGCAGCCAGCGCTAGAAGAAGAAGTGCAGAAGAGAAAGAAGAGATAGAGAAAGCAGAGAGGCTGTGAGCAGAAGAAGAAGAAAGAAGAAGAAGAAAGAAGAAAGAAGAGACAGAGAGAGAGCCTGCGAAAGAGAAGAAAAAGAAGAGTGAGAAGAAGAGAGAGCTAGAGCAAAGGAAGCTTCAACTGAAGATCAGTTCCTGCTGGACCGTGGATCAAATCCAGGCCAGCCAGCTCCTGCGAGAGACTTTGTGCATTTTATTCTTCCAGCTTTCTGTTGCTGCGTTTTTGTTTTTCATTTTAAACCTTCAACAGTTGTTCTTCCGACTCTCTTGTGTGAGGTCGGGTTCCCTCCGGTTTGGAGGAAGGGAGGATTGATCCTCCGGTTCTGGTCTTGTGGTTGCAAGACTAGGTGTTCCCTCCTGGTCTGGAGGAAGAGAGACTTGCGTCTCTGGTTTCCAAGTGGCTGGGAGTCACTTGGGGTGTCCCTCCGGTTGGGAGGAAGAGGGGAGGTTGTTCCCCTGGTCAAGCTGTGTGGCAGCAATTTGTTGCAGACTGAGTCTGCAGTTTCTAGCCTAGCTAGAGGAAGCCTCACTCCGATTTGGAGTGAGGGGTGGACGTAGGTCTTTGGACCGAACCACCTAAAAAATCTTGGTGTTCTCTTGTGGTGTGTTTTTCTTTATATGTTATTTTCTCTGCTGCGATCTTTAGATGTTTGGTTAGGAGCGTGTGAGAGCTAATAAATTTGTGTTGTCTTGCTGAGTTGCTTCCAAGCATTTTCAGCACATTTCATAATCTGCTTTTAATTCCACATACTTGAGCATTAGAGTTTTTAATTGGGCGATTTTAGAGCAGGATACATTCACCCCCCCCCCTCTGTATCCAGGCCTTGCAACCTATCAACTAGCTCTTGGATCATCTCCAGAGTGGCAGTCGGGTCCTCACCTGGGAGACAAACCATACAAACACAGTCAACAACTCTAGCCCATCAAGCACACAACAAAGAGAGGGCAATTCTCTCCACAACAATCCAACACTTACCCGAGTCATCTCGGGTCACAACCGACTCTTGCTCTCCGACCCGCAGGAGCACTCCACTCTGCGTCGCAGAAGGGGCGTCATCTCTGGCGCCCCCGTCATCCCTGCATAAAACAAATGGCTATGTCAGTCTCCAAGAGCAAGCAAAGCGATAACCAGAATATGCCCAGTTCCGGAAGCTCTTACCTGGTCGGGCACCCCCCGAGGCCTCCCACGACTCCAAATCGGGGAACGTCTCAATGTGGGGGGCGACTTCGTCCATCTATCTGGCACTCGACCCCGTCATCAGGCAATGGGTCAACCTCCCGGGGGGCAAGAAGGCCACCTCCGCTCCGGTCTCCAGTGGAGCTACAAGACACAAATCCAGCAATGTAGGGTTAGTCAATCATTACGGCTAAACCAACAAGGAACCAAGCAGGCAAATACGGTGCTTACTCAGAGCCGGCTCTGCCTTGATGTGTTCACCAGCCTCAGGTCCCCGAGAGGAATCGCTAGCACCCGCTACCGCAGTATCCACTCGAGGGCGCTTCCACGTAGGCTAAAGGCCCCCGTCTCCACTCCCAGAAGATGTCTCCGTGGAGGGGTGATCTCCCTCCGCCGTAGAGCCTATCAACAAACACAGCCACGTATAACGTCTCAGTCACATACCCCAGAAAACAACAAAGCAGAGACAACATAATAAAGAAGAGGTCTCACCTGAGGTCGCGAAGGGGGTCAACGGCAGGGGAACCAGCTGCTCCGGCTTCAAACCCACTGCTCGGGCAGCCTTCGCGACCGCCTCCCTGATGTCCCTCAGTGTGTAAGCACACTCGATGTGGGACACAAACTCCACGAGCCCAGCCGACCCTATCGTCTAGCCGATGTGGCGTCTCCAGCCATCGACCGTCATTTTGGCAAAGCTCCTTCAGGGAGCACTCGGTCCAGCGAGCCCTTCTTCCCAACGGCGCAGTCGGCTAGGAATTGGGCCCAACAAGTCCTTAGCACCCTCGGTCAAGACGCCCCAGCTCCAGTGTCTGCAGGCATCGCCTGCACCTGCCTCAGGGGCTTCAGCACCCCGCTGCTACCTCGACCCGCCGACAATGAACCTCGGCTGCTCCGGGGACACTGCTGTGCTACCCATTCCACTTCCCGATGAATCTGGGCAAAGCCGATCCTTCAGTACTCGTCGTGTAGTCTAATGGGAGGCAGATCCTCCCCCATAAGGTGACCCTCCTCGGCCTTCCTGATCGCTAAGGCCTTCTGCCGGTACAAGTGGTTGTGCTCGAACCACTACTTGGCGTAATGGATGTTGGACCGTCCTCGGCGCCCCAACCTTAACGTCGATAGTCGCTCTGGCTCCCGGCGGTAGTAAAAGTCCCACCACGCTGCTGCCAGCAAGTGGGTATCCCGGACCCTATACTATCGGCCCGCTAAGGGGAATTCCCAGTTTGGCGGGATCCCCTGGTCATACCCAAAGTTTCGGGCGAACCTGTGCGGGTAGTACGACTCCAAGCAGCTCATCACGGACCGATACAACGTCAGTACCGTCGATTGGGTGCTGATCACCCACTCTGTATACAACGCCGCGTCTGGCTCCCGCAGATAAGGGAGGGTGCAGGTCACCCCACCACTCGACGGCACCAAGATTAGGCGAGAATCCCTCGTAGCACTATCAAAAGGTAGCCCTCGCCCCTGCCGGGCAGGTAAGATAGGGCTCTCCTAGCTCCCTCCAGCTGTGCAACGACGTCCCCATCTGGCTGGCCGGTGAAGCCACGGTCCCCCTAGTCACCAACCCAGGGAACAATAGCCTGGCCCACACACTGAGGTAGTGGGTGGGCAGAAGCAAACTCCTCTCGCGTGGAGCCGGATGCCCCGCCAGCACTCCCAGCCCCTGATACATGTTGGCTAACGCTGTAGGAGCTTGAGCCAGCCTTCGTCCCTCTGCTAGTAGGCACGCAGGCCACAGCAACTCGACCCTCAGCAAGTCATCCTCCCCGTGCGGGACTACGAAGGTCTCTAGCCAGTACGCCAAGTAGGCTGCTAAGTGCGTCACGTCCGGTAGCCCATGGGGGTTCCACCCCTCCCGTGGCGTGTAGATGTACCGTGAGTACGTCCGGAACCGAAGCTCAACCTCGGTGTACTCCTCCCAAGGAGTTTGGTCTCTCGCAAACTCCTGATAAAAATAGAAAGGCCCGTTGTAGAAGTGACGGACCTACACGTTCAGCGGCACCCTGGGAGTCTGTGCTGCTCTCTCCCTCCCAGCCAAGGCAAAATCCCTTCAGGTCTTCAGCAGATACCGATAGCTGTAAGGAACTCGATATTGTACCTACCCATCTATGTGGCTGTGGTGGAGGTCATCCAGCACTACCTCCTCATACCCCTCGCCGTTGATCGGCAGCCCAGAAATTCTGAATAGAGACCACAAGTCTAGTGAAGTCTCTCCCTCAGCCGTTGCCACTGTGTTCCACCGGCGGTTGAAACGCTCTACCAGTGCCTGTAGCAACCCCGTGTAGTAGGGGTACCCGTACAATGCTGCAGTCACGGTATATCTGATGTCAGCCCTGTCCAGTAGCACCCGGTAGTGGAGCACAATCCCCATCCACCACTCAGTAGCTCCCTGATGTAGATCTATTTAGAAATCCACATAAAAATAAAAGAAAGAAAGTATAGCGTAGGATGCTAGGATGGAGGGTGATCGCCAGAGACCACGGGCCTCGATGAATATAAACAATAAATAAGAGGAGGGATCGTGATAATTACCTTTGAAGCGTGGGAGATGTGTGAGTGTCGACCTCCTCATCTGATCGGCCGGCCGATGAAGAGAGTCTTCTTAGATTACCCTTGCAAAGATACAACAACCAACAGAAGAGCAGATAGAAATTAGAACCAAGTGTGCAGTATCAATCCCAAGTGAAATATATAACGTGAAAATAAACATGGAATAGAACACACATGTTGGGCGTTGGCCCTTAAACCCCTATGCAAAGGGAGGGATAAAATATGATGAATGATGGAATAAAAATAAGAAGATAAAGTGTGCAAGCGTTGCACTGTTGGGGAGGTTCTTAACACGGTTGAGAAAGAGAGATTAATAGCAGGAGAATGACATGAAGATGCATGCATGCGTGACTGATGCAATAAAATAAATAGAAAAAAGTTAAGGGAGCCTGTGGATTTTTCTCCTGCCTTTAGTTTTGGATGGACGTTCGGGAGGAAGCCTCCAAGAGGATGAAGCAATAGACGTAGGGACTACTTCCTCCTTGAGCCAGAGATCCGGTAGCACCTCCCCTTCGTTGATGAAATTCGTCCCCAGAATAGAGAAGCGAAGGGGCTTATTTATAGGGAGATTCGTAGGTTTAATCCAAGAACAATTAGGATAATCGTCTTTGGTATGAGATAAACATGGCAAGAGAAATCCTCCCGATTTTGGAAAGCCACAGGCAACCTTCCCCGGTTGAAAAGGACTCCAAAACAAAGAAAGAAGGAGCTGCGGGTGAGTTCGGAAAGCTCAGAGAAATTGTGTCATAAAACATGGTCACCCATTAAATGGACGTCCACCGGCCGAGACATTCATTGGTGTTAAAATATGGAAAGTTTAAAATCTGCCAAAATTGGAAAAGAATTGGCGTCTAGGGTGTTGGACGCTCATTAAAGAATAGGCGACCTCCAAGATAGACTCAGATTCAAAAACAATCCGATTCCGGCGCAAAATATGACCAAAAGAATTGGCATCAGGGGTTCTGGACGCCCATTTAAGAATGGGCGTCTTCTAGGAGTGACAGCAATTAAAAATCACCTAAATCAGCTCAAAAATCAATAAAAAATATGAAAAGAAGAATTGGCGTCATACCCGGCGGATGCCAATTGAAAATTACCTGTAATTAAAAAAAATAAAAAAAGAGAAAAAAGAATTGGTGTCACTCTTGGCAGACACCAATTGAAAATTACAGGTAATTAAAAAAAGTAAAAAAAAGAGAAAAAAGAATTGGCGTCACTCTGGGCAGACGCCAATTGAAAATTACATGTAATTAAAAAAAGTAAAAAAAGAGAGAAAAAAGAATTGGCGTCACTCTGGACAGACACTAATTGAAAGTTACCTATAATTAAAAAAATAAAAAAGAGAAAAAAGATTTGGCGTCACTCTGGGCAGGCACCAATTGAAAATTATCTGTAATTAAAAAAAAGTAAAAAAAGTGAAAAAATAATTGGCGTCACTCTAGGCAGACACCAATTTAAAAAGTCCCCTGAAAAATTAGATAAAAAACTCAAAAAATCCAAAAAAAAATAGGGAAAAATATGAAAAAGTTGGGAGAAGCTAAAAATCTAAGAAAAATGAGAAAACCACTCAAATGAGTTGATTTGAGGGTTAAATTGGGGCATTATAAGGCGATATGAAATGTACTCAAGATGATGTCAATTTTGGCGTGTCTATAGCTGGCCCGCCTTGGCGCCTGCTTTGCAAGAGAGTGTAATATAGTGGAGCGAACTGAAAAGTAGACACCAAGGTGTGATGAGACACGCGATTAACACAACTTGATGAGAATTAAATCAAACGATCGAGATGAAGTAATCTCAAGAGGTTCGATGAAAGTAACAATGTTTGGATAAAGGAGGGAGTGTGCACGCGGGCACAAAGGGGATAAAAGAAGATGATCAACTTCCAACACGGTGGAAGTATCCCAGGTCACAAACCTATAGGTTTCACCATTGGAGCGGTTACCAGTCAATGTGGACGTGTTGCAGCCAAAGTGAATCTAAGGAAAGAGATTGAAATAGGAGGATGAAAATTCAAACAAAAGAGTTTTCGAGAAAACTGCCCAAAACAGCAACAAGATGAACTGAGGATTCAATTCGACAATGAATATCTCATATCTTGAAAAATTAGGATTAATTGACTCTCAAAATTGAGTTATCAGAATGATTTTCCAATGTTAATTCAAAGTCCTATATGAATGCATGTTGGGTTTAAAAGGGAAAATTAAAATAAATTAAAATAGAAGATAATCAAGGATAATATTGTTAAGCTGTCAAGACTGGGTCAAGAAACCAATTTGTGAGGTGATACTAAGCCGAAGCCCGTTTATCCGAGCACCAATTCACAATAGGGAACCATCGTCCCCAGTCTTAGACGTCTCAACGGCCTATCCGTGCGACTAAGATTCCTCTGGAATTATCATTGTTTCTGATGAAGGGGAACTCAAATTCCAGATTTACCAAAGCCACAAGGTCTTTGATAAAATCTAATAGCGTACATAACATATAGAAGAAATGCATACAGGGAGATGGTGATAGCCATAAGCATGAGGGAACTGAGAAATGCAGTCACCGTGGGACTTGGATGATGATGCCCAGACGGTGGGACCAAAAGCTTCTTCCCTACGCTCAAAAAATCATTACACAAGATATAATGGAGCATAACAAGCAATGAATAAAGCCATTGTGCATATCATTAAAGCATTCGATCAATTGATAGCATGATAGCAGAGTGTGAACTATAACACCTAGTGTGTGAACATAGCAGTGATAGCACAGCATCGTGAAAGCATAAAGGCATGGATCAAAGCGTCCAAGTAACTTAGGGCATGGTGTAGTCCAGAGCATCAAAGCATGAAGGCATCAATCATCGTTTATTATTGCATTTGAACCATGAGGATGACAACTTGGCTAATCATGAGCTTTGGAGTTGAATGATCATGATGAGAGTAATGCCCAGACGGAAGTCGGCAAGAATGGCTTTAGAAAGATTAGCTCCTGAATGATCGGAAGGATGTCCAGAGCGGCGAATCATGAGGATAACAATCAACATAGGGAAGAATCGAAAGGTTGATGGCAATGAAAGGAGAGGACTCATCCCGTGTTCTTGGTCCTTGCAAAAAAGGTTGTCCCTGCAAAACAACACCATCGGGAAAAATACAATGCAATGCAAATTTTTTGGATTTTAAAATATGAAAATTTTTATGGGTCTTGAAAATATTCATTTTTTATGGATTTTTGAAGATATTTTATTTTTTTTTTGAAAAAATATTTGACCTTTTTTTAGAATTTTGATTTAGACATTGCTAATGCAGCATCAAATGATGTTTAAACTGCTGGCCAGGGGTCCTCATTCCTTCCCCTTTCGCTAAAAGCTACCCAAAGTCGAGCGTGCATTGAGGGTGGCGCCCTATAACCAGCTACCCTTGGATAGCGGTGCTCCTACCAAGGCCATGTGAGAACGGATGGATGCTAAGATCTAGAGGGGGGGTGAATAGATCTACCCCTTAAAAACACGAACAAAAATTAATTACGGAATTAAATGTTCTGCTACGAAACTATCAGATGCACTAATCACATATATAAGAATCTATAACCAGATTTAGACAATAGCAGACATAGAGAGTAAGTAAGAACATCTAAGCAAGCAGATTAGGCAATATATGACCAGACAGAGTTAATTTCAATTGGCGATCCTATGCATTCATCTCAGCAAGAAATGAACTAGAATGATAAGCACACAATCAATCACACAGAACACCAGGAATTTTAGGTTGTTCGGTTTTGACCTACATCCACCCCACACTCAGACTAAGTGTGGCTTACTGCTGATTCACAGCTTCGATCCGCTGATCCACAGCTTCGGGGATTAAATCCCTATACACTACTGATCCACAGCTTTGGGGAAATGTTCCCAGACCGCTGAGCCTCACAACTTGCTACCACTGAGCTTTACAACTTCGCTGTCTGAGGACTCACCCTCGCCCGCTAACTCACAGCTTGACAAAATTCAGAAATAGAAACAAAAGAAAGAAATGAGATAACAATGAAACTCTCTAGGAGCAGATTGACTCTGGATTTGATCCACGAGTCAGTTACAAGTACCAATTCTCTTAAACTCTCTTCAATCTCAAACTTACGATACTCTGTTCTCCTTCTAGCTTCTCCTCTTAGCTTTCCACTCTCTTCAACTCAGAAGACTTCTTCTTCTCTGCTTCTTGTGCTCGCACTGCCAGTCTCTTCAGATCTCACTCACTTCCCATATCTATCTTTTCTCTCTATATTTTTCTTGCTATCGCACACAAATTTTGGGCGACTTTCTTCCTTTTATAGGCAGCAGGCAATCGATGTGTGGTCACCACGTTCCCGTCAAAAGTTTCGCTCATATCTGATCCCTCAAGTTTCCACGCGTCAGAATCTCAGCACTATAGCTGTCCATGTGACAGGATCATCTGTTCTATTCCTTGCCTCAGATCACATGCCATTAACCTGTTACTTTGACTTCCACGTGAGATAAGTTCGCAAGTTGTCAGTACACCCGTCATTTGTTCGACCAAGTGACTGACCTGGCAATATAACAGACAGAAGTGTTAGCTTTTAGCACAAGGAGAATGCTGCTAGCATCGACTTTATATGCATGCGACACGAGACTAGCATCGACCTTATATACGAGTCAAAGGACTGGCATCGACCTTATATACGAGTCAAAGGACTAGCATCGACCTTATATACGAGTCAAAGGACTAGCATCGACATTATACCTTCAAACATGCACCGACTTATATGCTGACCGATCAAAACGTGCACAGACCTGATATGCATAAAAGATAAAGGTGCACTGACCTCTGTGCTTGTTCTTGTATGCAAACACACAATGTATGCACCGACCTATATGCACAAGGGAATGTGCACCGACCTATGTGTGCATGATGCAAACTATTAAAGTGCACCGACCTTGTTGTGCATGAATAAGAATGTGCACCGACCTTGTTTAGCACAATGCAAAACCTGCACTGACTTTATGTGTGTTTCTACAGAAACGTGCACCGACTATATGCAAGCACAATGCAGACGTGCACAGACTCTATCAATGACTAAGACCGATGTGCACCGACCTTAGATACACATGGTAGATTCTGCACTGACCTTATGTGAACTTCTACAAAGACGTGCATCGACCTTAAATGTGTGCTATAAGATCTACATCGACTTTAGTAGACTAAGAGATGATGTGCACCGACCTTGCCTCTGCTTACCATGTAATGTGCATCGACCTTTATTGTGAATAAAGTCTATCATGCACCGACCTTAGTATGAAATGTATGTACATGAAGCTATGAAATGCTAACAGTTTTGAAAATCATTATTTATCAAAATCCAAGGGCTGAAAAAAAAATGTATTGTTGCCAATCATCAAAATAAAATAGAAAATTAAATTCAGAGAATTAAGTCAAAGGAGACATGACAAGAAATATATTATTCCACAAAAGCTCCCACAACATTCTCCCCCTTTTTGATGATGGCAACACGTTTACATTTTGATGTCAACAATGGTTTTATTAAGAGTCAAGAATTATGCTCACAGCAATATGCACATAGTATCCACACAGCAAAATTCAAGAGATGCAAATGCAAAGGCTCCCCTTAATGCAAAACACTTTCCCCCATCAAACTCTCTAAAGACTTATCAACATCAAAATCTCTCCCCCTTTGCCATTAGCAGAAAGGATAAAAGGAAGATATCAAGATGAGTACCACATTGAAGAAGAAATCTGATGTGACAAACTATTTAGGCTTTTCAATAACCAATCAAGTAAAGCACATATTCTTCTATTATAAGAGTGCAGATAGTGCATTCCTGAACTTATGTGGTTTAAAGAGTATGAAAGTGATAGACTAGCCACTCCACTCTGTGAGAACCAGTCTGTATAAGCTCTTAATAGTAATGAACCAGGAGCACATAGGACATGTCAGCTTTTGTCTTACTTTATCTTGTTTGTCTAAGCCTCAAGGCATCATCAGGATTGACCAGAACTTGTATTGAGACTAAACAAACTCCACAGTTCTGAATTAATCTACAGAGAAGCAGAGACAATTTCATATATTTCTTTTCTTTACTACTTTAGAACAGTCAAGTATAATCGAGCCTTTTTACATAAGAGTACACGTTTATCAGACGCTAGTACCCCTAGTTACTTGGCAAGATCCACTATTCTGTCTCAGGTATAGTTTCCACCATTTTGCGTAAGGATACACGTTTATCAGACGCCAGTACACCTAGTTACTCAATGGGACTAACCTTTTATTTTCTGAACAAAGATAAATTGAAGCACTTCATGACATGGGTTTTTCTCAATTTCATTGATGAAGTACCCAGTTACTCAGTGCATTCAATCATTGCTTTGCCTTTAGAGTATATGATTTATCATTTTGACATAGCTGTCCATTTGATTTTCAGAAAGTGTTATTTAAGAACAATACATATTTTCAGGTTTTCTCAACCAATTTTGCCTGAGTCTAGAAACATTCAGATTTTACAAGACTCAATTAAACATGACATGCACAAAATGGTTAAGAACTATTAAAAGGTATTCCACAGTCCTTCTTCATTGAGTTTGATTTTTAGTCTCTAAAGAACATTCAGTTTAAACCAACAATTCATTCAGGGTTCATTACTATTTCTTATAAGAGAAGCTTTCTGATTTCAGCAGCTTAGATTAATGAACATGTCTATCAGTTTGTCATTTGATCAGATTAAAAAAATGATTTCAAGAAATGTTCAGATATTGATGTCAAGGATGAGAATAGATCAGACAAACGAAGAGTATATCAGACAGATTCAAGAGAAACAGAGTGAGTTTTCAAAGGAGTCGACACTGAAAGTTGACATTTTTGAGCAATGATCAGGAGTCGACACTGAAAGTCGACATTTTTGAGCAATGATCTGATCAATCACTAAAGAATTATTCTGAACTCCCCCTATCAAAATGTATGAGATGAGATTAAGATGCATGAAGTGGAATTATAGGGATGATATGAGAATGCACAAACTCCCCCTGACTGTGTACATGAGGTTTCAGATATGTATGAGAAAGGCACTAACCTACTCTAGACATATATGAATTGACCCATGGTACTAGGCGAAGGACTAGTCTCTACGCATAGTGTGGGTTTCCAGACTGAAAATATATATCCTTCCCCCATCTTTCATTTGATATACCTATGGGTCAACCATGAAGTGCAGTAAACAGACATTCAGTGACTCATATTACATCAGAAGCATCCAGGAGATAAAATAAATCTGAATGAGCATTCATGCTAAGAATTTACAAAGACCAAGTTCTCTTCTTAAAAACTTAAATCTTTCATTTCCAAGTGGTTTTGTAAAAATGTCAGCAATTTGTCTTTCAGATTCAATGAATTCAAGCTCAATCTCCTTTTTATTAACTTCATCTTTAAGAAAGTGATGTTTGATTTCAATGTGTTTAGTCCTAGAATGGTGAACAAGATTTTTAGTTAAGGAAATGGCACTAGTGTTATCACAAAAAATTGTAATGCAACCAAGATTGATAAGATAGTCAATTAATTGGTGTTTAATCCAGAAGACTTGGGTAGCACAGTTACCTGTAGCTACATACTCTGCCTCAGTAGTAGATAGGGCGACAGTGTGCTGTTTCTTAGATGCCCAAGACACTAGACACCCATCTAGAAAGTGACAATATCCACTAGTGCTTTTCCTATCTATCCTACACCCGGCATAGTCTGCATCTGTGTAAGCTATGAGGTCCAGCTCACACTTAAAAGGATACCATAAGTCTAAGTCTAGGGTGCCAGACAGATACCTAAAAATTCGCTTCACTGCTATTAAATGTGATTCTTTAGGACATGCTTGAAATCTAGCACACAAACATACTGAAAACTGAATATCAGGTCAAGAAGTAGTAAGGTATAGCAAGGATCCAATCATACCTCTGTATAGCTTGGGGTCTACCGTTTTACCTTTAGGGTCAGAATCAAGGCTGGTAGATGTTCCCATTGGTGCGGTTATTGCTTTGATGTACTCCATCTTGAATTTCTTCAGAAGATCCTTGATATATTTCTCTTGAGTTATAAATGTTCCTTCTTTGGTCTGACAGACCTGCAACCCAAGGAAAAAATTTAGCTCTCCCATTGAGCTCATCTCAAATTCACTAGTCATTAAAGCTGAGAATTCCTCACACATGGATGAATTGGTTGATCCAAACACTATATCATCTACATAAATTTGAATGATCAAATTTTCTTTTTCACATACCTTTGTGAATAATGTTTGGTCAACCTTACCTCTGGAGAATCCCTTTTCTGTAAGGAAGTTGCTCAGTTTGTCATACCATGCTCGGGGAGCTTGCTTTAATACATAGAGTGCCTTATCAAGTTTATAAACATGGTCAGAAAATTCAAGACACTCAAAACCTGGGGGTTGCTTTACGTATACATCCTCTTTTATTTCACTATTTAGAAAAGCAGACTTGACATCCATCTGCTGTAGAGTTATTCCTAGACTGCATGTAGTAGCCAAAAGAATCCTAATGGCTTCTAGCCTAGCTACAGGGGCAAAAGACTCTTCAAAGTCAATACCAAACTCTTGGTTGTACCCCTGAGCAACCAGCCTAGCCTTATTTCTAACAATTTTACCTTGGTCATCAGTTTTATTCTGAAAGACACATTTAGTGCCTATTATGTTACCATGAGAGGGTTTAGGAACTAAGTGCCAGACCTTGCTCCTATCAAATTGACTAAGTTCTTCATGCATGGCATTAATCCAATGTTCATCCTGAAGGGCACTCTCTATGTTCTTTGGTTCTACCTGAGATACTGAAGCAAATGAGTTCAATTCATTTTCAATTCTAAAGTGTGCTCTAGTTCTCGATAGTTCATTTAGATTACCAATAATGTTCTCAAGGGGATGGTCTCTAAGAAATTTAAGGTTAGTGACCTGATTACCTGAATTCTCACTTACCTCCCCTGAGTTTCAGATTCTTCAACTTCTTCAGCATATTCTTTATTTTGGTCTTCTTTGGTCTTCAGAATTACTCCATCAATTTTGTCCCTACATAAATCAGTTTCAGTTCTAATTGCAGACTCATCAAAGACAACATGAGGAGACTCTTCTACAATTTTAGAATTGAGATTAAAAATCATGTAGGCTCTAGACTGATCAGAATAACCTAGAAATATTTCAGGTTCACTTTTGAGTTCAAACTTATCAAGGTCTCGTTTGGAATTTATATGAACAAAATATTTACAACCAAAAACCTTGAAATGAGCTAGAGAGGGTTTCTTACCTTTAAGAATCTCATAGGGAATCATTTGAGTAGTGGGTCTTACCAGGGCTCTATTAATTATATAACATGAAGTGTTAATAGCCTCTGCCCAAAACTTCCTTGGTAGGTTCCCTTCTACCAGCATAGTCCGAGCCATTTCAACTAAAGTTCGATTTCTTCTTTCCACCACTCCATTCTGCTCTGGAGTTCTTGGTGAGGAGAACCTGTGAGTGATACCATTCTCCTTGCAAAAATCGTCAAAATGTGATTTGACAAACTCACCACCATGATCAGACAAAATGTTCGAAATAGCATGCTCATTGGTTTGTTTTATTTTGTAAAAGAACTCCTAAAATTCTTCAAAGACTTCATTTTTGTGAGACAAGTAAATGACCCAATTGAATATAGAGAAGTCATCAACAAGCACAAAACCATATCTTTTTCCAGATAAGTTAACTGACTTGGTGGGTCCAAATAAGTCCATGTGAATTAGCTCATATGGTTTAGAAGACATGTTTTCGGTTCTAGATTTAAATGATTTTCTGGTCTGTTTACATTGGGTACATGCCTCGTAGATTTTATTGTCATTTTTGAAAGAAATTTCAGGAAGCCCTTTTACCATGCTATGTTTATTTAGTTTATGAAGCACACTATAGCTGGCATGACCTAATCTACGATGCCATAGGTAGGCTAGGTCATCCTTATTAACATTAAGACAGAGATTAGAGTGTGCTCCATCATCTAAGTCTACCATATAGATGTTATTGACTCTCTTGCCAATAAATTTCACAGAATCAGAATTGGGTTCATAGATGGTGCATGCAAGAGAGTCAAAGACAACTTTATGGCCTCTGTCATAGAGCTGACTTATGCTAAGAAGATTATAGGCTAAGCCTTCAACTAACAATACTTCTCCAATAAAACAAGAAGAGCACTTACCAACCTTTCCCGATCCAATAATCCTTCCCTTGGTATTACCTCCAAATGTAACATGACCAGCATCTTTCTTCACCAACATGCAGAATTTCTCTTTGTCTCCGGTCATGTGCCTGGAACAGCCACTATCCAGATACCACTTGTTGTGATTGGCTGCCAGGCATACCTGCAAGGGAATCAAGTGGAATGATTTGGAACCCAGAACTTCTTGGGTCCCATAAAAACATTTATCTCATGCAAACTAGACACTAGATGTTTTGGTATTCACATTTGATTTGGATTCTTCATAGCAGTTATGGATCTCTTATCATTCAGTTTAGTCTACTTTTTCTTGCCACTTTTATTCTTTGAAAATTGTTTCTTAGGTGTGGCTTGTTTCTTCTTTTTGAAATCATTCTAAAGGTTTTTTTGCCAGTGATTAGTCCAACAGGCATTGGGAGTAGTAGGTGCACTATAGATCCTGGACTGACTTGGCATGGAGTTGACAAAGCTATAGGAATTCTGACTTCTGAAGTTATTGTGCCTAGTCATATAGGAATTCCAAGGATGAGGCTGATGCCTTTGATTGGAGTATGGATTCTGAAAATGATGCTGCATTGGCCTCATATAAAAATTGCCTAGACCTCCCTTTCCAAAGTTATGATGATAAGTGCTGTGAAATGTAGGGTAGGTAGGAACAGTATTGTAGTAGCCTTGACCTGAGGTTCTTCTACTCAGCCCTTGATTCCTAGAGGACTTATACCCAGAAGAAGTAAAAGAACTCATCTGTGGAGATTGGTCTATTTTGGTCTTGTGGCTTCTTGAACTCTAGGTCTAGAAGACTGACCCCTAGCCTGTCCCTTGGTCTGAGGCGTGAGAGTGTATGAGCATGATTCCCTAGACACCTCTATTTTCCTTTTCCCCTTATCCTTGGCACTGGGCTTAGTTTTCTCAGTGTTTTTCGTTTTGTTCTTATTCTGACTTTCTCCAGAAGTCATTTTTATCAGAGGTTGAAATGTCCCATTCTCTGCCACAAAAGAGATAGTTCTCATGTCAAACCTCTCCTTATTAGTTGGGTTGAAACCCAAACCTTCCTTTCTGAAATTTTCTTTTGTTCCCAAGATGGCATTCAGATTTTCTGCACCTTATGTTATACCTTCAAGGGAGTTTTGTTTATCTTTGTTTTCTTTTTCTAAATTTTCTATTGTCTTTTTCAGTTCAGTATTTACACCATTGATAGCATCATTTTTTTCAGTGGCAATTCTTGTTTCTTCTTGAAATGCATGAATTTTCATTTTGAGTTCATCAATAGTGTTATGCAAATTCTCATGTCCCTTTTTCAAATCAACTAACATGCTTTTACTACATTCAGCTTCATTAAGGGAGTTTTTCAGTTCTGAATTTTCAATTTGTAGACAAGCAATCTTATCCGACAAAGAGGTATCATTAGCTAATGAATTCACTTTCCTTTTTAAATGTTTGTTCTCCCTACGCATGTCTTCATATTTTTCAAAATTTCAGCATAAACATCCTCCCATTCATTCTGTGTAAAATTGTCAAACGGGGAAATTACCTCATCATCACTTTTCGCCATCAAACATATCATGTCTTCTTTCTCACTGTCAGAGGAGCTGCTCTGAATTTCTTCTTCTTCATCACTGCAGGTGCTAACCATAGCTTTTCCCTATTTGTTCTTCCACCTGGGTTGCTTATCCTTGAGCTCAGGGCAATCCGCCTTGAGATGTCCTGCTTTCCTGCAATTGTAGCAAACAATGGCATCAGTTTTCTTTGCAGGTTCAGATTTGTGTTTGGACTATCTTTTTCCAGAGAAATACTTTCTTCTTAGCCCTTTCCCTTCTTTCCTCAGGAATTTCTTGAACTTCCTGGTAATCATAGCAAACTCATCTTTGATCCTCCTCGGAACTGGTGAAACTATACTCACTGGATGACCCTTTGCTAGAGTTGGCTTTAAGAGCTAAGGGTTTTCTTCTCTTCTCAGACTCATCAACTTTCTTAAGGTTCAAGTCATATGTCATGAGAGAACCGATGAGCTCATCTATAGTGGTCGTAGCAAAGTTCCTAGACTCTTCCACTACAGTGGTCTTGGTATGCAAGATGGGTGTCAGGGACCTTAGTATCTTTCTGACCAGCTCATACTCACTGTAGGTCTTTCCTAAACTTCTCAAGCTGTTGGTAATAACATTCAATCGGGCATACATTTCAGATATGGACTCTTCAGGCTTCATTTTGAAAGCCTCGTACTCAGAGACTAACATATTAGCTTTAGTTTCTCTAACCTGAGATGCCCCTTCATATATGACCTCTAACTTATCCCACATCTCCTTAGCGGTGGTACAGGATGAAACTCTGGAGAATTCGGTGGGATGGAGTGCACATTGTATAGCATTAATGGCACCCCAATTCAAAGTGGACTTTCGGATATGCTCCTTAGTCCAGAATTCCTCATCTGGAGGTAAATCAAATGGACCCTTACTAACAACCTTCCAGATCTCATAGTCCTTAGCATGGAGAAAAACCTGCATCCTATTATTCCAGTAAACATAATTGCTACCATTAAAGAATGGTGGCTTGCTAGTTGAGTGGCCCTCAGTGATCAAACCTTTAGCATCCATATCTAATCTCTCCCGGATGTGAGGCCCTAAGGGAGAGTTAGGCTCTGATACCACGTGTTGGAACGGATGGACGCTAAGATCTAGAGGGGGTGAATAGATCTACCCCTTAAAAACACAAACAAAAATTAACTACAGAATTAAAGGTTCTGCTACGAAACTATCAGATGCATTAATCACAGATATAAGAATCTATAACCAGATTTAGACAATAGCAGACATAGAGAGTAAGTAAGAACATCTAAGCAAGCAGATTAGGCAATATATGACCAGACAGAGTTAATTTCCATTGGCGATCCTATGCATTCATCTAAGCGAGAAATGAACTAGAATGATAAGCACACAATCAATCACACAGAACACCAGAGATTTTAGGTGGTTTGGTTTTCACCTACATCCACCACCCAGACTAAGTGTGGCTTACTACTGATTCACAGCTTCGATCCGTTGATCCACAGCTTCGGGGATTAAATCCCTACACACCGCTGATCCACAGCTTTGGGGAAATGTCTCCAGACCGTTGAGCCTTACAGCTTGCTACCGTTGAGCTTTACAGCTTCGCTGTCCGAGGACTCACCCTCACTCGCTGACTCACAGCTTGACAAAATTCAGAAATAGAAACAAAAGAAAGAAACGAGACAACAATGAAACTCTCTAGGAGCATATTGACTCTGGATTTGATCCACGAGTCAATTACAAGTACCAATTCACTTAAACTCTCTTCAATCTCAAACTTACGATACTCTGTTCTCCTTCTAGCTTCTCCTCTCAGCTTTTGGCTCTCTTCAGCTCTGAAGACTTCTTCTTCTCTGCTTCTTAGGCTCGCTCTGCTAGTCACTTCAGATATCACTCACTTCCTCTATCTATCTTTTCTCTCTCTATTTTTCTTGCTATCGCACACAAATTTTGGGAGACTTTCTTCCTTTTATAGGCAGCAGGCAATCGACGTGTGGTCACCACATTCCCGCCAAAAGTTTCACTCAGATCTGATCCCTCAAGGTTCTACGCGTCAGAATCTCAGAACTATAGCTATCCACGTGGTAGAATCATATGTTCCGTTCCTTACCTCGGATCAATTGCCATTAACCTGGTACTTTGACTTCCACGTGAGATAAGTTCGCAGGTTGTCAGTACACCCGCCATTTGTTCGACCAAGTGACTGACCTGGCAATATAATAGACAGAAGTGTTAGCTTTTAGCACAAGGAGAATGCTTCTAGCATCGACTTTATATGCATGCGACACGAGACTAGCATCGACCTTATATACGAGTCAAAGGACTAGCATCGACCTTATATACGAGTCAAAGGACTAGCATCGACCTTATACCTTCAAACATGCACCGACTTATATGTTGACCGATCAGAACGTGCACGGACCTGATATGCATAAAAGATAAAGGTGCACTGACCTTGTATATCATAATAGAAAGGTGCACTGACCTCTATGCTTGTTCTTGTATACAGACACACAATGTATGCACCGACCTATATGCACAAGGGAATGTGCACCAACCTATGTGTGCATCATGCAAACTGTTAAAGTGCACCAACCTTGTTGTGCATGAATAAGAATGTGCACCGACCTTGTTTAGCACAATGCAAAACATGCACTGACTTTATGTGTGTTTCTATAGAAATGTGCACCGACTATATGCAAGCACAATGCAGACGTGCACAGACTCTATCAATGACTAAGCCGAATGTGCACCGACCTTAGATATGCATGGCAGATTCTACACTGACCTTATGCGCACTTCTACAAAGACGTACACCGACCTTGTATAGAGTCATACAAGATGTGCGCTGACCTTAAATGCGTGCTATAAGATCTGCACCGACTTTAGTAGACTAAGGGATGATGTGCACCGACCTTGCATCTACTTACCATGTAATGTGCATCGACCTTTATTATGAATAAAGTCTATCATGCACCGACCTTAGCATGAAATGTATGTACATGAAGCTATGAAATGTTAACAGTTTTGAAAATCATTATTTATCAAAATCTGAGGGCTAAAAAAAAATGTATTGTTGCCAATCATCAAAACAAAATAGGAAATTAAATTCAGAGAATTAAGTCAAAGGAGACATGACATGAAATATATTATTCCACAAAAGCTCCCACAATAGGCCATACCCGAGAAACACTCGGTCTTGGAGGGAGAAGAGAAGAGAAATTGGAAATAAGCTTGATATAAGTTAAGAAGATATCGAGTTTTGACTTCCGTCCATAACACAACCCCTAGAGATTCGGCCCGTTGCGCCGGGGCTTTGTGTCATATCATCAAACCTTAAATTCTCTTGTAGGCACGCATACCACCGGGCTCATAACATCTCGCGGGGAAACTGTACTACCCTCTTGCCATGTCAAAAAAAATTAGATTTTTTTCTTCTAATTTTTCTCATATTTTTGATTTCACATAATTTTTCATTTGATCATCATTTTTTGCTCTTGTTGTGTCCTTTGGACTTGAGAGATACTGCAATTGAGTTTGAGATTTGAGAATAAGGTCATAATAGACTGCCCCTATTTGAGACTTCTCTTGTCGGGATGTGCTTAGGTTGGTTGTTTTGCCTAAAACATCTCCATCCTCATATTTTAGCCGAGTAGAGAAGAGAAAAAGACCCCGTGCCCTCGAGCAAGGCCCAAGTAGCAATGGTGTTCTACCAAAGGAGATGACTAAGGACGCCGTGAAGTGTGTACGATGCCCAGCTAAGGGTTGTCCTTAATGAGCGGGGAGAGAATGCCGAACTCCCAGCGCGGGGTTCTTATGACCGAAGTGCTGCATAACAAGCATAAAGACTCTTTTGAAATTGACTTTAATAAAATACCTATGATAAAGGCCTAGAACAACCACTCTTAATCATGTTAAGAAGCACTTTATTTTGAAAAATTGTGCGTGAATAAATGAATTAGTGAAAAATGCATGCTCACGCAAACGTGTTACCTTGCAACCTTGTAGAAGAAGCAGCTGTCGAAAGTGCTCTTAGGATTTGTTGTCCTCTTTTGGCAAATAAGAAAGGATAGCAAAGTTTTGAGGTGACTTAACAAGAAGGAGTGATGTCTAGACCAGATTTAGACGAATAAGGAAAAAAAAGGAAAAGAGGTGAGGGCTAGAACTCTCTCACTAAGGCACAGAGACCGTGATCACATGAATGGTCTATAGAATGAAAGGGGAATTAAGAGGTGGAGTGAGGACTAAAGCCTCAGAAATAGTGGGAGAAAGGGCAGATGCCCAGAGCAGTGGATATGGAAGAAGTCGGGTCAGACCCGGGATCAGGAGGAATCAAAAGGAGGAATTGATAGATGAAAAGTGGTGGATCCGGAGGGTCCGGAGGTAAAGGAGGAGAATCATGATGGAAATAAGAATCATCTGGAGGCTTCGGAGGAAGAAAATATCGAGAGACGCGATGTCCTGGGAAAAGGTACAGAAAAAGATGATTAAAGAGGAGGAAAAGGACAGAGGATGTGATGTCCCAGAGGAGTAGAAGGATAAATCGGAAGAAATATGGGAGGTCCGGAGGCTCTGGAGGGATAAAATGGGAAGGGCCGCGATGCCCCGGGAGGTTTGGAGGATCCGGAGGGAGAAGACACCATGGGGCGTGATGCCCCGAGAGGTCCGAAAGTTCCAGGGAAATAAAGTGAGTAGGGGCGCGGTGCCCCGGGTGAAGAGATGGGGTGTTGGAAGAAGGGGGGTGAGGAGGATCCGGAGGTTCCAGAGGATGAAGATAGAAAGGGGCGTGATGCCCAAGGAGATTGGAGGAAGAATAAGATGAAAATTCTGGAGGTTCCGGAGAAATGGGATGAGAAGGGACGCGATGCCCTGGGAGAAGGGGTAAGGAATGAGATGGAGAATCCGGAGGTTCCGAAAGATGAAGATAGAAAGGGGGGAGGGAAGATAAGATGGAAAATCTGGAGGTTCTAGAGGAGGACAGTGGGAGGGGGCGTGATGCCCTAAGAGATCAAGAGGTTCCGGAGAAAAGAAATAGAAAAGGGCGCGATGCCCTGGAAGGTCCGGTGGTTCCGGAGGAAGAAGGTATACAAGGGCACGATGCCCTGGAAAGAGCGGGAAATTCGGAGGTTCCAGATGTAAAAGATGGCAGGGGAGCGATGCCCTGATAAGAGATTGGATAGGGCATGATGCCCGACAAGCATAAGGGGACCCAGAGATCCAGTAGATGGAGGTGAATAAGAAGGAGGATCTGGAGGATCTGGAGGTGCCGGAAGACGGGGAAGATACAGGTCTAGAAACCCGGGAAGGAAGGAATGCAAATGCATGCAATGTAATGAACGCGATGGATGCAAGAGATGCAAAGGAGGTAAGGAATGCAAAGAACACGAATGGTGAGAGATGAGAACTCCCTCCTCACCCAATGGGTGGCCCATAAGGAGAAAGTGGTGGTTAATACTAAAGTGGATGAGATAGAATAGGAAGTTGATAAGTTAGCGAAAGGCCCCCTAGCAGAAGAATGTCTGCCCCTCCATGTCAATGAAAGTGTACTGCCAAACGGCCCAATGGATAAAGTTACTGCCCATGATGAAACTTCAACAATGAATGATAACTCCCTTGGAAGGTGAAGAGACATGAGGTGAGGGAGTTGGAAAGTTGTAGTGGGAAGCTTTGTTTTGCCCAAGGATTGTGGTGTATGAAAAGCATTAGAAAAAGTGGGCATTCGCCCCTTGAATACAAGAATAGACTTAATATTGGAGTGTTAAACCAAGGGGTGCTGATGTGACATGACCCCTTGGAGGTGGCAGCCACTTGACCAATGCACCTTGGACCTATATTCGCAAGCAAGCAAACGATCGGCGAACCCACTCTAGCGGACTCACCCGTGTAGCGCACACTCGGATCCGTAGATGGACCGGCGATAGTGGAGAGGGTCCGAGGAGGGACCTCACCTTTCCGGGGATTTGACTAACTTGAGTTGAACCCTTAAGGGCCTGGGATTCCCAATTCTGTGGGCGGCCAACACGCCAAGGGTGTGGGTTGTAGGGTCGCACTCTCAACTCACTCCGCGGTGGTCACACAATTCAATGGAGTTTGAGATCGGGCGCTCACCTCACCGCCGACGGGCAACTAGAAACGATACTAAGACAAGCAAAAGTAAAACCAGCAGAGGAAGTGACCAGAAGCTCACCTGATCGGTGTGAAGACACCGATCCCGGCTGGAGACGAGGGCGAGCGGGGAAGCGTGGGCTACCCGCACGCTGCGCCGATGAGGCTTCCGGTGACGACCTGCTAATACAATCACTACACCCTCACAGAGGGGTTGGCATAGGGATGGGGACTGTGGGATACATAAAAATACTACCTCCACACAGGGAGGGGCTGTAAGCCGGCCAGGCGGGGTGGGGAAGCAAGATCGGTGATCGTTGTTGGTTCTGTCCGCTTCTGGGACGGCCTGATAGGGGGCCGATGACGGCGCTGCCACGGACGCTCCCAAACTCGGAATCTGACAAAACTAGGGCCAAAATGTCGCTGACTGTTCGGGGATGACTCCTGAATTTCCTCGGGATGTCGGAGTGTCACTGTCAGCTGAGGGGGAGGCTGTACCCGTGCTGCTCGGTTCTGGTTCGGGCTGAGTCCAGATTGTAGCAGCAGGTTGGCGATGACACCACGATTGCTCCCATGATCCGATCGAGGCGGGACCAGGACGGTCGCGAGCGTGGTCGAGTCTTCTTCGTCTAGCAAGGAAGAATGGTGACAGAAGTGGTCGGGGTCGAGAGAAACGGCCAGAAGAGTGGGAGGGGGTCTGGCCGGATCCTGACTAACCTGACCTGCGCACCAATGGTATAAAATTTGTAACTTTATGCTTCGGGCTTCAAACGGTGCTTTGTTTCTTGGTGATGTTAGGAGGCTTGTAGGAGAAGACGTCTGCGAAGGAATCACATCCAAATTCATCACGGAGAAGCCGTGGTCGCTTCTTTTCTTGGCTTCTAGTTCCCTGGCGGAGCAGCTTTGCGCAGTCGTGGGAGAATCGCTCTCCCGCGCAGCCCGGAGCTCAAACGGATGCGAGACCACCTCGCCTGCAAAGCTGACTGGAAGAGCTTTCCAACAATATAGATTTACCACCAGGAGACTCGCGATGATGAAGAGGAAGCCTCTGCAACTCAGGGGTACTCTGCTGTTGCAAACTGCTACTAGAACTGCAACTTGATGAAGGTAAATGGAGTCGGATAGGGGGCCCAATACAGCAAGGGGCGGGGGTATTGGTTGTGGGGGATGGGGGAGGGCGGTTGTGGTAAGGAGGATGGGGGTGGAGGTGGTTGGGATCGCAGCTAGCAGGTGGAGGGGGAGGGAGGTGTGGCCAAGGGTGGAGGGTGAGAGAGAGGGGGGCGCAAGTGACTCTTGGAAAGGGGGGGGGAAGTGTTTGAATTTGGTTTAATGGTGGGTGATCAATGGTGGTCTTGGGAAGGGGAAGGGGTGTGTTGGGAGATGGAGAGGTGTGTTGGGGAAGGGAAGGGGTGGCTTGGGAAAAGGATTGGTTGCTTGGGGAAGAGGAAGGGTTGCTTGGGAGAATGGAGAGGTGCCTAGGAGAAGGGGATTCCACTTAGGGGTTGGAGGGGAATTAAATGGGAGGTATGGGGAAGGGGGAGGGCTCTTAATTAGAGGTGAATAGATAGGAGAGAGAGTGAATTTCAAAATTGGGGTGGGGAGGAGAGAGAATGGGGTTTGCCCCCTTTAGAGAGAGAGAGAAATAGAGAGAGAGCTAGAGAGAGAAGGAGGCACAATTCTTGTGGATAATTTTCACTCAATAATTCATTCATTCATTAGCTTCAAATGGTGGGATTGGGGTCCTATTTATAAGAATCCCACAATTTAACATAAGACCCTGAGTTTTAGACTAGTGACAATAAACTAAGGGAGAAGGGGGTGCCCATGGGCCTAGCCCACTTAATTGGGCCCAACTGACTCATTAACCACTCTAATGCCAATTAAACTAGGTAGATGACACCTTAACCTAGGGACTTGACTCAAATAAAAGGAAAATTACATAATAAGAAAATGAAAATTACATCATATGACTCGGAATAAAGTGGCGAACAAGATGTAGCACTGCTGGCGAGCATCAGGATCCTCGAACAAATGAATCACCGGTGATGTCCCCATCATACCCTCGGGGTGTGGAGAACTCGACTCTGTCGAGTATGGGTCCTCCGGGGAAGTGGTCCTCTAAAGCAGCTCGGGGTGAACCTCAACCTCCAAACTCAACCCTACATCTGCAACCAGGGGACGGTCCTTCATCCTCTCACGGTGGCTTGGGAACACCCTCTTGCTGGCGATGGTACCCTGCTTGCCCAGTATTGCCTCCGTGTGCACACGTCGGGCTCTCAGGCTGATATGTGGAGGCTCTCCGAGGGTATCACTCACAAAGGTGGGGGTAAGCTCAAGGTGCTCACTGGGTTCCACCGCGGTGCCCATATAGGGTGCCAGATCCACCGCGCCAAAAGTTAGGTGTATCTCAAACCCCATTAGCAAGTCCAACCCGTAAGTCGGGTTGCGAAAGTCACTCGGAACTTGGCAAAGTCCAAGTCCTCGTGCCCTCAAGTTGGAGGCGACTCCAGGGTAGAGCCACTCCAATGCCACCATCAATAGGTTGCCTACTTGGAATTCCAAGTGGCGCTCGTGAGCCTTTTCTCGCTCTTTGTGAACCTCACCGTGCGTTGTGATTTGCTTGCGTGTATGCTCATGCCATGCATTATGATGCGGTGAGTGGTTGTGAAAGTGGGTAGTGTGAAAAGGTGGACCGGGGCAACCATAAATTGACCTATCATGCTTTGATACCATGTGGACATTGATGAACTTAGGTGGACCGGGGCAGCCACAAGTGGCCCTATCATGCATGGACTTCATAACAATGGTTGGAGGGCCGGGGCATCCGTAGGGGAATCTATTGCACATGGGTATAGCAAATGCCTGGGGTCTTGGACATCCGTGAATGTTCGTAACATGCCTAAGACCAATGATGAATGTGGGAGGACCTTTGGACCAATCATGCATCCGACTTGACATGTGGGTGTCATGTATGAAAGGACCCGACTTTCTATTCATGCCAAGTGGTGTGATGTGACAAGACACAGGAATTCCTTTCCCATAGGTGACTTCCTTGTGTGGGGTGGTGGGGTGGCCTTCGAGCTTCCACTCAAAAGAGTCGTAGGGGTCAAAGAAGGTATGTGTCATGGAGTGGGGCACTTCATTATTTCCTAGGTGTATTTCACCCATGGTCATGGTACCCTTGGTGTGGGCCGAGTCTTGAGAGAGGTGGGCTTGGTCTAACATGGTTGGTTGGGATAGGAATAGGTTGGTGGTGAGTAAGGTGGGTGGGTATAGGAAGGAATCGAAGGGGTCATGGTAAGGGTCACCTGGGGAGAGGAACTCTAGGTCCTCATGGTCCTCACAATATGGTGGTGGATCTTCCTCCTCTAGTAAAATGATTGGGCCAAAGTTTTTGGTGGGATGGTCGGCCATGAATGGAGGGCTTGATGCTCTACCCGAGATAAGCAACTCTAGTTTGTGGATAGCATCGGGCTCATTGGGTGTAGGGAGGAATAGAAGAAGGTCGCTTGTGTAGCAACCCACAGTGTAAATCGAGGAGATGGACCCGACACATAGGTGTAGGAGGTCAAGTCTCCTAGGTCGGTCGGCCACTGTGGTCAACATGCCAGTTAACTCCATTTGCCAAGATAGACCCTTAAGGAGATCCCCTAATGTCTCCACTTGATAAGATGATTGAATGGTGGTGTGATAGGAGAGGGGCACTATAGGGAGGTTTTGTTCCATAGGAGGGCAAACATGGGCCATAATCTCTCTAATTGGGTTCTCCTTTAGCCAATGAAAAAGGGGTTCTCCTAAGATGAGCTCAGTCCCAACTAGGGAGGGAGGCGTAGGGTGAAGACCACCGTGTGAGGTTTTTTCTTCAACTTGGACATGTGTTTCCCTCACGGTTGGGATAGTGACCATGGTGTTCTCCTCTTCTAGGTGGTCGGGTGTGTGAGCCATGATGCTTTCTACACATGGGATGGGAACTACCTGGCCTAACTCATGACATTGTGACTCGTATTCTTCTTCCCAATCGGGGGAGGCCTCATGTACCTCAATCACATTCTCATCCCTTTGGGGTGTGGAGGTTTTACTCTCCAAGGGAAATAGAAGGTCTTTTGGGGATGGGGTGATGAAGGTTGGGACATGGTGCACCCGGGGTGGTGAGGGAGTTCGAACTTGCGTTGGGTTTGGGAGTGGAAGTAGTGGAGGCCTAAGTTGGGGTAGGATTGGGGTTGGTAGTGGAAGATGGGCGGGTTGAGGAGGATTGGGTTGGTTGGTCTTGGGAGGTGCGTCCCTTATGGGGGAAGATGGCGGGGTGGTGGTGGGGACCATGGAGGCTTGTGGGGTGTGGGTTTGATGGAGAGTTTTGGGTTGGGTGGTGGCCATCATGGGCCTAGGGGAAGGGGTGGACACGTTGTCCACTTGGGTTTGAAAGGTGAGGGTTAGTTAAGTGGCTTTGGGTTGGGGAGTGGTCGCCTTCATGGGGGAAACTGGGTCAATTAGGGGTCTTTTGCCCTTGGGATCGGCCGGTTGGGGAGGGATGGGAGCCAATTTGGTTTGAATGGTGGTGGTGATCGGGATTGGAATCATTTGGGGTGGTGGAGTTTGGGCCCTAAGGGAGGTCTTGGGTTGACTGGGAGAGAAAGGAGGAGTGGGAGTGCTCCTCGGGTTATGGTTCTCAAGGTAGGAGTGGGAAGGTCAGGGAGCGTAGATCTTCCTAAGCTCAATCTTCATCTCTTCCCATGATCCTATGGGTTCTTGCCTCCAAATCCTTCTTAAGCCCACTATGCGTTCCACCCCTTCTTGGCTTGTCCCCGAAGCCGCTCCTCGGCTATGCGGACTCTAGCGTGTCCATAGATCAAAGTCCTATCAAAGTTTTTATCTATGGTAGCCTCCCACTTTAGGTAGGCATTAGGGCTAGATCCGTCAAAACTAAGGTCCCCTTCTAGGATGATGTCCATGAGGAGAGGGTCAATTAGACTATTGTGGAAGGCCGTGTTGTGGGGACTTAACCAATGGGGAGTATACATGATGATGCACTGGGTGGCCCGATGATGACTCTAAATGCGAATGCGCCCTAGGACCAACTTGTAGAGAGATAAGTTATGAACTCGCTCTGATACCAAATTGATGTGACACGACCCCTTGGAGGTGGCAGTCACTTGACCAATGCACCTTTGACCAAGATTCGCAAGCAACCGAACCAAACGGCGGGCCCACTGAAGAGGGTTCACCCGCGTTGCGCACACCCGAGTCCGTAGGTGGACCGGTGATAGTGGAGAGGGTCCGAGGAGGGACCTCGCCTTTCCGGGGATTTGACTAGCTTGGGCTGAACCCCTAAGGGCCTGGGATTCCCAATTCCGTGGGCGGCCAGCACGCCAAGGGCGTGGGTTGTAGGGTCGCACTCTCAACTCACTCCGCGGTGGTCACACAATTCAATGGAGTTTGAGATCGGGCGCTCACCTCACCGCCGACGGGAAACTAGAAATGATACTAAGACAAGCAAAAGTAAAACCAGCAAAGGAAGTGACCAGAAGCTCACCTGATCGGTGTGAAGACACCGATCCCGGCTGGAGACGAGGGCGAGCGGGGAAGCGTGGGCTACCTGCACGCTGCGCCGATGAGGCTTCCGGTGACGACCTGCTAATACAATCACTACACCCTCACAGAGGGGTTGACATAGGGGATGGGGACTGTGGGATACATAAAAATACTACCTCCACACAGGGAGGGTCTGTAAGCCGGCCAGGCGGGGGTGGGGAAGCAAGATCGGCGATCGTTGTTGGTTCTGTCCGCTTCTGGGATGGCCTGATAGGGGGCCGATGACGGCGCTGCCACGGACGCTCCCGAACCCGGAATCTGATGAAACCAGAGCCAAAATGTCACTGACTGTTCGGGGATGACTCCTGAATTTCCTAGGGATGTCGGGGTGTCGCTGTCAGCTGAGGGGGAGGCTGTACCGGTGCTGCTCGGTTCTGGTTCGGGCTGAGTCCAGATTGTAGCAGCAGGTTGGCGACGACACCACGATCGCTCCCGTGATCCGATCGAGGCGGGACTAGGACGGTCGCGAGTGTGGTCGAGTCTTCTTCATCCAGCAAGGAAGAATGGTGACAGAAGTGGTCGGGGTCGAGAGAAACAGCCAGAAGAGTGGGAGGGGGTCTGGCCGGATCCTGACTAACCTGACCTGCGCACCAATGGTATAAAATTTGTAACTTTATGCTTCGGGCTTCAAACAGTGCTCTGTTTCTTGGTGATGTTAGGAGGCTTGTAGGAGAAGACGTCTGCAAAGGAATCACATCCAAATTCATCCCGGAGAAGCCGTGGTCCCTTCTTTTCTTGGCTTCTGGTTCCCTGGCGGAGCAGCTTTGCGCAGTCGTGGGAGAATCGCTCTCCCGCGCAGCCCGGAGCTCAGACGGATGCGAGACCACCTCGCCTGCAAAGCTGACTAGAAGAGCTTTCCAACAATATAGGATTTGCCACCAGGTGACTCGCGATGATGAAGAGGAAGCCTCTGCAACTCAGGGGTACTCTGCTGTTGCAAACTGCTACTGGAACTGCAACTTGATGAAGGTAAATGGAGTCGGATAGGGGGCCCAATACAGCAAGGGGCGGGGGTATTGGTTGTGGGGGATGGGGGAGGGCGGCTGTGGTAAGGAGGATGGGGGTGGAGGTGGTTGGGGTCGCAGCTAGCAGGTGGAGGGGGAGGGAGGTGTGGCCAAGGGTGGAGGGTGAGAGAGAGGAGGGGCGCCAGTGACTCTTGGGAAAGGGGGGGGGAGTGTTTGAATTTGGTTTAATGGTGGGTGATCAATGGTGGTCTTGGGAAGGGGAAGGGGTGTGTTGGGAGATGGAGAGGTGTGTTGGGGAAGGGAAGGGGTGGCTTGGGAAAAGGATTGGTTGCTTGGGGAAGAGGAAGGGTTGCTTGGGAGAATGGAGAGGTGCTTAGGAGAAGGGGATTCCACCTAGGGGTTGGAGGGGAATTAAATGGGAGGTATGGGGAAGGGGGAGGGGTCTTAATTAGATGTGAATAGATAGGAGAGAGAGTGAATTTCGAAATTGGGGATGGGGAGGAGAGAGAATGGGGTTCGCCCCCTTTAGAGAGAGAGAGAGAGAAATAGAGAGAGAGCTAGAGAGAGAAGGAGGCACAATTCTTGTGGATAATTTTCACTCAATAATTCATTCATTCATTAGCTTCAAATGGTGAGATTGGGGTCCTATTTATAGGAATCCCACAATTTAACATAAGACCCTGAGTTTTAGACTAGTGACAATAAACTAAGGGAGAAGGGGGTGCCCATGGGCCTAGCCCACTTAATTGGGCCCAACTGACTCATTAACCACTCTAATGTCAATTAAACTAGGTAGATGACACCTTAACCTAGGGACTTGACTCAAATAAAAGAAAATTACATAATAAGAAAATGAAAAATACATCATATGACTCGGAATAAAGTGGCGAACAAGATGTAGCACTGCTGGCGAGCATCAGGATCCTCGAACAAATGAGATCGCCGGTGATGTCCCCATCAGGTGCCTTGCCCGGGCTTTGGGTATGGACACACATGGCATCAAAGCTTGACATCTTCTCTCAGTGAGCATTGGTGGGGACCTTGCCTTTTCAACCACGCCTGGTACAAGAATGCGTATCGGCATCGGCAAATAAAGTCTTGCATCTTGAACAACATAGCCGCGGCCAAATCCTTCTTGCCCGACTCTCGATCATCTTCGGCACAAATACTTGTAGAAGGACTCCCATCCGAGTGGTAGAGGAGGGTGAAGTAGAGGCGGAAGGCTCCATAGATGGTGGAGGTTCGATGGAAGGTGTTGGAGGTAATGTAAATGGGGGTGTAGGTTCACACACGTTGAGCTTGTCCCCTCGCTCGGAAGCGAATAGGGTTGGCTCAAATACAACAAGGGGTGGACCCTACTCAGGATTAGCTACAGGTTTGGGTAAAGGTTTTGGTGGAGGTATAGGCAAAGCTAGGTTTGGTGTTAAAGGGATAATGGAGGCTTTAGGTGATGGCAAAAGAGGGGTCGTCGGTTTGGAACATGGGGAAGGTATGATGGTAGGCTTGGCGGAGGCCGGGAGTGTGAAGGTTGACGAAGGCATAATTAGTGGAGGTTTAGTGGGAGGTTCGGCGGAGGCCGGTGGCATGGAGGTTGATGGTGTAGGAGTTGGAGATGTAATAGCGGAGGGTTTGACACGTTGGAAATGTTAGATTTTAGTGGTAGTGTGAGAGGTTTGAAGGGTAGGAGACAGGTCTTGGTGCGCCGGCGTGGGTGATTAGAGTATCGACCCATCATCGTAACACCAGTCGATCTCAAAAATGGGGGTTGGATTGGGGACGGTGGCATCGTCCTGAGCAGGAGGGTCTTCTGGCGGTAATGGAGGGAGAGGAAAATGGAGGAAACTTGGAATGGGTACTTGTAGAGCTTCATCTTGTGCCATCTTCAATTCTTCACATGCCGGTTCATGCTCTTCATTGTCGGGCTCAAGTGGACGCCGTGGTGGAGGCGTATTAATGGGTGGTGAGATGTAATGGTGTTGTGGAGGATTTTGTGGATGTAAGTGCATATGCGGAGGCGGAGGGCCATATTGATGAACGGGGTAAATAGGTGGAGGGCGGACGGCATCCACTTGATCATTAAAACCTGCCGGCTCTTGCTCACTTGCGTTGATCCTGTAATCATCTCTCCTCTCCTTCCATTCATTTTCCATCTTCGTAATATTGTTCATGAATGCATGAAGAGGGTTAACTTGTGGAGGAGTAGGTCGCGGGCTCGTGGCCCTCTTTAGTTGTTCCTTCAACGGAGTGATTTTATCAAGGAGAGTTTGTTGGAGGGGTGTAACGTGTGAAGTAGAGGGTTGGCATGGTGGCCTTTGAAAAGGAGGGGCTGCATATGATGGGCGTGGAGGGGGAATGACGGGTTGACCCGAAGAAGGACCCGGTCGGGCCCGGTTGCAAGGAATGGATGGTCCTTGGGGCCGTGAAAGATGAGGAATAGAAGGAGGCGGGTGATGGACCACCCGAGGAGGATGAATCAAAGAAGGAGGCGGGTGATGGGCCACCTGAATGGGAGTGTAAGTAGGAGAGGGAGGCGGGTGATGGGCCACCTGAATGAGAGTGGAAGGAGGATGAGAAGAAGGAGATGCACCCTCAACAATGGCCGTAAGGGCTTGGATTTTTGAGGGGTGAGACGATCTATGGCATGCAAGATTTGGGCAACCTTCTCGTCATGGGGAGGAGACGGTCCCGTGGGAGTAGTAGCTTGTGCTTGATGCGAGGGACCAAAAGATTGGAAATTGCCCATAGGTCGGGCAAGACCATGTGAATGAGGACGTGGTCCCTTGAAAGAATTGTGATGAGAATTATAATGAACATGTTGAAATTGAGGAGTGTAGGATGTGCTAGGTTGGTCATCCTCATGATTATAATTGGAGTTAAACATGTTGGTTTGATTATCAAAGCGAAACATTATGCAAATCAATAATATTTAATCAAAACAATTTGCAAAGATCAAACAAGTTGTATGTTTACGCTTGAATTTATTTGTTCCTTGATGTGAATTAAGGATTTTAACAAAGTTTGATATGATCCACTCAAGGTAATAAACCTAGTTTCAATATAGTTTGCTTCAATGCCAACTAGGTTGATTCTCACCATGTTTTGAGCCAACTAAATTCAGGGACTTCAAAAGGTACAACCTGCCCGGCGTCTGTAAGGGAATCCACAGGTGCGGGGACTTACGGAGGCCTTGGTTTAAGAATTCCCGGTTTAATGAGACGGAGTGCTCAATGGAGGGTCCTTCCTTCACCAAGAGAGGGGTAAGGCTCCTTGAAGTGTAGGGAGAGGAGGTCTCCCAAACCCAAGATGTCTTGTATGCAAGCTAATGCAAAAGAAAAAGGGAAAATCCAACAATGTAATGCATGTATGAATGATGAATGCAGAGAATAACAAATAGGGAAGCTAATTTGTATGAACAGTGAATAGTATGCAATGCACAGATGTAAATGACGGATGGAGGGAAGAACAAATAGAAACTCTAATTGATATGAACAGTATCGTGATATGTAACAGTGGCAGAACGTGATATGCAAGTGGAATGCAACAGAGAATGCACATGCAACAAATGCAACATGATATGAGATACGACAGATGGGAAAATGATATAGGGAATTAGCGTCCATTACGGTGGGCGCCTATTCCAGAATGGGCGTCCACTGAACTGGATGAAATTTTTTTTTAGTGACCGGCTAGAAAATAGAAAAAATGCAGATGACCGATGGAGGACAAGCAAACACTCACAAACTCGCGGCACAGCAATCAATCAAGGCACTGCACGCTCACATGCTCACAGGGAAAGGGGAATAGGCGTCTGAGTCAGTGGGCGCCCATTTAGAATGGGCGTCCACTGGACTGGACGGTGTTTCTTTTTTTTATTTTTTTTATTTTTTAGCAGAGAGATGGGATATTTAAATAAACCTATAACACTTGGGAACAAGAATAAAAGAATTGCTACGTGGAGCCCTTAAGGAGATGCACCGTGGGTGCAAAAGAGGAGGGGCACACGTGGGTGCCAAAGGAGGAGGGTAATCTAAAAAAAACACAAGGAGTCCCACTGTGATCGCCAATTTGTAGTTCTATTTAGAAATCCACGTAAAAATAAAAGAAAGAAAGCATAGCGTAGGATGCTAGGATGGAGGGTGATCGCCAGAGACCGTGGGCCTCGATGAATATAAATAATAAATAAGAGGAGGGATTGCGATAATTACCTTTGAAGCATGGGAGATGTGTGAGTGTCGTCCTTCTCTTCCGATCGGCCGGCCGATGAAGAGAGTCCTCTTAGATTACCCTTGCAAAGATACAACAACCAACAGAAGAGCAGATAGAAATTAGAACCAAGTGTGCAATATCAATCCCAAGTGAAATATATAACGTGAAAACAAACATGGAATAGAACACACATGTTGGGTGTTGGCCCTTAAACCCCTATACAAAGGGAGGGATAAAATATGATGAATGATGGAATAAAAATAAGAAGATAAAGTGTGCAAGCGTTGCACTGTTGGGGAGGTTCTCAACGCAGTTGAGAAAGAGAGATTAATAGCAGGAGAATGACATGAAGATGCATGCATGCATGACTGATGCAATAAAAGAAATAGAGAAAAGTTAAGGGAGCCTATGGATTTTTCTCTTGGCTTTAGCTTTGGATGGACGTTCGGGAGGAAGCCTCCAAGAGGATGAAGCAATAGACGTAGGGACTACTTCCTCCTTGAGCCAGAGATCCAGCATCACCTCCCCTTCGTTGATGAAATTCGTCCCCAGAACAGAGAAGCGAAGGGGCTTATTTATAGGGAGATACGTAGGTTTAATCCAAGAACAAACAACTTCAATGGGATGATCTAAGACTGCAATTCTCTCTCTAAAATTTCTCTAGTGTGAGAAGCTCCGGTTCCCGCCTTTGGTTTTTGCTTTCCTCCTGGCGAACTCCCCTCCGTGTCGGCCATGGCAGGCATGGTGGGGGAGATCCACATCCATCCGGAGATCACTGAAGCTGGCGTTTCAGAAGTAGCAGTGGCAGTGCCTCGGAAAACTTTTGCTCAGACTCTTATGGAAGAACGGCTTCGGCCGCGCCTTCCTCTTCAGGTGAAACTTCCAGCGTTTACAGATCAGGGTGAGCCTGCAGTATTCTTCTCACAAGAAGATATCCAGGTATCGTGTTCGCCTTTTCTGAATGCGATTATTGCCAAATGTTCCTATGGCCGGCCATCCATCCCGGAAATCAAAGCATGTCTATCGCTACGACTTCATTTGTGTTCTGAGTTTATAGTAAGCAGATTGAATGCAAGACACATCTTGATTCGGATGGGTTGCGAAGCGGATTTCCTTAGAGTTCTGTTGCAAAAAAATCTTTATATCAAAGGTTTTCTGTTCAGATTTTTCAGATGGACACATGATTTTGATTTCGAAGCATATCCCCCTGTTGCTCCAGTCTGGATTGGGTTCCCCTCCCTTCCAGTCAATTTTTATCATGAGGAAATGCTCCGATCAATAGCAGGCAATATTGGCCCGGTGCTGCGAATTCATGATGCAACAGCAGCTATGACTAATACTTCAGAGGCTTTAGTATGTGTTGAGATCAACCTTGAGCTGCAGAGGAAAACTCGAATATGGATCGGAAAAGGGAATGGTGGTTTCTGGCAACCGATTAATTATCATAGAGTGCCACATTTGTGCTCCCATTGTCATAAGATCGGGCATCAAGAAAGGGACTGCAAGAAAAAACAAAGAAAGAATGAAGCTCCAAAGCATCCGATGGTTAACACTGCTATCCTTGGAGGTCCTTTGCATCCATCAAAAATATCCAGGCAGGTCTTCCGTCCCCGGCAGGTGGATCCTTTGGCTGCTCGACATAATGTGGCAATGGAAAATAAATTTGAGCTGCTTCATCAGGTTGTGGAGTCTCTTGATCGGCAGGATACAAATCCTGGTGAAGTTGTCGTTGAGGGGTCATCTCAGGATTTGGTGCAAGCGATGGGAGAGATCTCGGGCCCAACTATAATGCAGTCTGCTGCTGTGGAGTCTCTCTCCACCTCTAAGGCAGCCTCTGGCGGATGCATGGATCAGGGACCTAGTGAGGCATTGGATACAGGTTCATCTCTATTGAAAAATCCTGTTGGTGGTGTTGAAGTTTAAAACCAACAGTGTCCTGCTGGGCTGGAAGTGATATCAAATTTGGATTCTGTGGCATCGGTTGTGGTCTGTGAAGTGGAGGTTCCTAGCAATGCAGAGGAGACAAATATATACTCAGCTTGTATTTCAGTGGCTGATAAGGCTCGGCTAGATAATGAGATATTGCAAGTCAAATTGCTTGGAAAAGGAAATGAGAAGTTAAATAAGCTTCCTGATGGTGGGGTCATCACTAGATCTAGAGCTAGATCGTTGGAGGACATTATTTGGAATCCCCAATGATCCAACCTATTATTTTCTGGAATATACGAGGGGTAGGAAACCCTGGTTCTCGCAGATGCTTAAAACAAATTGTACAGTTTAATAAGGCCTGCCTGGTGGCCATTTTTGAACCTATGATTTCTTTTAATAGAGCACCCCATTTGGGAAGATATCTCAAACTCAGGGGCTGTGCTGGTAATAACTCAGAAGATTCCAAGATCTGGGTCTTCTGGCATGAAAGCAATAATCTGGAGGTAATAGCTTCATCTCCCCAATATATTACTTTGGGTCAAAAAATTGACAATTCTTATTGTACATATTATACATTTGTATATGCTTCATGCAACCCTCGAATAAGACAGGAAGTATTCAGTGATCTTGCTAATTTTGGTATATCGGTCTCGGTTCCATGGTTGGTGGGGGGAGATTTTAACTGTATAGCCAGTTTGTCTGAGAAGGTTGGGGGTGATCCCCCGGCCTTAGCATCAATGATGGATTTGAATTCTTTCTCCTGCTCTGCTGGTTTGATTGATGCTGGATTTCAAGGGCCATGTATGACATGGACAAACAACAGAGTTGGTGCTGCAAATATCCGGGCCAGACTTGATCGAGTTTTTGTAAATAATAACTGCCTTTCTATGGCTTCTCATCTAACAGTTAAGCATTTACCTAGAGGTCCATCAGACCATACCCCTTTACTGATTTCTTTAGACAGCTTGCCTAAAAGCCCTGGTCGATTTATTTTTCAGAGAATGTGGTGCACTCATGGCTCCTTCAAACAATTGGTTTCTAATGTATGGCAGCAGGCTCAGAATAACCATCCCAATGCCATGGACAGACTATTCTTTAAGCTGAAGGCTGTCAAAGATGCTCTAAGAAAATGGAACAAAGAAGTCTTTGGGGATATTTCTTTGAATATAAGCCAGGCTGAAGCAGAAGTTGAATTCAAACAGAATATGTTTGATGCAGACCCCTCCTCCGGAAATAAAGAGGGTTTGTCTGCAGCTAATGCCAGGCTACGTCAAGCTCTCTTCAGAGAGGAACTTTTTTGGAACCAGAAATCAAGGATTGACTGGATTGAGAGTGGGGATAGAAACACTTCTTTTTACCATGCAATTGCTCAGTGTAATAGAAGAAGGAATGTTATAACTAGATTAAGGGTTGGAAATCCTGCAGAGTGGTGTAGTGAGCAGGCAACTCTTCAGTTTCATGCAGAAGCCTATTTTAAACATCTATTTTCTTCAGAGGAGCATATGATAGATCCCACTATGCTGAATTATATCCCTCATATTATAACTGAAGCCCAAAACCTATCTTTATGTGCAATGCCAGATGCAAATGAGGTCCGAAATGCAGTTTGGTCATTAAAAGGTTCTAGTTCCCCTGGCCCCGATGGTTTCACTGGAGAATTCTTCACTTCTTCTTGGGATATTGTGGGGGAAGATGTTACAGCAGCGGTATGTGCTTTCTTTAAGGGATTTCCCCTCCCAAGGATAATTTCCTCTTCTCTTATCACTTTAATTCCCAAGGTGCAAGAGCCTAAATCTTTCAATGATTTTAGACCTATTAGTCTGTGCAACTTCTCATACAAAATCATTTCTCGGATTATCTCTGAAAGGCTGGCCCCGTTGCTGCCAAATATAATTTCCTTGGAGCAGGGGGCTTTTGTGAAAGGTAGATATATCCTGGACAATGTTGCTTTAGCCCGTCAGCTAGTGATGGATCTAAACAGGAAAGTACGAGGTCACAATGTGATATTCAAACTTGATATGGCTAAAGCCTATGATAGGATGGAGTGGGATTTCCTCATTGTAGTTTTGAAGAAAATGGGTTTTAGCACCAGGTTTACTTCATTTATTGGAATGCTGCTTTACAACAATTGGTTCTCGATAAATTTCAATGGTATGGCAACTGGCTTCTTCAAGTCGAGTAGAGGCATAAGACAAGGAGACCCAATTGCCCCCTTCCTATTCATAATTGCATCAGAAGTCTTAAGTAGAGGCCTTTCTACCTTGTTTCAGTCGGGTCATCTAAAAGGTTATAAAGGGCCAAGGCATATAAAACAGAGTACTCATTTACTATATGCATATGACACTTTGGTTTTTCTAAATGCTAGTAGACAGAATATTGAGGCTTTTAAACGCTTCATCAACTGTTATGAGTACAGTTCAGGGCAGAAAGTCAATGATACAAAGAGTAGTTTTATTATATCATCAAAAGCTCCTGTTTCTCTCAGGCAATCCATCCGCTCTCTTACAGGTTATAAATATCAGCCTGATGGTTTGAACTATCTGGGTATTCCAGTCAAAAAAGGCATATATGTGTGTTCAGACTTTCAGTTTCTAATTGATAAGATTCAAATCAAGCTGGAGGGATGGCAGTCCAAGTTGTTATCAGCAGCAGGGAGGGCAGTGCTAATTGACTCTGTCTTACACAGTATGCTAGTCTACCTTGCCTCAGCATGCTTTATACCCAAGAAGGTAATACATATTATTGAAAGTCTATGTGCAAACTTTTTCTGGCATGGAGACCAAAGTACAAACCGTAGACACTGGGTAGCTTGGCCTTCAATCCAAAAGCCTCGGGTGGAGGGGGGTCTAGACATCAGGGACCTTTTAGGAGTTCAAATCTCCCTGGCTGTTAAGATGCTGTGGAACATTTTACATGGGTCATCTCTGTGGTCTTCTTATGCCCGATGCCGATTCATCAAGCTTCACTTAGCTAGCAGTCTTAAGCCTTTTCCTGCTGGAATGCCTATGGCTATTTTCAGGAAGGCAAGAGATATTATTTTACAGCACAGCAGGTGGCTCATTGGCTGCGGGGATGAAACAGATTTTCTGAGGGACAATTGGACTAGAAATGGCCCTCTGTTTAGAGAAATTTTAGATAGTGGAGTAAATGGGGGTGCTTTGGTTTCGGTCAGAGAGGTCTTACTGGATCCTCAACATGCTGTAAGGGAATTAAGTGGGCTGCCACAATTCCCTAATATTCAGTTGACCAGTGAAACAAATATATGTGTTTGGACTGGAACTCTAAAGGGAAATTTCTCTGCCAAGTCAGCATATAATATGATTAGGTCTAAGGGTATAAGGAGGCCATCTTGTTCCAAGCTATGGCATTCTGCCATAAATCCGAGGGCTGCATTATTTGCTTGGAAGATCCTCCACCGTGCTGTTCCGGTTGACAGTAGGGTCATTGACTGTGGGATCCAAATGGCATCAAAGTGTAACTGCTGTTTACTCCCATGCCAAGAAGATCTTAATCATGTCTTTATTTCTGGAGAGCTGGCCACAGATTTATGGAGATGGGTATATCCTCTGATCAACAATAGAGCTTGTTTTTGTGATCAGATTACAGTCCGACTATGGAACCTCATTTCTATTACCAATATGCAGTCAGCATATAGTTTTACTGGGATGGTTGCTGTTATTATGATACTTTGGGAAATTTGGAAATCTAGATGTACTGCAAGATATGAAGGTACGCTCATTAATCGTACAGCAATCAAGAGAAGAATCCTCTCCTCCATCTCCATGGCTTTGGACAGAATAACATTCTATAGACCTTTATCACAAAATCAATCTAGATGTCTTGTTGTTTTAGATTTATCCCCTCGGATTGTAATCAAAAAGCCAATTGTTGTTGTTTGTAAGTTGGCTGTGCAAGGCTATACTCTGCATTTTGATGGAGCTTTGAAAGGCAATCCTGGTAGAAGTGGGGGAGGAGGCTGCATAAGAGATGCTACTGGTAGACTAATGGTAGCTTTTGCTTTCACTTTCACTTATGGCATTGGGTACAATCTTGTGGCTGAGACAAGGGCCTTACATGATGGCCTGGCTGTTGCAAAGCAGTGTGGCATAAGATTGGCAGCTATTTTTTCGGATTGTGCTGTTCTGGTGGAGGCTGCTAGGAAGGAAATTGCCCCCAGTTGGATGACAATCCCATGGTGGAAGAGGATCATGCTGCTACTTCAGGAAAGTGGTTGCCCGCTACAGCATATATATAGGGAGGGGAACCAAGTGGCCGATTCCCTGGCATCTTTTGCTTGTACTGTATCTACTAACTCAGTTTTTATTCGAGTTAGAGATCTTCCATGGCCGGCAAGGGGTGCATTCAGGATAGATAGGGCAGGATTGCCAGCTTTCCATTCTTAGCTCCTTTAGAGTACATTCTGTTAGCTTTAGTTCTTTTGTCATTGGGTACATAAGGGCTTTGCTATGTTGTTTCTAAGGGGTATGCCCCAATGTCTCTGTAATTTTCCCAGAAAATATAATAAAATTTAGGGCCCTGGTGCAGCCTGGGGGAGTGGGAACACTCTCCCTCTCTGAGGGAGGGTGCACTCGACCAGTTTCTAGCTCCAGATTGGCCAGTGCTTTGATTAAAAAAAAAATCCAAGAACAATTAGGATAATCATCTTTGGTATGAGATAAACATGGCAAGAGGAATCCTCCTAGTTCTGGAAAGCCACAGGGAACCTTCCCCAGTTGAAAAGGACTCCAAAACAAAGAAAGAAGGAGCTACGGGCGAGTTTGGAAAGCTCAGAGAAATGGCATCATAAAACGGGGTCGCCCATTAAATGGGCGTCCACCACCCCAAACGTTCATTGGTGTTAAAATATGGAATGTTTAAAATCTTCCAAAATTGGAAAACAATTGGCATCTAGGGTGTTGGATGCTCATTAAAGAATAGGTGACCTCCAAGACAGACGTAGATTCAAAAATAATCTGATTCCGGCGCAAAATATGACCAAAAGAATTGGCGTCAGGGCTTCCAGACGCCCATTTAAGAATGTGCGTCTTCTAGGAGTGACACCAATTAAAAATCCCCCAAATTTGGCTCAAAAATCAATTAAAAATATGAAAAGAAGAATTGGCGTCATACCCGGCGGATGCCAATTGAAACTTACCTGTAATTAAAAAAAGTAAAAAAAGAGAAAAAGGAATTAGCGTCACTCTTGGCAGACACCAATTGAAAATTACCTATAATTAAAAAAAAGTACAAAAAGAGAAAAAAGAATTTGTGTCACTTTGGGCAGACAGAAATTGAAAATTACCAGTAATTAAAAAAAGTAAAAAAATAGAAAAAAGAATTGGCGTCACTTTGGGCAGCCACCAATTGAAAATTACATGTAATTAGAAAAAATAAAAAAGAGAAAAAAGAATTGGCGTCACTCTGGGGAGACACCAAATGAAAATTACCTATAATTAAAAAAAATAAAAAAGATAAAAAAGAATTGGCGTCACTCTAGGCAGACACCAATTTAAAAAGTCTCCCTGAAAATTAGAGAAAAATCTCAGAAAAATCTAAAAAAATAGGGAAAATATGGGAAAGTTGGGAGAAGGTAAAAATCCAAGGAAAATGAGGAAAACCACTCAAATGAGTCGATCTAAGGGTCAAATTGGGGCATTATAAGGTAATATGAAATGTACTCAATATGATGTCAATTTTGGCGTGTCTACACCTGACGGTATCTGTGCAAAGGGATCACCGCCCAGCTGCCGTACCAGCTAACAACAGTCTGCCACAGAATCTCGTCCCGAAGGCTGTGGTCGGCGTAGCCTTCTCCAACATACTTTAGCCCTGATGGCTCCAACACCAACCCTGTGGTACCTTCTGTCTCTGCCCGGTGGTGGCCGTGCAAGTCCTAAGAAGCGGGACCCATCACTCTGGCACGGACCCCAAACTGGTCTGCCCAGCTGAAGAAACCCAGGCACTCAGCACTGGGGAATTGGCACTACCTCCAATAGTCCCCAGAAAAACTCGGGAAGCCACAGAGAATGACCCCGTGCAGGCTGTCCCTACCTACTAAAATCGCCCGCTCCAGTCGGCGGCGTGCTCCAGTGACTCGGGAGTCCCCCTCCTCCATGCCGGATGGGACATAGCTCCTAAAAAACTCAAACAGGTGGCGGTCCAGTGGGAACCTCGCTGGATAGCCTCCGCTATAGTCGTAGGTGTAGATCCCGCCCGCCTCTAAAATCCGGGCCAACTCCACAGCTCCGACTCCGCTTGCCCCCTCTCCAACGGGGCCCTCAGCCACTACCGTGTGCCCTAAGTCAAGCTGGTCCACGCTAGCTACAGTAATGACTGGTGGGCCTAGAGAAGGCATGGGCTGCTCAGTCCTCCTCACCCAGCAATCCTCCTCCCGGGCCATATGCCTCGGGACTCTCTTATCTCTGCCAAATCTTGCCATAGCTGCAAGACAAAGCACACAGAAATGGTAAGCACACCAGAAAGTCAACATGTACAATGTAACAGAACAAAGGCATATGAAGTGTCAAAATACCACTACAACAACCCAGAATGAGGAGCTCACGGGCCGTACGCCCTCGTCTCCACCTCCGACGCATGCCCCGTGGGGGGCATTTGTTGTACCCAGATAGTTTCCTAGCAAAATATTAAGGAATGAGGGTTCAGGAATTTCCCCTAACACCTCTAAGACATGGACTACCCAACCCCTCCTATAACTTGTCTGACCCCACCAAGGGTCCCAACTAGCTAGCTGTGACATACATCGACATCAATAATTGATTGGGATTAATCCTGATCGCTCAATGGCGGGCTTTTCCCGCATTCTACACGGCCACCCGGGCTAACCCTGGGGCTCCCCGACTGCAAGATGTGCCACGTGGCACCCAGCAAAAAGGCCGGGGCCTACCCAAAGACACCTTCTTTAAGCCCTCCAAGGTCAAAGGGAGACCTAACTAAGCCAACCACAAGCTTTGGAGGCCCACATCACGTATATACGGCTCACACACGTGTGTAGGGCATTTCCCCGAACACCTTGTGGGCGCATGGATCCCAGCCCTTCTACAACAAACCGCGGGCTGACCCGCGGCTCCAACATACCAGCCAGGTTCTACAACAACCCTCCAGCAAGTCGGGGCCACCCCCGACCCTCATACACGTGGCGATGAGCCACTTATCCTTAGCTCTCAGGCCAACCCGGGGCTACCCTGCCAACCTGCCGTGCAACGTGGCACACACCACGAGGCCGGGCCCAAGTACCCAAAGTGCCTCTTCCCAGCTCCCATGAGCTTATACCCTCAGCCCCAGGCCAAATCCAAGGCCCACTAGTCACATATTCGGCCCGTTCGACAACTCGAGGTGTGTCGGGCATTTACCCGAACACCTTGCGAGCGGCAGTTATGACTCGACAACAACAGCCCCACGGGCTAATCCCAGCATCCCAGAGCCCTTTGTCCTTTAAAGAACACCCCGAACAACAAAAGGAGACCCCTGAGGGCCATCCCTCAGGGCCGCGGCTCGCCCGGGGAGGGAGTTTGCCCCGGGCATGGCCGCGCCACGAGGAGGGCGAACCCCCTTGGGAGCGCGCCCTCCTCCTCGCCCAGTGGCCCCACGGCCATCTCCCAGTCCCAGTTGCTCCCAGTTAATGCTCCCAGTTCGTACGGTTCATGCGAGGTTGGCTGGCGTACCATGCGTAAAAGGATTCAATGATGACGACAAGCCACGTAAGTCACACGGAGTCACACGTCGGGTCCACACGCGCAGGCAATATCAATCCCAGTATCCTCCAGCAACCAGTATCCTTTTGCCCTCTTGCTCTTTGTCAAATTAGGATAAAAATAGGAAAAAATAGTATTTATAGAGTGGGGACCGCCCCTCTCTCTCCCCCTTCGATCCCCCTAAACCCCCTGGGGGGGTTAGGCGGACCAGCCTGACCCCCCTAGGCTGATCTGCCTAAACCCCTAGAAAAACAAAAAAAAGACTTTTTTTACAAAATACCCAGCCCCAGCCTGATCCACGCGCCAACCCTTAAGGGTTTAGGCGGACCAACCCAAGCCCTGGAGTTGGTCCGCCTAAACCCATCCAGAACCAAAAAAAAAAGTTTTTTCACCGCATAAACCCCTCCGAGGAGGGGTTTAGGCGGACCAAACCCAGCCCTGGGTTTGGTCCGCCTAAACCCTCCATCCCCCACTCCGTGAACAAAAAAAAATGTGTTTTCAAGGGTTTACTGGGACCAAGTTTAACCCTTAACTTGGTCCGCCTAAACCATTCCCTGACCCTTCATCTTCCCCTATAAAAGCCCCTTAGAAGCTCAAGGGGTGGGGCAATGTGATGCATGCAATCTAGCACGTACAAGATCACCCGGACGTAGGCATACTCGCCTCCAGCAAGCAAGGACAGATGCAAGGAGCTTAGTGTGCGCGGTTGACTTGTAAAATGGCTTATACACGCCGAGGGTAGGTTGCTCGTACTCCCCTCTCACGGCGTTTAGCCATGTCGCACAAGTCCACTCCCACTACGCACAAGGCATTATGACCACGATAAATACACCTGCCTCCCGAGTCTGCCCGCGTATGTCAACCTACGATGGCTACATATACGCCATAATGCTGCATCTCTATCTGTCACGGGGTCATGCCCGACTGCTCGATCCGAGCCGTGCCTGGCCTTCGCCCAATTACCGGCTAATACCCCTCCGACCACCCAGTCCAGTCCTCCCTCGACGAACCGGGCATGGCCCTTGCCTCGAGGAGAACCTTTGTAAAACACGCGGGTATCCGCCTCATCATGCATTGACCCGGGGACCGACCCACATGTTGGGATTATCTCGTGGCTTGCACCAGTTGTACTTTGGCCGCTACGGCCCGCCTGTAAAGCCCATGCGGCTCTCATAAAATACATTATCACCTGAATGCATGTCTCTGCATCCATATTCGGGTCCCAGCCTCTCCCGCACCACTCGGTGTATGTGTCCAGTATCCCTGACCCCAGCAAACACTTCCCAGACAAACGCGAGCCCATAACTACGGAATGCTCCCGACCCTCCACCCATGGCTTTAGATATATATAGACTTCTCTTCAGCATGGAACAAAGGTGTTCGGATTCAATCCGATGTGAATAAACACCGACTGCCTGTGGTCGATGGGGAGAGACATCCAGTACACGACTCCCCACAATCGCATGCGCACTCACACCTATGAAACCTCCCCTCTCTCCACGTGTTACCCATTTTCCTAGCCCGCGTGCCGCGTCCTGGCGACGCTCCCCAGTCAAACCTTGGTTTCATATGTGATTGTCGAGAAATCGACTGGCATGCCCGCATCCCAGTCTCGTTTCCCCAGGTCCCGGAAACCTCTCGTGTCATTCGAGTCCCTCTCGACTTTCCATAAAAGGAGAGTGCCCAGTACCGCAGTGAGAGGCCTACAGTCATGAAGGAGGATACCCGAGATACATCAAACTCCCGTATTTTCCTTCCCCGCTGTATTCCTTCCCTCATCCCGGTCATCTACATAAAAACCCCCGCAACAGTAACCTTGGTACCTTACGAGAAATTAGCTTTCTTTGACCCCTCTTCTTCCTCACAAGGAGGAATACAATTAATAGTAATAGCAATAAATGAGAGAACATTGGCCTTCCAGGGAAGGCATATATAGTTACAACTCGGTGAAAACATGAAGAACAAGTGTAAATGCAAGCTTAGAGGTGATTCTCTTGTTGACATTCCAGTTGAGCTTGAGAGTAGAAAATAGAGTTGTCAGAGATTCTATTAGAGATGCACAGAGAAAGCTCTATTGTGAATGAAGTGGATTGGTTTTTTTTTTTGCTCTTATCATGTTCTACTTAGTCCTGTCCTATATATAGGAGAATACAAATAAATTTGTTAGATACAGTAAACTTTTGGAACCTCTTTCGGGACAATGGTAGGTCAGACATGAATAATTGCAACATCGGTGACAGATGTGTATGTTCTACGGCTCATAGGTACTATCTTTCAGGTTCAGTCATATGTGTGTTTCAGAATTACATCCCCTTCTGTAGACCTTGCAAAGTCTACATGAATGCCACTTGAAAAAGACCAGCAATTAAGTTTCTCATTCTATTGTCAATTCCAATTAGATGTGAAGATTCTTTGTTGGGATTTTATTCTGTTTTTCTCCTCTATTTTGCAGCACTTGATGCAGCAACAAAAGGAAACCGATATATAAATTCATGCCTGAGGTTATTGTTTCTCTTGTGTTTAACCATGTCTTCATATCGTCAATATGATAGCAGTATACTGATGCTCAGAGTAATTATTGTTTTTGGAATCACCAATACCTTTTATGACATAAATACTTTGCATGATTTTTTTTCTCACCACCTGTTTTCTACAAATTGAATGAAGAAATAAAGAGCATGGAAAGTCTAGTCGTACAATTGTATCCTTTATTCATCTCATGCTTAACATTATGGTGATGAAGGCAATCTTTTTGTGGCATGAATATGGTTTTGGTTAGGCATAAGGTTGTGGCTGAAGCAGTACATCCATGATAACGTTTAATGAATAATATTTTGATCTGATGCTAATATTTTTGATCTGACACTGTAGTGCTTGCATTTGATGATTCCATTTGTCCTTATATTTATCAGTTCTACTGACCAGTGAATTATGTATTCTTTTATTTCTAGCAGATTGTTTACTTCATTTTTTGATCAATTGTCAATGTAACGTGTTTTTCTAAATTACCATTTCTATGATCACATCCTTACCCAAAACCATCATTTGTTTTCTTGGTGATGTAAAGCATAGTTCATATAGGGTCAGTGATTAGGAAATTGATATTAAGACATGTTAATGGTAGACAATCTGCGTACAAATGGGCTAAGACTGATCAATGTGATATCAACTTGGTACGTCCCAGTATGGACTCTTGTGGCTGTGTGGCCCTGTCCAGTTGCATGGTCAATTTTTAATAGAATAAAACATATACATCAGCAGGCTGAGATGCTGAGATTCACATGATTCTTCAGTGATTGTTTGTCTTGAAACCTCATGAAATTCAGTTGCTTCAAATTAGTAGGTCATGGGCCCAGTGTGCAATACCTATTATTATACGATGTTAATCTTATTTTACTTGTTTAGTATTCATGTCTCTCTTATCTCTGATCTTCCTTTGTTATTGTTCCAATATTTTAAAGTATTACTGAATGTTCTAAGCATTAATCTCTACAATAGACAGCAAAATGGTTTACAATAGATAAGAGTGCTATTATTATTTTTTGATTTTTTTGAAAGTGATTATTATTTTCTAAATTATCATCATGTACCCTACTTATGATGCTTTTTGCTTCATGATAGTTGTAGCAAATTGGCTAATGCATTACAAACATTCTTATTTTTCCAATTTTACTACCAGTTTCACATTGGCCTTCGTAGGGGTTTATATTTGATTTGTGATTTTATCATTTTTATTCTTACTATATGGAGTCTGCATTTGGGATGATTTAAATCGAGAGGGACTAGGCCTTTACTTCCCTGATATCTGGGGGTGGGGATTTGTAATCAATTGTTTCTACTCTATATTTGACATTCCAAATCTGCTTGATATAACTTGGTTCAACTAAAGTAGCACACATGCAGCTCACTGTTTCTATGTGATATAACAATGCAATTTTTTGTTTGTGGCTTTTGCCGATGGTGACAGGTGGAACTAAAGGTTTATTTGCCCAAAAAACTCTGGAAATCATTGATGAAGTCCTTTCAACCTATAAAAACCAAAGTTCTTCTAAAATCAAGATATCTTCTTTGTCCAACTTTTTCATGTTACCACTCTAATATTTTATGCCTTGTCATGTGAAAGGTGGTTATGATATGCTGGGTCGGACAAAGGATCAGATAAGAACAACTGAGCAAGTGAATGTTGCACTGGTTGCATGCCAAACATTCAAGTTAGATGGCCTTGTTATCATTGGAGGGTTTTTTCTGTCTCATTATTCCAAGCAACCTATAAATTGTTTTGATATTGCTGTTTGGTTTTTTTATTTCTTTTCTTTTCAAGGTGTGACATCGAACACAGATGTTGCGCAGCTTGTAGAAACTTTTGCCAAGTCCAAATGCCCAACAAAGGTATCAAATGGTGGCATGCTTTGTCTATCTTGTTTTTCCCTTGAAATGTTTCCTGGGTTATTTCAAAGCACTTCTGCTTGATTATATTCCTAGACCATTAAGTATCATATTTTTATAATAATATCTTAAACATCTGAAATAATGGATTTCCTTTAGTACGGATGGTCTTTTATTTCTTTAACGAATATGCCACCGTCAATAGGTTGTGGAGGTCCCTGTCACATTGAATGGAGATCTGAAGCATCATTTTGTAGAGACAAATGTTGGTTTTGACACAATATGCAAGGTATATATGCAAGGCTATTTGGATGATCTTTTCTTTCTTTTCTCATTTTGATAAAAAAGATCATTTGATCAAATAAAAAAGACAAAAAAAACATATCTTGTCTTGCAAGACTGTGATTTTTTCAAGGCTATTCGGATGATCTGTTCAAATTGGAGACCAACGATATGGAAATAATTTCAGGGACGATCTTGCAACCAAGGTGTATTGTCAATAATACTTGTGTATATATTGACAAGATTGTGCTCTTGGAAGGTAAAAAAGTTTTTAAAATAAAATGAGGACATCAAATGGTAATCAAAAGATAGTCTATGTCCCCACTCATATTTTTTTTATAATAAGGGGTAACATGATCATTCAGAGTGGCACCTATCTAATTTAAATGCACCTCAGGTTTTATCGAATTTTATACATACATATATGGTCCCGATGATTTTTTTCTATTGATCTTCCAGTGGCCCACAATAGACTACTCTCTCTCTCTCTCTCTCTCTCTCTCTCTCTCTCTCTCTCTCTCTCTCTCTCTCTCTCTCTCTCTCTCTCTCTCTCTCTCTCTCTCTCTCTCTGTGTGTGTGTGTGTGTGTGTGTGTGTGTGTGTGTGTGTGTATGTGTGTCAGCAGACCAGAACCTCAGGACTGCTATGCAGGTGTAGTCTCAGTACAAACTTCCGTAGCAGGAGCATTTAATCCCAAGTGGTGGGAACAACTGACAGAGATAATGGGCATCCCACAGATTATTTTTCTTCCCGGATCCCTCTTCTGTGACCCCTTCTCTCTTCCCTCAACAATTAATTAACTAGTGGTTATAATAATTGAGTGTTTATACATGTAATATGAATATTTTATCAAATATTCTGTGAAACAACGCATGTGTTCCACTGACGTAGTACTGACCTACACAGAATACAATATTTTATCAAATATGACAAGGGCTAGAGAAATAATGTAGGAGAGGTTGTGGCAGTTGAAGTTGTGGTGATTAACAATGTTGTTCTACCTAACAGTATCTTATAATTTCTTATTGGATTTGAAAGAGTTGTAATATTTATGTGTATTATGTGGATCTGAAAATAGATTCGAATTGCATAAAATTTTAGATATAAGTGTAATGTTTGTGTGTACTATGTGGATCCAAAATAGATCCGTAATTTATTTTTTTGGATGTGTAATGCATATGCTTATTATGTGGACCCAAAAAATATGAATATGCAAAATCAGGTTAGATGGTACAACCATGAGAATTTGGAAGCACATAGTTAATTTGGTTAGCCAGATGACTGCACCTTAGATATTATACATTTTCTTAATTTTTCAATGCATACATAGAAAGCAGTCATGAACATAAATTTTGATTTCCTTTCGATTATTCTTATATGTTGCCTTTCCTTGGCAGATGAAGTCGAGGTTGTATACAAAATGTATTGGCTATGCCATCATATTGGCTTGGAAGGATGCTGCTGGGAGCACACTTTTGGCATACAAGGTTGCTCAGGTGTATTTCTCAATGAGACTTTGCCTACTTTCATAATACCCGAGCTGTAGTAATTCTAGGGGGAATTCAGGTAATACAAAACTAGATACCCTTGGATTAGGCCATATATAGCCCATGGTTTCCTATATTTCTCAATGAGATTTTGTCTAATTTTTTGGCGGTTAAAATTACCGTTGTTATGCTAAAACATCATTTTTTACATTTTGAGCACAGGGTGGTTTTGATTCATTCAAATATGAATAGTTATAGATTCACATGAATGTCTATACAATAAAATCAACTCTGTCTAGATTATATTTGCATGATTGCTTTATGTAGAGATTATCTTTTACCAAAATTTACTGAAGTTTGTTCAGGCAATTTTGTTCTGATAGGTCTGGCAGAAGCATATGTCTTGCCATATCTAGGGCTTCAAGGTCAATCCCTGACTTTGGATGAGAAGGTAAAACAACTATTTAATGGCCAGTTGTATGAATCACTGTCCTTAGCTGTATTGGTTTCATTCCTATATACATTTGAGATGGATGTAGATTACTTTGTTCTTCATTTATGGAGATTTATAAAGTTACTTTAGATGTACTATGAGTTTATTATTTTTTGAATGAATGTCTTTAAGATTTAATCATATAAATGTATGTTCCTCAATTATCTTCGGAGAATGAGATTTGTAAATAGGTGTGAATGAGAATTATATGGATCAACATGGTTGTGAGTGATACAATTCATGAATGTTAAGATATGAATGGATGCACTATTATAGGTGATGAGAGCACATATACTAATATGATTTTTTATAAAAAAAAGAAAACCTATTCCTACATTTTTTATTAACCGACGTTAAAATATTTTCCTATGTTTTTTTTAAAAAGTGATGTTAATCCTTATTCATACGTTTCTTTTACTACGTGACAAAAGGTAATACTTACGTTTTTAGAAATGTAAGCATATCTTTTTATATACGTGTCTATAGGTGACTTTACCCTTCGCTTCAGTTGGACTATTCCTACGCTTCAGAAGCATAGGAATTGGTCGATCTATAACCACATTTTATATAAACGCAGGTATAACCTATAGTCACGCAGGCAAGCGCCACGCTTTGAAAGTGGCAACGAAACGTAGGTAAAAAATTTACCTACGTTTTTTGGCCCTATAGCTGCGTTTTAAAAACGTAGGTAAAGGCCAATTTTCCTGTAGTGAATTTGAGTGTGACCTGAGGTAGTGTCTAACCACATGGGCCGACGAACTTTGCCCCTGACACTTAATGTTCGAACTTGTGGTATTCTATAGTCTTAAGCATTTTTCCCATGTTCTTGTCATGAAGTGTGATTTGAAACCTTGCTAGACTTGTCCCTATAATTGTTTGCATTGCTAAGGGACTAGCAATGTTCAAGTTGGGGGTGTGATAACTTGCATATTCTACGAGTTAATTGAGTGCATTTCATTGAACTATCTTTTCTGAAAGTGTCATCTTATGATTAAAAATATATGAAAACTCACCTCTTTAATTATTTGAATCAGTGTGCACAAATCATATTTCATGAGCATAATTAATTAAGAATCTACTAATTGGATAAACTAATTTTGGAAAATGATACTATTACAATTTGTTCATTGCAGAGGAGAATATCATGGGCTGGGCTGGGCCTTGGCTATTTGTCTACAGGGAGATCACGATGGCTCCCATATGCAAAAGGTGGCCTTGCGTATCACATTGCCAACCTGGCTTCGATGGAAAGCAGAGCATGGTTCGCGGCTATGACCAAGCAGAAACGACAGCGGCGTTGGAGGGCCATTGGCAGCAAGGATCAAAAGCGGTTGTTGTATAATTAATGGCAGAGTGAGCATGGATCGCGGGATATAGGCGAGATGGCAGGATGGTACGCAGGGGGCCAGCATAACAGAGCAGTCAGAGATGGAAACATCAGCGACGTTGCAGGGCCATTGGCGATAAGGTACTATCGAAGGAGAAGAAGCCTATAAGAGAGCAAGAAGATGGCTGTGGATGGGGTGTTTTTTCTTCGCGGGCCATTTTTAAAAAGCTTTTCTTCCTTCCCATGTCGTGGCTGCACTTGCGACGTCGCTTCGCCCTCTCTCCCATTCTCCCCCTCTCTTCCACCTTCTATCACTGTAGCTACACCTCTCCCTTCACCTTCTTCCTCTCCCTCCTCTCTCTCTCTCTCTCTCTCTCTATTTTCTGATAAACCGAACAAAGCCTCCACTCCCCCTCTCGTTCTCTCCCGTCTCAACTCCCCTTCACCGGCATCCCTACTGCTGCTGCCCCACCGATTGCTCCTATTACGAGTCTTCGTCCTATTTTCCCTGCTCTTGGGCGTTTACTACTATTTTGTATTGATTTTTTTTTTAGATTGAAGAATCAATTGTATGCTCACATTGAATTAAACTTGCTTAGTGAATGTTTACATTGGATTTCAAAGATTAGTGAATTATTAGTGATTGTTTTGACCATGGTTAGTCCCAGTAACTCGTAGAATACTTTTACAGTTAAGTTCTTAGATTTTTTTCTCTTCGTTTAGACTCTTTTGTTAAATCTAATTGTTACCCATTAGTTGTTCGATTTTTACTTTTTAAAAAAAAAATAAAAAAAATGATGAACAGTAACTAGGAAAACGAACAGTGTCATGCACATTGAATCTCGCGGGCACATTAAATGCTATGTCCCATTAACCTTTTATGTCTATTATTTGTGCACATAACCCTATCCATTCTTTAGTTATATTGTATCCATTCCCTATTTGTGAAATTGTTGTTCTCGGTGAAATAAAATAAAAAAATATTTCTTGTTTAATCTTCTCTTCTACCTGTCTACTTTCTCCAGAAATTAGTTTGGTTAGATTTGGGTATGATTTGATTAGGTTAATAGCAAGTCTAAGTTAAACTATCTCTACAGGTCACATCTGCGCACTATCTATTCATTGCACATTTTATAAGGAAAATGTTATTTGTTTCGGGTCAAACTTATCCCATCACGTTCCCAACCTGATTCTCCAACTTTCTCTTTTAGTTTCGTGCACAGCTAAGTTTTGTAGGTGAAGTCATTGTATTTTCATTTAGGACTTAATTTTCTAGACACCTAGATTTGTAAGTTTGTCACGCATAGTATTGTTTAATCATTCGGAAAAACTAAAAAATATTTAATTTTTTTCTTTTAAAAGTATTAGATAACATACAAAAGAGTCAAATCATCTTTGTGGATCAGCCCAGAGTTCAAAATAAGTGTCTATCATTCTCTTCTGAGTTAGGTTAATTAAGATTGAGTGAACGGTGTTACTGGCAACGACCATCATTTCACATTAGCACTCTAACCTTCTTCTGAGCTCCCATCTCTACCTCTTCTCTCTCCTGCTTTTGCCCGTTCATTTCACAGACTTAAACATCAGAGGGTTGTTTCCTGAGATCACACTTAGCACTCCTTCTGACGTGTCGCTCATTAGCTGCAAGTTTCCTCGAGACAGCTTATCTCTCTTCTCAATAAAGAAATCATAAAGATATAGTACTAGGCCCAAGGTAACACATTTCTGCCTCTACACTTTTTCATCCCGTATGTGAGAAGAGAATGTAAAGTTATGGCACCCCGTACAAACTACTGCAACACGAGCAACCATCGGAGGGCTCCGGGCTCCCGGCAAGCATCTCAAGAAGCCTTCGCTCACTCCATTCGCCCCGAGGTGCGACTCCTTTGCCCTAGGTGAACCTTGCTGTGGACGAACTGACCGAGATGTGTCGCCAACTCCAGATTTTGATGGAGGCGTACCAAGGCCTTCTTGACCACTAAGCGGAGCAAGACCATGCTCCAACCTAATGCAGGACAACACATGACTCTAAGGACAATGCAACGACTCCCTACCCGAGATGACGATGCGGTCAGCAAACACGCACTAAAGGGAGCATCCAAAGGCCCAGCTCCGGCGAGGACTCAGAGGCTGAACACATCACTAATGAGAAGTCACGGTGCACGATCATCCCTAGCGAGGAAAACATGGGATCTGTGTGGTTGAGGAACCGCCAGAGTCACGGGTGTTGATGTTTTTATGTTATTGACAGGGATTGTGTGTTTGTGTGTTGGTGATGTGTGTGGATGAAATATGAAAGATGTGAAATACGTGTGAGCAAGTGGTGCACTAACTCAAGCAATCAATATGAAATTGGTGAGCATGTCATCTCAATACTGCAGAAATAAAGAAGAGAAATAAAACACACACTGGGGCGTGGAACAAAGGAGCAAAGAAAACATACACCGTAGGTGTGGAGCAACTAAGAGTAAAAGGGAAAGTAAGAGAGATGATGAAAGAGATGACTAATACTCAAACAAAGGAAAGTGTGATCGCCACCAAGGTAAATAACGCAGTAAAACTATACTACGAACCTTGGAAAAAACTGAGTGAAGTCACTCGCCCACGGGAGAGATAAAACTAGGCGTTGCGGAATTAAAACGGTCTTCCAGACGATCGCAAATAGATGACAAACGGTCCTATGATAGACTGCCTGAGATCTGAAAATGGTCTTCCGAACGATTGCAAGGGCACCCAGAACAGCAACGTGGAACTTTAGATCTCCACCCCTCCTGGCCGGCCAGAAGAGCTGGGCCTCGTGCAATGAACCCTATAAACCTGCAGAAGAATGTAGACACGAAGAAAAACAACCCAATAAGCCCTTGGACTAGTGTAGTATCTATGATGCAATTAAACTAAAGTGCATAAAACGAAGGGTGAATACCTGGGGGTTGGTGGTTTTTTAACCCCTATGGGACGTGGAAAAGAGTAGGAGGATGTTTAAAAACGTGATGTAAGTGCAGAGAACGTGGAAGAGGAAGAGGGAATATGCTATGATGATGCAATGGGGAAAGGGGAAAAATCAAGAGAAAAGACTCAAACTAAACCAATGGAACTTAATACTCCTTGGACCAGAAGCCTTAAGGACGTAGAAAAGGCTTCTCCGTGATTGGTACTCGCTCCAAAACGTAGCAGCACTTCGTGACAAACTCTAGAAAATCTCCCCCCAAGCCATGAAGTCAAGGGTTCTATTTATAGACCCTCAAACCCTAGGTTCGAGTTGGAGAGATAATGACATGAAAATAGGCCTGAATCTGGATAAACCTTGAAAATAATACTCCCTAGAGTCCATAGAAATAAACAGAAGGTTTTGAGAGTCTCTATCTAGAGAGAAATCAACTAATCAAGGACTCTAGTTCATCCACGACGAAGTAGATGAAGAACAGACAGAGCATGACTCTCTGTCTTACCAAACGGTCTTGCGATAGACCGCAAGGGACAAGAAATGGTCGACCGATAGACCACATGGATCAGTCGTCTAGAAAGAGATAAGATCGAAGAAACCCAATAGGACTCTCTGTTGCCTAACGGTCTAGCAAAGGACCGCCAACGCTCACCAAACGGTCATACGATAGACCGCAAGACTGCTAGGCGTGGCAAAAGAGATAAAGACCGATAAATCTCCAAGTTAATCCATAATAAAAATCCTTATTAGCCCTTATCCAGGCCCAATAAGCTCAAATGTCGAAAAATTAGAGGAACCAGGCCCAACCGGGGAGAATAACCCATAAACTAAGTCTAAAAAGATGACCAAAAATGACCCAATAAGCGATGAACAACTCGGGACATCATAAAATATAGATAAGGAGATGACCTAACCCATTAGTCATAAAACGGGTGTGTTGATTTGTTTTGCTTCCTTCTCTTGTTTGTGGTTTGTGGTGATAAAGATGATAAGCAAAAATCAATGATCTCAATCAACCAATGAACATGTGAACCATGAACCTAGGCAATCAGCACAAGCTCTAGCATGGGCAATCCTATCTCAATCATCAACTAAACTAAACAAAGCAAAGAAAAACACACACCGGAGCGTGGAGTAAGGAGCAAATAAAAACACACTGCAAGGGTGGAACAAGCAAAGGAAATAAGATATATAAGATGGGAAAGAGAAAGCTAATGCCCAATACCAAGAAGGAACATGATCGCCACCAAAGTAAACACAAGTCAAGGACTTGAAAATACCTTGGAATAGGGGGATGGTGCACCCGCCCACGGGAGAGAAAAACCAATAAAATCTACAGATCTGCCTTGAATGTAACGGTCCAGACCCTGTGCGTCACAGAAGTGTGACGGTCGCCAGATGAACCGTTAGAACAGCCTGATGCGCCTGCACAAGACCGTCAGAGAACTTGCAGCAATAGCATGTGGATTCTTTGAACTCCAAATCTTCCGGCCGGCCAGAAGACCTGGGCCTCGTCTAATGATCCCTGTAAACCTGCCAAAGAACGTGAAACACAAGAAACAATCCCAAATTAGCCCTTCAAGCAAACGTTGTGTCAATTCTCAAAGGACATAAGATCATTCAAAAGGAAAGGGGAATACTGGGGAAGTTTTGATTTTTTAACCTCTCTGGGCGTTTTAAAACGTGGGAAGGATGTTTAGATGATGAAAACAGATGAAGGACGTGAGAAAAAGAGGAGGGATAATGCTATGATGGAAAGGAGGGGGAAGAACACAAGATGACACTGATGAACTTTGAAGCACAATGAAACGAATACTCCCGTCACCGTGAAGCAGATGGACGTGAGGAACAATTCTCCTTGGTTGGATGTGGCTCCAGGATGCGACAGCACTTCGACGCGAATTCCAGATCTTCCCCCTCAGGCCATGAAATTAAGGATGCTATTTATAGACCCCCAAAATCTCTGGTCGAGCAGAGGATAATCCAGCAAGAAAAGAGGATAACTCTTAGCAAACCCTTGAAGATAATACTCCCAAGAGTCCATAGAATCAAACAGAAGGTTCTGAGGATCAGATTTGGAAGAGAAATCACAAGATCAAACTCTCAACTCGACCATGGAGTAGCAGAGAAAAGACCAGAACTGTCAGGACTCTCTGTTGGATGTAACGGCTGCACGATAGACCGTCACAGGCAAGTAACGCGCCAGGGAGAGACCGTCACATTCAACCTTATCTTAAAAGAGATAAGATCAACGGAGGAAAGCTCAAACAATAGGACTCTTGAATGAATGTAACAGCCATGGCTGGACGCGTTAGAGGGACGTAACGGCTGCACGATAGACCGTTAGAATCAATGGACAGGCCAAATGTAGCAACCCTGGAAAAAAAAATAAAGATTTTTAAAATAAATCAAATTAGAATAAACAAATTCTTAATTAGTCAAAATAGGCTAAAAGATTTAAGTAAGTAAAAGAAAAATCAAGAGGAACAAATAAATAGAACCAAAAATGTGAATAACGCCTTGATTCAAGGCGCTAATTAAAATTAAACGCCTCTGGCTAAGGCGTGAATTGAAAAAGGGACGCCCACTGGACAAGGCGTCAATTCTCAAACGACCAAAATAAATAAAAGGGCAATTAAACGTAACACCCTATGCTTAGACGCGTTTCACTAAAGAAACGACGTTCAAAAAGGCGTTAATTTAAGTAACGCCCTATCGAAAGGCGTTAATTCAGTTCGAGTTCCGTTCGAACCCAGACCTCATCCAGGGTAAGTTCTGGATTAGTACGTGCTAGTAGAGTTATAGTAAGGACTCTATCAAGGAAATATAACTTCCAATAGAACTCTAACTCTATTAAGGACCCAAAAACCCTATAAATATCCCACAAATCGACCCTTGATCGCTATTTGGCGATCTGCTGCTGCTGTCACCCGTGAAGAACACAGGTTTGTTCTTCCTTGATTGTGTCTTCACCTTCGGTTATATATATATGTGATGAAGAAAACTAATGTCTTCAGTCTTTCTTCTGTAGGAATTCTGCAGTAAGTAGTAACCTCTGAAGGACGTGAGGTTCTTCATCATCATCTTCTTCTTCCTCCGGTAATCAGAAGACTCTGTTGCTAACAGAGAGTCCTTTTCTCTTCACAAATCTTAACCGAGTCTTCACACAGATCATCAGGTAGGTTTTCTCAAGATCGTAGCCCAAACTAGCTTAAGATCTTAATAATATCATCGGTCGTGCATGCATATAGTTTTATTGTGGTTTCAGATGTTTTCTATGTAATTTCAAAAAGAAACGCCCTTGACAAGGGCGCTAATTTAAAGAAGCGACCCACACTAGGGCGCTAATTATTGTTTTGACGCCCTGCCCAGAAGTCGTCAATTGCATGTAATTAATAAATACCCACGTTGAAAATTTAATATCTATGTAACAATGAATCTAATATATTGCATGAGTATACCCGTGAAATCCTGCTATTTTTCCTGTCATGATCATGTACCCTTTTTCCTGAAATTTTATTATCTGAAAATTGGTAAATTCTTGAATTCACGACCTTGTCTAGGTCGTCTCCTACTGAACTGACGCCCCAGACCAGGGCGCTAATTGAAAAGTAACGCCCCTGTCCAGGGCGCGTTTTTGTTAAAATTCGGAATATTAATTTTCTGCAGAATAGAAATATTGAAGGGACGACTGATGTACAAGTCGTCAAATGGTAAATAAACGCCCCTATAGAAGGCGTTAATTTGATAAGTAATGACTTAGATTAAGTCGCTATTTTCCTGTGATACTATTTTACACTGTTACTGTTAACCGAGGGTTTCATATGTATATATATATATATATCTATATACATATCTATATATATCGGCACTATATTCCAGTCCGTGAATATAGTCCCACGTTGCATGATGTTTTAACGTTACCCCCTTAACTCTCATTGACATATAAGCTCTCCATTGGACACTCCGTTCCTTTGGACTAGCGAGTTAGTCATAGAGACCTCCGTAAGACTCCTCGAGCCTTGGATTCCCTCAAGGCCGACTGAGCTGGTTGTACCATAAAAATTCATTACACAATCTTTGCCATGTCACTCTATAGAAATATGGTATACCGGCCCTCATGTCATGCCATGTGTATATTATGAGAATTATCTTAATGAACGGGGTAAAGCATGACATTGTTATGATGTTCTTGTAAACCCCAATTCTATAACAACATTGTTATGATGTTCTTGTAGACCCCAATTCTATATTAAACTTGATGTTCTTGTGGACCTCAATTCTATATAAAGAATGTCCATACTTACTTGTCATGGTACCCAAGTTAGGGAACCAATTCCACCTAGTTTTATCGATAATCATGATTGTACCGTCATGATCGCCTAACTATGTCAAGTGTCATATTTTTGGACTCTATTCTATCAAAGTCTATCCTACGTGTCTACAAGCTTTATCCTTGAAATTCCATATTGGCTATATACAAAAGTGGATGTTAAAATACATGATTAATGCCTGCGCATATAGGGCCCGATCTGGTCCTGGGAGGACCACCCGAAAGTACTTGTGCCCATGGGAGTTGATTGATCACGGTATTGGCATTATACCGAAGTGCATGACTAGCTTGATTGAACATTCCACAAATCTTGTACTTGACTTGATATTACATGACTTGCGTGACCCGAGAAAGGGTAATTGTATACTTGCGTGCTTGAACCATGATAGCCAAATTCCAACATAACATGATGAGTCTACTTGCTTGAATATCTTGATATCTTTTGATATAAGTTCTTGAAAGTTCATCGCTATCTTGTTGTTATACACTCTCACTATCTTGTCGTTTTACGAGCATGCATAGCTATAGTGCATTCATGGAAAAAATGTAATTACTTAAACCTCTTGCTAGTCCTTGAGATATAATTTCCTACTGAGCGTTCGCTCACTCAGTGTTTCCCTACTTTTCAGGTAAGTCCGACGATGAGAGAATTCAATCTGATCGGGAAAGTCAAGAGTGAAAGAGTTAGAGCTACTCAAGCGTCAATTAGTCATGTCTTTTCTCTATTTTTCTTGAGTCAAGCGTTGTATTTTTATTTTATTGAGTCTAGTATTTACAAGGGTTTGTAATAGACATATTCTTATTAAAGGAATTAATGGATTGGGTTATCTTTATATTTGCGCACTCTATCTTTGTGTCGAATACACTACTACTCTGATTGACATGATTGATATAAACTTGTCGCGCATCTCCGGGTACCTTCCGCGCTCGGGGCGTGACAGTTTTTGTGGTATCAGAGCCTAGGGTGTTCAATTCCTAGGAAAACCCAAGTTCAAGGATAGGTTCAAACTTTTAACCAGTGAGATTGGGTAGAACCAAGGGTTGAGTTAACATAAAAACTTAAAAGCCCTTAACGCGAGTATATACTAACATAGTTATTGTAATTGTAGGATAATGGCTGCCGAACGTGCTCAGTGGCGCAACATGCAGCGTACACTCCAAGGCATGACCCAAGTGCTGCAACAAGTAGCACAGGGAGGTGCACAACGAGCCGGAAGTCTCCACCAAGTCTTCAAGAACATGAACCCTCCCAAATTCATGGGTTCTACTGATCCGGATGACGCAGAGCACTGGATCAGGGAGACGGAGCGTATATTCCGTGTTATGCAGTGCACGGATCAAGATAAAGTCTTATTAGCTACTTTCCAACTAGAAAGGGATGCCCGATGCTGGTGGGAGTCAGTCGAAGCTACTATAAATCAAGACCAAATTACTTGGGAAGAATTTGTTGAACATTTCAACAATAAATATTTTTCAGACCGAGTCCAAGAAAAGAAAGCTACCGAATTTGCCGCACTCAAGCAACGGTCATTATCGGTGGCGGAGTACGAGGCACAATTCTCTAGATTGTCTCGGTATGCTAAGCACTTAGTTAGCACCGAGAAGATGAAAGCTAGGAGGTTCCTTAATGGGCTCAGGCCCCAATATATTACCCAGCTGGCGCCAATGGATATTCAGGTCTACTCAGAGATAGTACGCCGAGCTCAATTGTTAGAAGATGCCACGGAGCTATCAGATAGAATCTGTGGGAAGGATAAGAAGGAACAAGTTACAAGTTCGGGTTCCTTTAAACCCAACTTCAAGAAGAGGCCTAGCACTGGAGGTACTTCTTCTCAAGACCAAAAATTTAAGAAGACCAAGCCCTTCTCTATCACTACTACACCTTCGAATATAATATGCAAGCATTGTGACAAGGCTGGTCATAAAGCCGAAGAGTGCTGGACGAAACTTGGAGCATGTCTCCGTTGCGGGAGCCGTGAGCATCGGATTCCCGATTGCCCATTACTTAATGATCAAACCGGTGACAGAAAGCGCCCGGTAACCAAGAACACTCGTCTTCACGCAATTAAGGAGACCGAAGAAGAAGAAGGCGGACTAGTAGAAGGTACACTGAAAGTTTGTTCCAAGTATGCACATGTCTTATTTGATACGGGTGCATCACATTCTTTTATTTCCAAGAAGTTTGCTAACCCACTACCTATGGAACCGGAATGGATGAAAATAATTTTATCTACTCCTCTCGGAAACGAAACCGATATTACTCACCATTATCAAAACTGTGAAGTCTTGGTAAAAGGAAGAAATCTCCTATTGATCTATATGTTTAGATCTAAAGGAGTATGATGTCATACAGGGAGCGGATTGGTTATCCAAATACCAGGCAACAGTCGATTGCCGCAATAGCAAGGTTACTTCAAGGACTTTCCAGAACTAGTCTATTCTAGCCCTAAGAGTCGGAGCGAGTCACCTCTTATTTCGGCTCTCGAGCTAGCAAGCTAATCAGGAAAGGATGTGTATCTTTCCTTGCATTTGTCACGATTAAGGAGACTAAGGAAACTAAGATAGAAGATATCCCAGTTGTGCAAGAATTTTCGGATGTGTTTCCGAAGATTTGCCTGGATTACCCCCACAAAGAGAAGTGGCCTTCACCATCGACTTAGTCCCTGGTGCTGGTCCAGTTTCTAAGGCACCTTATAGAATGTCCCCTGCTGAACTCAAGGAGTTAAAGGAGCAATTAATGGAACTTCTTAAGAAAGGATTCATTAGATCGAGTACTTCCCCGTGGGGAGCGCCTGTACTATTTGTGAAGAAGAAGGATGGATCCATGAGGTTATGTATCGATTATCGACAGTTGAATCATCTCACTATCAAGAAAAAATATCCACTACCAAGGATCGATGAATTATTTGATCAAATATCTGGATCCATGTATTTTTCAAAAATTGATCTCAGGACAGGATATCACCAACTAAGAATCAAGGACGATGATATTCATAAGACCGCATTCAGAAGCAGGTATGGCCATTATGAATTTATCGTTATGCCTTTTGGACTAACAAATGCCCCTGTTGCCTTTATGCAGTTGATGAATAGCATATTCAGACCTTATTTAGATCAATTCGTGGTGGTCTTCATCGATGATATATTAATTTATTCCAAGACTAAGGAAGAGCACGAGGAGCATTTAGGATTGCATTACAAATATTAGGACAAACCGATTATATGCAAAGCTCAGCAAGTGTGAGTTCTGGCTCGAAGAAGTGACTTTTCTCGGACATGTTATATCAAAAGATGGCTTGTCTGTAGATCCATCAAAAGTGGAAGCTGTAAGAAATTGGGAAAGACCGACCAATGCTAGCGAGATCCGAAGTTTCTTAGGTCTTGCGGGCTACTATCGGCGATTCATCAAGGATTTCTCCAAGATAGCCGTACCACTCACTAGGCTAACTCGCAAGGAGATCCGTTATGAATGGAGTGAGGAATGTGAAAGAAGCTTCCAAAATCTCAAGGATCATCTAACTACAGCTCCGGTCTTAGCGTTACCAATGGAAGGAGAGAAATTCGAGGTATACACTGATGCTTCTGGCATTGGCCTCGGATGTGTTCTAATGCAACAAGGAAAGGTTATAGCTTATTCTTCTCGCCAATTGAAGAAGCACGAGGAGAACTACCCAGTTCATGATTTAGAATTGGCTGCGGTAGTATTTGCACTGAAGATATGGAGACATTATCTGTATGGAGTGCAGTTTATTGTATACTCTGACCATAAGAGTCTTAAGTATCTCTTCTCTCAGAAGGAATTGAATATGAGGCAAAGACGTTGGCTAGAATATCTTAAGGACTTCGACTTCAATATACAATATCATCCCGGAAAGGGTAACCATGTAGCAGATGCCCTTAGTCGAAAGCCGAGAGCACTGTTAGCCAATTGTATGATTCAAGAATGGAAATTGCTGGAGCAATTCTCTGAACTCAATATAAGCATGGACACAGACTTTCAATGTGTCACATTATCTCATATAAGCATTCATCCAGACCTATTATCTGAAATACGAGCGCTTCAAGATAATGACCCAATATTAGTAGAGATCAAAGGCAAACTGGAAGGACAATCTGATTTCCAAATAACTTGTGAAGGAAGATTAATGTTCAGGAATAGAACTTGCATACCGGATTGTCCCGAGTTAAAGAAGAAGATCTTAGATGAAGCTCATAGATCAAGGTACACGATTCATCCAGGATCAACCAAAATGTACCAAGATGTGAAGAGGAATTTTTGGTGGCCCAACATGAAAAGGGAAATAGCAGACTATGTATCACGCTGTCTCACTTGCCAACAGGTCAAGGCGGAACACCAAAAGCCTGCTGGAAAATTACATCCTCTAGATATTCCCAAATGGAAGTGGGAGAATATTAGTATGGATTTCATTATGGGTTTATCTAAATCAAAAGGAGGACATGATGGAATATGGGTTATTATTGACCGATTGACTAAATCGGCGCATTTCTTGCCAATAAAGAGCCGATGGTCAGTTGATGTTTTGGCTGCATTATACATCAAGGAAATAGTCAGATTACATGGTATTCCTGTTTCAATCGTGTCTGACAGAGATCCCCGTTTTACTTCTCATTTTTGGAAGGGACTACAACATTCGTTGGGAACAAGGCTTAACTTTAGTACAGCTTTTCATCCTCAAACGGATGGTCAGACCGAGAGAACTAATCAGGTGGTTGAAGATATGCTCAGAGCTTGCATCATTGATTTCGATGGAAGCTGGCATGATCACTTGCCGTTGGTGGAATTTGCATACAATAATAGCTACCAGGCAAGTATACAAATGGCACCTTTCGAAGCTTTATACGGAAGGAGTTGCCGATCACCCTTATGCTGGGACGAAGTTGGAGAGAAACAACTGCTAGGTCTAGACATGGTAAGGGTTACCACTGAAAGAATACAATTGATTCGAGAAAGACTGCAAGTTGCTCAGTCTAGGCAAAAGGCTTATGCCGACACGAGAAGGAGAGATCTTGAGTTCCAAATCGGAGATCATGTATTTCTCAAGATATCGTCGGGACGTGGCATACGGAGATTTGGTGTTAAGGGCAAGCTTACACCAAGGTTCATCGGACCTTTTGAGATATTGGAAAGAGTTGGCGAGGTTGCTTATCGCATCGCATTGCCTCCTCAATTGTCTGAAGTGCATAATGTATTCCACATATCTATGTTGAAGAAGTATGTGCACGATCCATCGCATATTATTGATCATGGAGACTTAGTGATCCAAAAGGATCTCACATATGAGCAGAAGCCCATGAAGATACTAGATCGTGAAGTACGTACCCTAAGGAATAAGGTTATTCCCATGCTAAAGGTACAATGGAGTAAGAGTTCCGATCATGAAGCCACATGGGAGACCGAGGAATCCATGAGGAAACGATTCCCAGAATTATTTTAAGGTAATAGGCTCTACACTCTCCACATGTATATGCGATTGAATTTGGGGACCAAATTCTTTTAAGTGGGGGAGGGTGTAGCAACCCTGGAAAAAAAATAAAGATTTTTAAATAAATCAAATTAGAATAAACAAATTCTTAATTAGTCAAAATAGGCTAAAAGATTTAAGTAAGTAAAAGAAAAATCAAGAGGAACAAATAAATAGAACCAAAAATGTGAATAACGCCTTGATTCAAGGCGCTAATTAAAATTAAACGCCTCTGGCTAAGGCGTGAATTGAAAAAGGGACGCCCACTGGACAAGGCGTCAATTCTCAAACGACCAAAATAAATAAAAGGGCAATTAAACGTAACACCCTTTGCTTAGATGCGTTTCACTAAAGAAACGACGTTCAAAAAGGCGTTAATTTAAGTAACGCCCTATCGAAAGGCGTTAATTCAGTTCGAGTTCCGTTCGAACCCAGACCTCATCCAGGGTAAGTTCTGGATTAGTACGTGCTAGTAGAGTTATAGTAAGGACTCTATCAAGGAAATATAACTTCCAATAGAACTCTAACTCTATTAAGGACCCAAAAACCCTATAAATATCCCACAAATCGACCCTTGATCGCTATTTGGCGATCTGCTGCTGCTGTCACCCGTGAAGAACACAGGTTTGTTCTTCCTTGATTGTGTCTTCACCTTCGGTTATATATATATGTGATGAAGAAAACTAATGTCTTCAGTCTTTCTTCTGTAGGAATTCTGCAGTAAGTAGTAACCTCTGAAGGACGTGAGGTTCTTCATCATCATCTTCTTCTTCCTTCGGTAATCAGAAGACTCTGTTGCTAACAGAGAGTCCTTTTCTCTTCACAAATCTTAACCGAGTCTTCACACAGATCATCAGGTAGGTTTTCTCAAGATCGTAGCCCAAACTAGCTTAAGATCTTAATAATATCATCGGTCGTGCATGCATATAGTTTTATTGTGGTTTCAGATGTTTTCTATGTAATTTCAAAAAGAAACGCCCTTGACAAGGGCGCTAATTTAAAGAAGCGACCCACACTAGGGCGCTAATTATTATTTTGACGCCCTACCCAGAAGTCGTCAATTGCATGTAATTAATAAATACCCACGTTTAAAATTTAATATCTATGTAACAATGAATCTAATATATTGCATGAGTATATCTGTGAAATCCTGCTATTTTTCCTGTCATGATCATGTACCCTTTTTCCTGAAATTTTATTATCTGAAAATTGGTAAATTCTTGAATTCACGACCTTGTCTAGGTCGTCTCCTACTGAACTGACGCCCCAGACCAGGGCGCTAATTGAAAAGTAACGCCCCTGTCCAGGGCGCGTTTTTGTTAAAATTTCAGAATATTGATTTTCTGCAGAATAGAAATATTGAAGGGACGACTGATGTACAAGTCATCAAATGGTAAATAAACGCCCCTATAGAAGGTGTTAATTTGATAAGTAATGACTTAGATTAAGTCGCTATTTTCCTGTGACACTATTTTACACTGTTACTGTTAACCGAGGGTTTCATATGTATATATATATATATCTATATACATATCTATATATATCGGCACTATATTCCAGTCCGTGAATATAGTCCCACGTTTCATGATGTTTTAATGTTACCCCCTTAACTCTCATTGACATACAAGCTCTCCATTGGACACTCCGTTCCTTTGGACTAGCGAGTTAGTCATAGAGACCTCCGTAAGACTCCTCGAGCCTTGGATTCCCTCAAGGCCGACTGAGCTGGTTGTACCATAAAAACCCATTACACAATCTTTGCCATGTCACTCTATAGAAACATGGTATACCGGCCCTCATGTCATGCCATGTGTATGATATGAGAATTATCTTAATGAACGGGGTAAAGCATGACATTGTTATGATGTTCTTGTAAACCCCAATTCTATAACAACATTGTTATGATGTTCTTGTAGACCCCAATTCTATATTAAACTTGATGTTCTTGTGGACCTCAATTCTATATAAAGAATGTCCATACTTGTTTGTCATGGTACCCAAGTTAGGGAACCAATTCCACCTAGTTTTATCGATAATCGTGATTGTACCGTTATTATCGCCTAACTATGTCAAGTGTCATATTTTTGGACTCTATTCTATCAAAGTCTATCCTACGTGTCTACAAGCTTTATCCTTGAAATTCCATATTGGCTATATACAAAAGTGGATGTTAAAATACATGATTAATGCCTGCGCATATAGGGCCCGATCTGGTCCTGGAGGAGCACCCGAAAGTACTTGTGCCCATGGGAGTTGATTGATCACGGTATTGGCATTATACCGAAGTGCATGACTAGCTTGATTGAACATTCCACAAATCTTGTACTTGTACTTGACTTGATATTACATGACTTGCGTGACCCGAAAAAGGGTAATTGTATACTTGCGTGCTTGAACCAAGATAGCCAAATTCCAACATAACATGATGAGTCTACTTGCTTGAATATCTTGATATCTTTTGATATAAGTTCTTGAAAGTTCATCGCTATCTTATTGTTATACACTCTCTCTATCTTGTCATTTTGCGAGCATGCATAGCTATAGTGCATTCATGAAAAATGTAATTACTTAAACCTCTTGCTAGTCTTGAGATATAATTTCCTACTGAGCGTTCGCTCACTCAGTGTTTCCATACTTTTCAGGTAAGTCCGACGATGAGGGAACTCAATCTGATCGGGAAAGTCAAGAGTGAAAGAGTTAGAGCTACTCAAGCGTCAATTAGTCCTGTCTTTTCTCTATTTTTCTTGAGTCAAGCGTTGTATTTTTATTTTATTGAGTCTAGTATTTGCAAGGGTTTGTAATAGACATATTCTTATTAAAGGAATTAATGGATTGGGTTATCTTTATATTTACGCACTCTGTCTTTGTGTCGAATACACTAATACTCTAATTGACATGATTGATATAAACTTGTCGCGCATCTCCGGGTACCTTCCGCGCTCGGGGCGTGACACCAAAGGATAAGGATTGAAACAAAGGTCTTAAGCTATAGGACTCTTCAAGATGTAACGGTCCAGGGCGGATGCGTCAGAAGGATGTAACGCCCCTGGTATGGACCGTTTAGAAACAATAATGATCAAAAAGAAATAAGAGTTTGCCAAGCTTCATCCAAACGAAAGCGCCGAGGAAACCAGACTCAACCAAGAGGAGAAGACCCATGAAATAGACTTCAAACTGATCAAGAAAGCTCAATGAAGAGTGAACAACTCGGAGCATCATATAGAATGAACAAGGAGATGACCCGACTTATCGGTCATAAAATGGGTGTCAACAGGGTGTCAACAGATGCCCCTCCTTAACGTCCTCTTTGCAGGGGAGCGAGCGGAGGTGAAGCGAAAGCGACATGAAATATAGAGATGAAACAAAAATGTAGAGGAGTGGACTGAAAAGCGGGCGTTAAGGTAAACCGACACCCGTTCTCAACCAACGAGCGATAGGAATCTTTTGAAAAACTTCGAACCAATCACAAGGAACGGCCAAACCGAATGACGCATGCCTTGAGGAACTAACAACTAAAGGAGAATAAAAACATGACCAACCTCCTCACTAGAACGCACAACTGATAGGTGGTCGGAGCAAACGAAAAAGTAAAGACACTAGCAACTAAAACTCCAGATAGGAATCCTCAGCTAACCAAACCGAGCAAATAGACCGAAGGAAACCATCCAACTCATAGTGGAATGATTCTCCTTACTCAAAACTATGGATACATAGTTATCCACCATTACTGAGACACTTGGACAGATGAAGACACATGAATGCTGAAAGATGCGTATGATGCATGCTACGCTAAAATAAAAGAAATCATGAAAACAAATGCAAAGAAACCATAAAATAGCAAGGTACTCAAGAATAGTATTGCTAGACCGGACAAATCATGGTCAAGATACTATCTGCAACCACGGCGTGCAAGATAGAACTATCATCCCCCAACTCTTCCAACCTAACGGCCTATCCAACGATTAAGCATGTGCACCTAGATCATCATCATTTTTATTAAAGGGGAATATCAGATCCCAGAACACATGAATGACTAGTCGGTTCTTGAGGTAATATATCATGGATACCATATAGTAATGCATTAAGGGACCAGGGATCGAGATACTTACCTGACTTACCTGCCTAGTAAGAAATAATTTGATATGATGGCGTTTAAGCTTTGACAATAAGAGAGGTTAGCCATCAATAATTAAATTCATAAAATGATCACGAAGCATCAATAAGACATGAATCTCATAAAAATAGAGCCATGAATCAAACCAAATATAGCACTTCAAACCAACCACATGCAGCAGTGCAAATGGTCTAAGGAGGGACCGTAAAGAAACTCCTGACGGTCTAGTAGTAGACCGCTTAGGTAAGGGCGGTTCACATTCTCTGATGAGGGTGACCCAGATAGAAAACGGTCTCCATAAAGATCGCAAAGAGGGACTAAACGGTCTGGCGATAGACCGCATAGCTCTGAGCGAATTTCAAAAAAATAGAAATGGCGTTCCACCTCTCCCATTCAATCTCATTCCAACCAAACCCCACTCTGGCCACTCCGTCGACCAAGACCACCGGCGACCACCGCTAGCCCACACATACTCATTCCCTAAAATGGTAAAAAGAACGGCCATTCGACGCTTTCGGCAGTGGATAGAGGAAGAAGAACCACCCACGACGGCGGTGAACCAACCAACGGCGGAGGGAAACCCGGCAGCCCATCCGGCGGAGGAAGAAGCTCCCATGATGGAGGAAGAGGCTGCAGAGGCCTCTGGAGATGATGAGGATGCTCCCACGGTGGAGGAGGTATCGACGATGGCGGTCGGGCAACGATCATCAGAGGTAGGCCGAGAAACCCAAAAAACCATTTTTTTTTATTGTTCAAAGATCATGCATGTGCGTAGAATAGGATGAAAATGGGTCTGGGGACCCAAAACAATGATGTAGAGGCCTTTTAGGCCATTTCCATGGCTTGGGGAAACGGGGCAAAAATAGCTCTCACGCTGAGTTCCTAGCAGTCCTTCCAGCGACCTCTAGGAAACTAGACGGTCCAAGGAATGACCGCTTGGGAGAGAGAAACGGTCCAGGGACGACCGTTTGGGAACCAAAGTGATTTTTATCATTTTTGTTCAAAATGCAATGAAATGCATGAATTATGAACTATATGAATGACTGATTTTGATTGTTTAAATGTATGCAGGGGAAGAGACGGACCAGGATCTCTTGGCTGCAGGTCATAGCGGTATACCTAGCGCTGTCGGATTACCAGAGAGACAGATTAGCAGCGATGGGATTCGGAGAGCTTCTGAGCATTGAGGTGATGAGGATTGATACCGCGCTATTGTATGCGCTGCATGAGAGATGGGATCTGATCAGCTGGGCATTTTTGTTCCCATGGGGTCATGTGATCCCGACACTCAAGGATGTGGCGAGGATTACTAGACTGAGAGTGCACGGAGCATCGGTGATGGGGACCACACATGCCGACTACCAAGAGTTGGGGCAGGAGCTACTTGGACTAGAGCTGATGAGACCAGGATGCCACTCATCGATGCTGGGACGAGCGACGCTCCAGGAGAGCCTGGGGCTGAGAGGAGTGGCGATAGCTGTAGGAGAGCTTCCTGAGGAGCACCTCGGGAGGCTGACAGATAGAGCCCAAGAGAGAGTGGCGGCGGGACCGGGACCAGAGGGAGACATCATCCTGCGTCGCTTCCTGATGCTGTTGTTCGGGAAGTTACTCTTCGCGACGAGGGCGGACGGAGTGAGCTGCATGCTCCTCCCACTACTGCGGGACCTGGTCAGAGTTGGAGAGTATGCCTGGGGTGCTGTCACGTTGGCGTTTCTGTTCAACTCACTCAGCACCACCGACCGGTAGACGATGCTGGGTGGCTTCTCGCCTTTGCTTCAGGTAAGAATGCTTGACTCTAAATGCTTATAATTATGATTATGATGATGATTATGATTATAATTGCTGACATTTGACTAATGTAGGTATGGAGCTACCTGTACCTCCCTGGACTAAGGCGGGGAAAGGAGGTACATCGGGACCGGATCCCCATCGCGAGGCGATGGAGGGCGGTTCGGGACATGGGGTCGCTGCGATGCTTAGCGCGGGCGATCCAGGATGACATGGATGTATTCCCTTATGCATCGGTAAGCTTCTAGACTTAACCTTCTAAATGCACTTAAATGCTCTTATAAATGCTGACACTGACTAAAATGCATGCCCTTTCAGGTGCGTTGGACACCGTACCGTGACGAGGGGCACGAGGGGCAGCCCTGGGTAGAGGCAGCCAAGGCTTACGCGGGACGAGACGTGTGGCTACATTGCATGAACATCATCGAGCCACTACACCACCGCCTGATCATGAGGACCAGAGGTGTACACCAGCCGGACGTGGAGTTTCTAGCGCACGACGACGAGCGCGTCGGACGCACCTCGAAGGGACTGAGTGGCGAGATCGACTGGGTGACCCGGGCGATCGACCAGGTTCGTGACTGGACACGGAGAGGTCGGGTGGTACGAGCCCGAGCTAGCAGCGATGAGGCCTACCAGAGGGCCTACGCCAGGAGGTAAGGAGATCAGGTTTTATGCGGCGCCCAACGATCGGTAAGACTCTCTAAACTTAAAACTTCTTTGATTACTTCTAATGCACCGACACCTTCACTTGCTATATGCAGCTAGACCCCCAGGGACGGATAGCGGAGCTCCAGGGTCTCCTCCACTCTACCGTGCAGCAAAGGGATGAGCTCCAGCACGCGCTGGAGCTTCTGGTGAGTTTCAACCCATAGACTTAGTATGCAATGCTTCCAAAATGCAGCGAGCCGAGGGAGCACAGCGGCAGGGATCGGATGCTCCATCCTCTTCTTCCCAGCCTGCAAGAGGCCGAGCCGAGAGAGATGCTGACTTCGCACGGTCGATTGCTCGGGCCGAGGAGGCCGAGGCCACTCTCACGGAGAGGGTAAGCAAACCAACCGATTTCCTTTGATTAAATGCTATGAAAATGCAAATGACTAACCATGATGAATGCTTACGTAGATGAGGGAATTGACTGCAGCACTGAGCGAGGCAGAGCGTGCCTGAGCGGAGGCAGAGCGACTCCGAGCAGAGCTGGAGCAGTCACAAGTCGAGGCGGAGCGGCTCCGGGCAGAGGCAGCAGAGGTGGCCCATCTCCGTGCGGAGGTGGAGCGACTGAGGACTGGAGCGACAGAGGCGATGGACTCTCAGCTGGAGGTGAGAGAGTTGAGCGCCGAGATCAGAGCGCTGGAAAGAGCACTCCAGCTTGTGGGCGGACGGTCTTCCCACAGTGTGTCACAGAGCGGCATACGCAGTGTACATCGGGACTACCTCAGGGGCTCCTCCGACCAGCGGAGGAATGAGGAGGATGAGCGGAGACGATGACACCGCGAGGAGGGGAGCACCTCCATGGCCCCGCCGGGGAAGAGGCACGAGGGCACCGGCAACAGCGGGGGTCCAGGAGAGGGACCGACTGGAGCATGACTTGTACTTCCTATATGCATACTCATGTACATGACCTTATGTTAATGAATATATGATCTTTTTTGCCTTTTCAAATGCAAATGTGTGGATGTGAATGCTGACTCACTAACAACGATCTCTAGGACTGACAAAGAGAGCAAGAAAGAGAGAGGGAGAGAGTGGGAGAGGACTGATGATTAAAAATAATCAAAATAGGGAAAACAAGGGAAAACGATCTTATGGAAGACCGCAAGGGGGAAAGAAACGGTCGGGCCATTACCGTTAGATGAGCGGGAGAGAAGGCGGTGGAGAAAATAGAAAATGGTCGTCTGATAACCGTCTGAGGGAGCCTAGCAGTCGCTCAATAGATCGCAAGGGAGAAAACTCAGTAAAGTCCGAGCGGGACTCTCCGTGAGAGTCTTAACCCATGGCTAGAAGCACCTAATCCGTGTTAAGACCTATCCTAACTTAAATTGAGGTTAACTAACCTCGATCCTAATTCACTAGGACTAAAATTAAAGCCCTATAATTAGGAATACCCCGAGAATTCGTAGCTCTCAGAAATCTCTACTTTAAACCTTGAAATCTCTCTCAAAATCACCCAAATCATCATGAAGAGAAGCTTTGAAGCTAGCGCCATGGGAGAGATGGTCTATACCGGGCCAAAGCTGGCTAAAAGAGAGCAAGGGGAGCTGCAGCGACTGACTTCAATCCCCAAGCATCTGAGCACAAGCTCTTCAAGAGAGGTGAGTTTAAATTAATTTTAAAAATCATGAATTTCCTTAAACTTCTTCTAATGGTCTTCCTTCTTTTCTTTTCCTCTCTTCTCTTTGCTTTTCTTCTAGCTCCTTCCTGGCCCAAGATGCTACTCTAGCTTGAAGTGGGTGGCTCCCATGATAAAAGAACTCCCTTTAGAGGTCCTCTCAATCTTAAGGGAATGGCACCTTCACCCTTTAGTAATTCTAGCCAAGAATTTCCAGAAAATTTTCTTAGATTGGCAAAGCATTTCAACTCTAGTGGAATTATGACATTCACAAACACATACTTTCATATTCCCGACCTTTGAAGCTAATGTCCTCATAGAAGAGGTAGAGACCTACCTAGCCCTTCCTAAGACTAAGGTGGGGGATGAAGACTCGGTGTGTCACACGGTTGAACCTATAGACCCATCACTCATCTTGGGAGATTTCCTACCCAATCCAAAAGATGTGAAAACCATGATTAGCCCTCGCTATATCCATTTGATACCCTTGGCTCAATGGATCACCTCTCATTGTAAAAACAAGTGTGGGAAATATGAAGCCATAGCAAAAGCCATCTCCATTTGCTTGTGCGAGGTTTTACTCTTTTCTACCACCGACCACCTCTTAGATATCCAAAATCTCAGCATCATTAATGGGTTGTGGCGGGGTTTATCTATCTCCCAAGCCGTCCTTTCCTATCTTTATGAAGGCCTTAGTTCAGCTTCACTAGGGGGTCCCCTCTTTGGGTCAATGATCATCCTTGAATGTTGGATGGGAATTAGACTTAAATTTCTACCCAATGAGAATATTGCATCAGCTAGCCGCATATTCGGGAGCCACCCACTCTACTTCATAGGAGGTGCATCTGGATTCTCTTTATAGGTTGAATGCCGGACCGCGGACAAGAAAACACAGGATGACTGGTGCCTCTTTCTCAACACTTTGCCAATTGATAAGTTCGTGATGCGACCTCGGGCTCTTCAAGGCACCACCCTCAGATTAGCCCGATGACTGGGCCTAGACCTGCAGCTAGTGGGGAACACTACCTTGGCGATCTACAACCCGCACCAGTGCTACTTACAAGTTGGACTTCCTCGCACCATGGTTCAAGCACTATCTCACTACCCTCCCCTTCAAGCTAGGAAGATCGGGACCGAGGAGGATGAGTGGGCAGTTCGGAGCACTCTGACTATGTAGGAGATCAGCCGAGTCCGTACCTTACCAGCGGAAGTGATAGAGAAAAGAGAGGAGTACCAAGCTTATGTAAAAGAATTGCACAAGATCCAGCCACGTGCGGGTGAGAAATTGAATGTAATTTGAAATTCCTTTGAATTTTATTGAAAGAATAATGCGTCATGAACTTTAGATGAATAAAAGAAAAGATTGGTTTTGAAAGATGTGCCATGAAACTACATTTATAGCTTGATAAATCAAGAAGGACAGAGTTCTCTATTTGAAAAAATGGTCCAACAAAGGACCGATAGACGAGCCAACGGTCTAGCGATAGACCGCAAGGGGAAAGACCCACGAAAACTCTGAGTTTTCTGACTCTCGGGTGAGGCACGCGGCCGCATACTGGACCGCCAGAAGGATGATAACGGTCTAGCGATAGACCGCCAAGGTAAAGGGCTAGAAAACGTGAGAGCTTTGATTCTCGGGTGGGGAAAACAGTCGCTGGATGACCGTTAGGGGACTCCTAGCGGTTCATCAAAAGACTTCAAGGGACAAAGTTGCAATGCTTCGAATTCTAGAAACGGAACCTGTGTCTGCACACACTTAAAATAAGAAACAAGTTAAATCTGTTCTTAGGCTCAACCCCTTGCCTTCAGCAAGTTAGAGAATGACCAATCCTTGATATTTGGTCAAGGGGTGGAACCTTATTAAATAGGTGAGATGAAATAAAATGCAATGCATGCTATGCAAAGGATGATGTTGTCTGATTTCTGTTGGGTTTTTGAAATATTTGATTTTTTTTTTAGATTTTGAAATATCTGATTTTTTTTTAGATTTTGAAATATCTGATTTTTTTTGGATTTTGAAATGTCTAGTTTTTTTTAGATTTGAAATATCTGATTTTTTGGATTTTAAATATTCAATTTTTTTGAAAGGCAATTTTGTCTGGGTAACGAGAGCCCTACCTGTCACACTAGGAATCTCCTGAGGTCGGCGTGCTTAGAAAGTGACAATCCCCGATCGGGGCCAATCCGTATGATGGTACTTCTGCCAAGGCCATACCCAGGGTATAGTTTAATCCTAAAAAATAAAAACGAATTCGGGAGGTAAGCCTAGACCAGGTATAGAGGTTTTTAGGGCTTGAATCCTTCTCATGGCAACCCCTTCAGAGATTCGGTCTATTGCGCCGGGGCTTTTGTGTCCGTCATCGAACCTTCATCCATGCTAGACATGCATACGACCGGACTCATAACGTACCACGGGAAAACTATACTGCCACTCTTGCCATGTCTAGTTTCATACTTTTTCTAGATTTCGAGCTTTGAGCCTTTGAGATAAGCTTTTGATTTTGCTTTGATTTTTGCTCCTTTTCTTTTCTTTTCTTTCTTCTTTGTTCTTTTTTATTTGGTGTTGCTGTTACTTTTTCTTATGGAATTAGGTCATAACGGACTGCCCCTATTTGAGACTTCCTCTCATCATGGTGTCTAGATTAGTCATCACCCCCCTTATTTGCCTCTTGCCCCTAGATTCGGCCGAAGAGAGAAATGGACATGGACTTTAACTTCCCCCAAACATGACCAAAGGAGAAATGGTGTTTTACACGAAACTGGGAAACCCGACTAGGGATGTCGTGAAGTGTGTGAGTGCCAAGCTCATAATCTCCCTTCATGATCGAGGAAAGGAACGCCTCAGTACCGGACCTTTATTAGCCTGACTCTAAGGAAAAAAATGCTTAAGATACAACACATTCTAGGTGTGAGATAGCTCCTCACCTTCCGCGTTGACTAGACGATATGCGTTCCCTAGATAAGCTTCTCTAACGACAAACGGCCCTTCCCAGTTAGGTTGTAATTTAGACCTGGGACCTCTGGACCTAATGCATTTGCATTTCAAAATCATATTACCTATTTAGAATTTACGCTCGATTACCTTCTTTTGAAAATAACGTGAAACTCTCTTTTGATAAACAGACACATGATCAGCCACGTTCATCCTCTTCTCATCCAACAGTCCTAGTTGGACGAGCAACGCCTCTCAACGTTCGTCGAAATTAAGTTCCTCATCGAGCTGTACCCTTAAGGAAGGGATCAAGATCTCATATGGGAGTACCGCATCCATCCCGTAAGTAAGAGCATAGGGGGTTTGTCCCGTAGGAGTATGGACAGAGGTGCGATAAGCCCATAGAGCTTCCATTAATCATTCAGGCCAATCTGAGAATTTGTGAGATTCGCATGTTTTCTTTATGATTTTAAGAAGAGTTTTATTAGTAGCTTCAGCTTGACCGTTACCTTGAGGATAATATGGAGATGAATGATGCAATGAAATATTGAACTTCTTACAAAGGTCCTAGAGCTCTTGAGAGATGAACTGGGGTCCATTGTCGGTGACGATGTTGCTTGGCACTCCGAACTGTGCGATGATATTCTTCATGATGAAGCGGCACACTGTGGTAGCTTTGATCTCTGCATATGCTTCTGCTTCAGCCCATTTGGTGAAATACTTAGTGGCGGAAAGGATAAAAGATTTCTACTTGATCTGAGAGTTGGGATCACCGAGCGGGCCAATAATGTCGAAAGCCCACATGGAGAATGGCCAAGGAGCAGAGAGAGGATGAAGAGATGATGCTGGAGCATTGATTTTATTAGCATGGAGTTGGGATTTAAGACACCTTCGGACATAGAGGGCACAATCTTCCTCTAGAGTGGGACAATAGTAACCCTGCCTAAGGATTTTCTTCGCTAAAGCCTGGCCATTGACATGACCCCCACACTCACTTGAATGGGCTACGTCGGCCACCTTCCAAGCTTCATCATCATCGAGACACCTCATGAGCATTCCGTTGAGAGCACGCCTGTACAATTCTTCAGTAATAAAAGTGTACTTCGAGGTGGCTCTTCTAATAGCCTTACGATGTTCAGCACTTGCCCCTAAAGGGAATGATCCATTTCTACAGTATAGCTCGATTTCATGGTACCACGACAACTCTTCTTCTTCCAGAATCTCTTCTAACTTAGTTAAAGATACTTTTTTCAAATCTTCCTTCTTAGCCCTAGCCTCTATAGTCTTCCTAAGGTTGTCATACCAAGGATCCTGAAGAGAGGGGGCGTCTACTTTCTAGACAATGATGGTCTCTGTGCTTCGACTGAGAGGAAAGGACAAAAAGGAAGCGAGCGATGCCAATGCATCGGTGAGGATATTCTGAGATCGAGGAGTATGGCTATAGATCAATTTGCGGAATTTCCTAGCCAAGAGAGTGACAAAATCTTGATAGGGCTTGAGCTTCAGGTCACGAGTGCGATAAGTGGACAAAACTTGCCGCAGAACGAGCTGAGAGTCTCCTATGATGTTCAAATAGCGCGCGCCCAAGAGATAGGCGTGCTTCAATCCAGCCAGTAGAGCTTCATACTTGGCGATGTTGTTGGTAGCAGAAAAATGAAGCTGATATGCAAAGGGAATCATCACCTCTTCCGGAGTTAGCAGAACGGCACCTATCTCTCGGCCTTGAGAGTTGAGCGCACCATCGAAGTGCAGAGACCAAAAGGGATGATGAGTAAGAATGGAGAGATGCTCATCAGGGAAATCGTCATGAATAGAGTCCGTGCAGGGGAGAGGAAGATGGGCAAGATGCTCAGTGATGGCATATCCTTTGATTGCCTTCTGAACAATGAATGTGATATCAAACTGAGAGAGGAAGCTCTGCCAGCGAGCTAACCTACTAGAAAGGACAGGCTTTTCTAAGAGATAGCGAATTGGGTCCATTCTAGAGATTAACCTAACTGGGTGGGCTAGAAAGTAGTGCTTCAGCTTCTAAGCTACCCAAACCAAGGCGGTACAAGTTTTCTCCATGGCAGTGTACTTGGCCTCCGTGAGATTAAATAATCTGGAGAGGTAATAAGTTGCCTGCTCTTTGCCTTCATCGTCTACCTGTGCCAGGACAGCTCCTAAGGAGTCCTCAATGACATAAATGTATAGGATTAGGGGTCTCCCTGGGACAGGAGGTTGCAAAATCGGGGGATTAGATAAATATACCTTTAAATCCTCATAGGCCTCCTGACAATCTTGGTTCCATTCAAATTTGACTCCCACCTTTAGCAATTCATAAAACGAGCGGCACCTATGAGAGTGTTAGGATATGAATCTTCTGATGAATTACAACCGACTAATCAATCCTCAAAGTTCCGTGATATTCTTGGGCAGAGGCATGTCCATGACGGCCTTTGCCTTGTTAGGATCAATATGAATCCCCCTTTTACTGACTATGAAGCCTAGCAACTTCCCTGAAGAGACTCCAAAAACACACTTCTTAGGATTCATTTTCAATTGGTACTCCCTAGCTCTCTAGAGCACCTTAGCTAGAATGGCGGGGTGTTCCTCTTTAGTCCTCGACTTCACCAAGATATCATCCACATAAGCTTCCATGTAGACATGCATCATATCATGGAATATTGCCATCATCGCCCTTTGATAAGTGGCACCCACATTCTTCAAACCAAACGGCATGACCACGTAACAATACCTACCCCAGGGCGTGGTGAAGGAGGTTTTCTCTTGATCTTCAGGAGCGAGATAGATTTGATTGTAGCCTGAATAACCATCCATGAATGACAATGCTTCGTACCCAGCGGTGTTATCTACCAAAACATCTATATGAGGCAACGGAAAATCATCCTTGGGACATGCTTGTTAAGATCCCTGAAATCAATACAAATTCACACATTTCCATAATTCTTGATGACAGGGACTATATTTGCCACCCACTGAGGATATAAGATAACTCTAATGAACCTGGCCTTATGTAATTTGTCAACTTCTTCCTTCATTCTTAAGGCCATGTGGGGGTGAAATCTTCTTAGTCTTTGTTTGACGGGCATTGCCCCAGGCTTAAGCACTAGTCGATGTTCCACCAAAGAGGGGTCAAGACCCGGCATGTCCTCGTAAGACCAGGTAAAAGAATCGCTATACTCCCTTAGGACCCTGACTAAATCTTCTTCAACTTCTGGAGGGAGAGTAGCGACAATGATAATGGGCCTGGGGTCCTCTTAAGTTCCCAGATTTATTTCCTTCGTACGTTCATCCACTGCTGGCGATGGCTCATCAAATCTCTTTAAGCCCTGCGCATACAAATCGGCAGTGTCGTCTACGTTGTCATCCTCAAGATCCACTGGGTCCTTTTCATCCATGACTTCATAGACTCCCAGTCCGTCATCACTCAACACCCCGCCTTGCTCCTCGTCTTCTTCGATCATAATCGACGTAGCTATGAACTCCAGACAATTAAGAAGAGCACGACATCGCTGAGCTAAATCCTACAAGAACCTATCGGGAATGGATTTGGAACGTCGCGCCAGCGGGCGCGGCTCAGGAAGGATGGGTTGGATGCCCTAGAACAAGACCCTACTTTTCTAGACTTAACAGACCCTACTATCCTAGACTCGATGGACACTGCGTCTAACTTAGGAGAGAGAAAATCTAGTGGGAGGGAGGCAGCAGGGGCCTCATGCCCGTGGGAGGAGGATGGAGAGAAGATAGCGTAATCTTCCACTGAAATCTATGTTTCGAATTTGACGTTTTTTTTGTGATTAGTGGAGATCATGCAGCAAGATGGAGAAGAAGGTGGAGGAGGGAGCCTGAGGGGATACATGGATGGACAGAAGAGATCGAGAAAAGGATCGGAAGAAGAGAAGAAAGGAGTAGATAGATCAACCGGGGGACAACAACTGCATGTCCTGACAATGAGAAAATCAGTAGGAACCTCGAGCAGTAATGGATTGATCAAGATAGGAGGTGATCGGGGTATAAATTCCAACTTTCGGAGGAGAGACATCAAACAGGAAGGAGACCAAGTGAAGATGACGGGTGAGCTCCCCCTTTCCCGCGAGCGGTAAGCTGGCTTCTTCGGTTCATAACACACAAGTCGCACCTCCCGGTTCCTTTGGCCACTATCTTCTTCATGGAATAATTTTGCAAATGCTTGGCTAAAATCAATCATGTCATCAACGGGCGCCTTCGGTAGCACTGGCGGGCTGTCAACTGTATAAGCTGTATTTTCTTCCTTAGGTGGACTTGGTGATGCTTTCAATGTCCCCGGCTGGAGGGGGCCTCTAACAAAATGTTGGCGATAGTCCCACGTTAAAGGTCCAGAGTCACCGAAAACTGAGAGTGAGGATTCTCGATAATCGAGACCCCTCCTAGTCATTTTTCTGCCCTTGGAGACCGGCTTGGTCCGCCCTTATAATTATGCACTGAGACCTCTCCCCGGCTGATAGCCCAGCTTTAATATCATGTTCCAACCCTTAGAATCTCATATCTGGGGCTTCACTTTGAGATTTACTGGCATAGTGATAGGCTTGCGTGGCGCATAGGCCCATGAAAAATCCAGGTCCAAGACTGAAATAACAGGCCGATTACTGGGCCACAGTGTTGGCAAGATCCTTTCTGAGACAGCTTTAACTGATCGAACTGTGGATATACTTTTTACCTTAACCACCCTCCCTTCAAAAGGGAATTTGAGGCACTGATGAGTGGTGGATGGTACAACATTAAGATGGTCAATCTAAGGGCGACCCAAGATAGCCTTGAACATAGGGTCGACGTCTAGCACATAAAACTCAATTGGCATTGCAAGAGGCCCAAGCTCAGCTTGAATGGTGACTACCCCGTGACATGCTCTTCTAGAATTGTCATATGCTGCAATAGTAGTCGGGGTTGACCTTAGTAAATCTTCTGACAAGTTGCAGGCCTTTAAAGTAATAAGAGGATAGACATTAATAGATGCCCCTGTGTCCACCAACGCCGCGTCTATGCTTACTTTGTTCAGGATGATGGAAATGCATAGCGGCATCTGGCGCGCCTCAGGAGGTGCTAGTTCAGTCTCAGAGAATGTGATTGCCGGCCCCTTGGAGATGGTAGACAGGGCTGTCGGTAAGCTATCCACTGCCATGTCCTCATTTACTATGACCTTCTGTAGGAAATTGTGAAGTGCATCTTGGTGAAGCATGGACCTCTTGATTAATTCTAGCACAGAGATTTTAGCATGCACCCTGTCCAGATGATGGAGCAAATCATATTGTGTGCCTGGCAGCGGATCTGCCTCCTCCTGATCAGCAGCATGTTGCGAGGACTGGGGAGTGGGTGTGGGTGCAGGTGCACCAGTGGAGGGATAGTTTCTATGAAACAAATGCCCGCTCCGTAGGGCAAGATTCTGGGCCAGCACGGCATTAGATGGACTCGATATTAGCGGCTTAATGGGCCCGACAGGGTGAATGAATGACGTGGTGGAGGGTGTAGTGGGGGTAATGGGGGTTATGGTAGTAGTGGTGAAGATGGCAGGTCGCGGAGGGAGGATGACTGGTGATGGGTTAAGTGGAGATGAAGTAATGACGGGGGTAGGCATTGGCGGTGGAGTGGAGATAGGGGAACTAATAGGGGAAGCGGGTGGTAGGATGAAAAGTTTGGTGATTGTAGAGGGTGAAGGGATCTGATGGTGAGGTGGAAGGATGACGGGAGTAGAAGATGGAGAGGGGTTGCGGTAATTGTGGTGGAGAGCCATGAGCCGTTGTACTAAAACTTCAACATCATAGGACCACCCGACGTCGGGAGTCAGGGGTTGAACGATTAACCTGAGCCGGTGCCAGTGGCTGGGGTTGCGGAGCGGGCGGATGATTCGGCATGGGGTTTTGGTGGATCCCCAAATCCTGAACGGGTTGCTGCTATTGCGGCTGTGGCTGCGGCTGTGGCTGCGGTGCTTGTTGTTGCTGCACTTGTTGCCTCGGCACTTGCCTTCTTTTCTCTTTTATTTCAATAATGGCCTTATTCATCTCGGCCCAATCAATGCGTTGCCCTTCATGTAGGTCATATACCAATCTCGGAACTGATAACACCCTTCAATGGTGTGCCCGGGCTGCCTATGGAACATGCAGTATTTAGACTGATCAACGGCCGGGTTCCAGTTAGGCCGTTCCGGAGGGAGCAGAATTGCACTTATTAACATGAGAGAGGAAAATATATCTGTGAGGGATTTGGGCAAAGGAGGATATTGCGCTCTCTTCGGAGCCGGGCGTTTATTGGTGTAGCAGTTGGGTGGAGGGACATTGTGATATTACAGTGGTTGTTGCGGCTGTTGTGGAGTGGGGAAGGCATTTTACGGAGCGGGGAAGGTAGGCTGGGTGTTTGGTGGAGTAGAAAAAATGGGTTGGGCATTTTGAGGAGTGGAGAATTGGGGATTGCGGGGAGTTTATGGAAAGCGGAGCGGGGTGGACTGATTAGGGAAAGGGAATGCAACAGCTTGCACCTATTCATTGGTCTGGACTCCTTCGTTAACGGGCCCTGAGACTTTTTATTGTATTTGGGCTTTTCGGCCTCGAAGAGAGAGTGGATAGGGGAGTCCTTGAACAGGGTTTGAATAAATCTCGCCCGGCTATAGAGTTGATGCATGTTGGCAATATCGTCCATGGGCAGTATGTTGCGGAAAGTGGGTGTAGCATTGGATATCAGCAACTTGACCTTTTCCTCCTCCGGAATATGACCCGGCACACGGGTGGCCATCTGCCTCCATCTGTCGTCATAAGTCGCAAAATCTTCATCTGCCTTCATCTTTTCGGCCACAAAATCTGTGAATGAATATTCCGGGCGGACCCGGTCCTGGAATCTTTGAATAATATTCTCCTTCACAACTTTGGAACTCTCGGCGTCTTCTAGTGGTAGAGCATAGAACCACTCCAGTGCAACTCCGTCTAGAGACCGGCGAAATAAATACGCCATAAGGCGATCATCATACTGAAACTGCGCCGATTCATATATAAAATCCCTCACATGAATGAAAGGATTATTGTTCCCGTCATACTTGCAGTATGTGGGGAGCTCATATTGAGGAGGGAATCGAATGTTGTGGAAACTAGGGACTAGAATGTCTGCCAGGGATTGTGGGCCAACCAACTTTTGAAGGAAGTCAAGTTGTTGTTGCATGGCGGCCTATTTATCGAGAAGTTCCTGCTCTCGAGATGGAGTAGGTGGAGTGAATGGAGTATGCTCGAGGCAAGGAGCCGAAGGGTAGATGGAAGGAGGGGGAGGTCCATAAGAAGGATATTGGGCTGAAGAATAACCCAAATTGGAGTGGACATGGGCTGCCCCTTGCTGAGGGCGAGCGAAATCGGTCGGGCCAACAAGAACTTGTGGCACTGAGGGAATGGCCCTATAAGAATCAGTCTGAGTGGATGAGGGAAGGATAGCCTTCCCTTTATCAAGGGTTTGAGGGACTGATCCAGAGGACTGGCCTGCCTACAGACTAGAGAATTAGAGGATCTTAGGCTGAACCGGGGTGAGATCGATAGGAATGGGTGGAACCCCGGGCCCATCAACCCTAGACTGAAAGATGGATGTAGTGGACAGACCCTGTGCAATCGTGGGGGACGGGGTGTTGGACCCTTGCAAAGTCTGATAAAGAGCCTAAAGTTGGGCCGGATCCAATTGGGCCATCATCTGCAAGATGTGACTACTGGGATTATTAGTGGAAATGGAGGGTTACGCGCCTCCCATGGAGACAGAGGATGGGGGAGGGATGGACCCTTCTCCTGATGGAAGTTGGATGACCCTGGGCGAGTCCTCTAAGAGTCCCTGGGGAAGAGATTTCTCATGGGAACGGGGAAGATCGTAGGAAGACATATTGGACTCGAACAAGGGATTGGAGTAAGATGTGAAAGAAGAATCTCTCCTAGAAGATGAACCTAAGGATCGAAAGCAACTCCACATGCCACGTAGCACCTAAGATATGATGCAAACAACACAAACAACCACAAATAAGTAACTAGACAAGATGACCTCAAACTTTATGAAAATAAGAAAGGGATGAGAGGCAACCAAAGTCAACCAAGTTCTGATGATGCATAAATTTTAGTTATCTCTTCCTTTAGAACCATAGTGATTTGAATTTGAGATATCCTCTCCAACAATAGGTTCCTAATGGGAGGGATATTGGGAACTGGGTTAACTCTAGGTGTAGACTCTCCCTTACTTATGCAACCTAGACACGGGTGGTGAAGGTACAACCAGCCCGGCGTCCGTGTGGGAATCCATGGCTCGCGGAGACTTATGGAGGTCCCTGGTGTTGTCACCTAGTCGGCCCCAAGGAATATGGAGGCGAGAGGATCACACACCAAGGTGGGAATACAACTATGATATGAACATATGAATGATCCTATGTGCACCGGAGTGCATGCAATTTCTAGCCTAGAAACTAACAAACAATATGCAAATAATGATGTGAATATATGCCACAACAACAGGAGGAGACCAAATAGCACCCAGGAGTAATAATCACAGCCAAAACTACGGAAATAACAGCAACCTCGGCGTGCATACCTATAACTGGAGAAATGGTCGTATGGGAGACCGCTAAACAGATAAGATGGTATATCGCTAGACCGCTTTTAAGTCAGAAACAGCTAGGGAGGAGACCGCCAGGGAACCAGAGAGTAGAAAACAACTGGGAATAAATGGAAAAATAGAGAAAAACACAAGAGCAACTGAGAACAACTAAGAACAGCAAGTTAGACAGAAACTAAGCACGATTGGCACTAGATGTCCCACCGTGATCGCCAAAAAATAGAGGTTGTTGATGTTTTTGTGTGATTGATAGGGATTGTGTGTTTGTGTATTGGTGATGTGTGTGGATGAAATATGAAAGATGTGAAATACGTGTGAGCAAGTGGTGCACTAACTCAAGCAATCAATATGAAATTGGTGAGCATGTCATCTCAATACTATAGAAATAAAGAAGAGAAATAAAACACACACCGGGGCGTGGAACAAAGGAGCAAAGAAAACACACACCGTAGGTGTGGAGCAACTAAGAGTAAAAGGGAAAATAATAGAGATGATGAAAGAGATGACCATTACTCAAACAAAGGAAAGTATGATCGCCACCAAGGTAAATAACATAGTAAAACTATACTACAAACCTTAGAAAAAACTGAGTGAAGTCACTCGCCCACGGGAGAGATAAAACTAGGCGTTACGGAAGGAAAACGGTCTTCCAGACGACCGCAAATAGATGGCAAACGGTCCTATGATAGACCGCCTGAGATCTGCGAATGGTCTTCCGAACGACCGCAAGGGCACCGAGAACAGCAACGTGGAACTTTAGATCTCCACCCCTCCTGGCCGGCCAGAAGAGCTAGACCTCGTGCAATGAACCCTGTAAACCTGCAGAAGAATGTAAACACGAAGAAAAATACCCCAATAAGCCCTTGGACTAGTGTAGTATCTGTGATGCAATTAAACTAAAGTGCATAAAAGGAAGGGTGAATACCTGGGGGTTGGTGATTTTTTAACCCCTATGAAGCGTGGAAAAGGGTAGGAGGATGTTTAAAAATGTGATGTAAGTGCAGAGAACGTGGAAGAGGAAGAGGGAATATGCTATGATGATGCAAAGGGGAAAGGGAAAAAACCAAGAGAAAAGACTAAAACTAAACCAATGGAACTTAATACTCCCTGGACCAGAAGCCTTAAGGATGTAGAAAAGACTTCTCCCTGATTGGTACTCGCTCCAGAATGCAGCAGCACTTCGTGGCAAACTCCAGAAAATCTCCCCCCAAGCCATGAAGTCAAGGGTTCTATTTATAGACCCTCAAACCCTAGGTTCGAGTTGGAGAGATAATGACATGAAAATAGGCCTAAATCTAGATAATCTTGAAAATAATACTCTCTAGAGTCCATAGAAATAAACATAAGGTTCTGTTTGTCTCTATCTAGAGAGAAATCAACAAATCAAGGACTCTAGTTCATCCACGACAAAGCAGATGAAGAACAGACAGAGCATGACTCTCTGTCTCACCAAACGGTCTTGCGATGGACCGCAAGGGACAAGAAACGATCGAATGATAGACCACATGGCTCAGTCGTCCAGAAAGAGATAAGACCAAAGAAATCCAATATGACTCTCTGTTGCCTAACGGTCTAGCAAAGGACCGCCAACGCTCACCAAACGGTCATACGATAGACTGCAAGGCTGCTAGGCGTGGCAAAAGAGATAAAGACTGATAAATCTCCAAGTTAATCCACAATAAAAATCCTTATTAGCCCTTATCCAGGCCCAATAAACTCAAATGTCAAAAAATCAGAGGAACCAGGCCCAACCAGGGAGAATAACCCATAAAATAAGCCCAAAAAGATGACCAAAAATGACCCAATAAGCGGTGAACAACTCGGGACATCATAAAATATAGATAAGGAAATGACCCAACTCATTGGTCATAAAACAGGTGTCAACAACGGGATAGTCACTCTCACTCGTAAACTAGAAGGAGACTACGGGACGGGTCCACTCACACTCACTAGCGGTGATAGAATTTGACGGGCTAGGATTCCTACTCTCACACACAAGCAGCGACATACAAGCGCATACACGGAATGAGCAAAGTGCAAGAGAGGGAGTGGAACGCGTACCTCCACACTAGTGTGTGGGGAAGACAACCCCAGCCAAGACACGCAACCCCGGTACAAGTGCAACCAAAATTGTACAGATTTGACCCAATATGCCAACCCCTTGCAGGGAGGTAAAAGGCTACAAATAGAAATTCGGTGTTGATGGGCAGCAAGTCGAGGACGCGTCAAGGCTGAAGGCGGGCTGCTGGTCTGGACTGAACTCTACTCTGGCTTGCAGGGATAGCAAGCCAGTCAAGGAAGCCGAGGGAAGTCGAGAGCCTCTGCGGGCATAGTCGACGTCGATCTGACTAGGAGGTGAGTGCAGCACGTGAAGACGGCGATCAGGTGAGGGCAAGTCAGCCCCCTTCTGGCTGAAACTCGCGCAGAGTGCAGGTGCAGACCGGATCTGCACAAGCAGGGGGCAGACGGCTAGCAGAAAGGTGGCCATGAAACCATATCCTCCCAGGGGAATCCTCGCGCAAAACCTAGTGTGGACGAAGGCGAGGAAGTCCACAACAAGCTGGGGTGGCCGACACTTGTGTTGTCCAAGTCAGGGGGACCAGGCAACCTCGTGTAGGGGCGGAGGTTCGATCTGGTCATAGACCGGGACTGCAGATAGAACAGCAAGGTGAGGGAGAAGGAGGCGGGTGCGAGGGTGACTAGGGGTGGATCTAGGGTGCGGGAACTCGTGGATGGCGGGGCGGGGGCGTGTGGAGGTGTGCTGGGTGGGTCTGGACAAATAGTGGGAAAGTTGGGGCGTGGGGAAAGAAGGAGTAGAGGGCGGTGGCAGGCTGGCCTGCAGGTGTAGGTTCGACCTACAGAGAGAGGGGCGGTGTGGAGATGGGATGGGGCGGCCTGGATGGTTGGGCAAGTGGTGGGGTTGAAGGCGTTGCAGAGGAGGGGAGGAGCAGGAGAGATGGGCGGGAGATGGTAGGGTTAAGGGGGGATTCAGACCTGGTAGCCGAACCTATTCTGCAGCACGGACAGCAGAGAGCGCGGTCTACTTGCCCTGGGGCGATCTGTCCTTTCTTGGACAGCGAGCTAGGCGGGTAGCAGTTGATAAGTGTCCATTTTCGATGGTAATTCATCACATGTACACCATTTTATGTGCATATAATTAGATAATTATGCATGTCCCATCGTTAATCTCAACTTTACATGTAAATTAGATATTTCACGCAAATTGATTAATTTGGTGATATTATTTAATGAATTAAAGTTGAGGGCCATGAGCATTAATTCTCCATTGCATAATTAATCATGAGCATTTACGATTTATGTGCACATTATAATAATTTTTATAGACTAAATTATAATTATGTGTGTGCAGGACATTGAAGGTAATTGTAAGAGAAGCTGAGGGCAAAATTGTCATCACCACTTTGACCAAGTCAAACAAAAAAAGACACATATTTTGGTTGGAGTGAAAAGATAACTCAAAATATTTTAGTTGGAGGGAAAAGAAAATTCGAAGTTTGAAATAGAGGAGAAGAAGCACACATCTTGGTTGGAGGGAAAATTGAATTCAAAGTTTGAAATAAAGGAGAGGAATGATGAGTCTTGGGAAGGGGGTTGTCCAAAGCCCAAGGAGGGTGTACTCACATCCTTTTTCTCTTCCCCATGCATCATATTCTACCTAAATCCCAGTCATCCATCTCCTTTTGATACAATCTTCACCCTCCATTTATCCAACTTTCCCTATAAATAGCCCATGACAAGGAGGAGAAGGGGAGTTCTTCTTTTGACATTTTTCTCTCCCTCTCACATCTTTTAGTTCGCCGAGTTCGCTCTCTTCCGTCCCTTTTCTCCTCTTACGGTCTTCATAAAAGTTCTTTGTTTTTACGTTCTCTACATCTTCTTCTTCTGTCTCATCTTCTAAATCCTTCTGATTTTTAAGGTATATTATATTTTTCACTATGCTATCATGTTCATCCATGAACCAGTGTTTCTCTCTGTTTTTCCCCTTGTTTCTCACCCTTCTAGTCATTGTCTTCTCTTGCTTTCTTCATAAAAGTTCTTTGTTTTTAAACGATCTTCAACTTCTTATTCTAAATCATCTTCTAATTCTTTCTGATTTGAAAGTTATTTCCCATTTTTCAACTTGATGTCTTGTGATTGCACTGTTCATTCGAGGCACTACACTCTATTCTTCCTCCATTTTGAAGCTCTTCCACTCTTCTTTTCTCTCTGAGTTCTTCACCAAAGTTCTTTCTCTCTTGTAGATCTATATTTTCTTCTTCTATCCCTTGCTCTAATTCTTCTCTAGTTACTAGTTATATTTATTTTCCCACTATTTTACTCTCTCATCTTCTTTCTTCTTCATCTCTACACAAACCCTTCCACATTCCTCTCTATATTTCTCTCCAAAGTTTGTCCTCCACAACTCTCCTTTCATGGCGGCATGCACATCAAGGCGGGCGACGTTCCAAGGCTCGTGACGTGGACGACGACGGCTTCTTCATCCACCTCTTTTCACGGCGATCTCTTTCAAGGCGGAGCGATCCTCTCCAAGGCTCGGCGAGGAGGAGACGACGACGTCATCACCATTACTAATACCATCTTCTCACCTCAGGATCCTCTTTTTGTTATTGCTTTAGTTTCATTTTACTTCATTATAATCTCGTCACATCTTTATTGTAAGCTTGTCTTTCACTTCATGTACTCTTTCTTTTAAGTTAATAAAAGAAGTTGTTCTTTTAATCTAGTTTTTGATCTTCTACCCTCTTTACCTCCTTCTATCTCTTCTTTTCAATTCATGCAATTATTTTCTATAGCATAGGTGCATAGTCATAGGAGTTTTTAATTAAGTGTTTGATTTGTTCATCATTTCACTATTTTCTTTAAGCAAAGAAAAATCACAAGCGTTTTCCAAAGGACTCCAAGGTTGTTAAATCTAAAAATCTCTTCTTCCCTGTGGATTTGACCCTTCTCGCCACCATATTACGTCTCTCTTTCATCTAGTGCGAGTTGAATTTTTAAGATTGATACGCGTGTTTTAAATGACGAACTTTCGCGTTATCAATTTTTGGCACCGTTGCCGGGGAAGAATGATGATTTTTGATTTAAGAACTTTGTTTTCCTTGTGTATATAGGATACTAATAAAGCTCTCTTTTCTTTTTTTTACAGGTTAAAAAAATTCAAAAAAAATTAGAGGTAAGTTTGCATTTCTTTCTTTCATCTTTTGATTTTGTCATTCATTTCAAAAAAAAAAAAGAGAACGAGGGATTACGCTTCAAGTAAGTATCATAACTCCTCTCATTTTATGTCATTTCCCTAATGTTCTTATATATTGTGATTAGATATGTTCACTAAATAAAAAAAACTCTTCACTTGAACCCAATAAAAATCCTCATTCCAAGAATAGAAATCACACTTTCATGTTCTAAGTCATGCATCATTTAGGATAGAATTTTTTTCCCTTGTTGTTTAACTTTGGTAATTACATTTTGGAGATTACGAGGGGTAAGGTGAGTTCTTTTCTAATCTTTTTCTTAATCACATACTCATGCATACTTGCATAGAACCCCTTGTTTGAACTTGCTTTGTTGCATATCATTCTAAAATATTCTAAGGGCAACACCCATAAGTAGCAAGATAAGGTGGGGATTTCATCACCCTTCCTTAGCCCACAAATCACAATTTCCTTGCATCTTTGCATCACCTAGACCCTAAATAAAATTCAGTAGACATTGGTCTAGGTTCACATTGTGGTTCTTGTGTTATTTAGACTTACCCTCTTGTGAAAACCGGTGCCTAAGACAAGACGGTCGGACAGCAAACTCCTTAAGTGGGCTAGTGGTTTTTAATTAGGACCTTGCGAAAGCAAGGGGAGCCTCCCACTACCCCACCCCTTACCTGGCCGGTGGAAATATTGAGGGTGAACTCAAGTTACACTTTAGTCATTTTGTGAAACCCAATTTGTAGGTCTAGGTCACAGCTAGGTCATTAGGTAATTTGTGTGACAACTTGTTTGTGTTTGCATACAAAAAAATAAAAAAAAAATCTCCTCTTATCTCTCTTCGTCCTTATTTGAGTCAAAATAAAAAAAATGTATCATAAAATAATTCTCTCATCTCTCATCTTTAACCTTGGTTTATGCAAGGGAGAAGATCTCAACACCTTGACTTAGTTGAGCCCATTAGTGAGATTGAGCGATTCATTTTTAATCCAGCTCAAAATCAAACCCAACCTATGGCTGAACAACACCAATTAGGGGTGCCCAAACAGATGAAGGAATATTTCATTCTTTCGAATTATCAGCCATCCACTTGTATCCAACTGCCTAATGTCCCTGCTTTGCACTATGAGATCAAATTTAGCACCATTCAGATGCTCCCATCCTTTTATGGGAAGACCAATGAAGATCCCTATAAACATCTAGATGAATTTCTAGAAATTTGTTCCACTATGAAAATTTAAAATTTCACAGATGAAGCACTCCGCCTGACCTTATTCTCTTTCTCACTTAAGGACAAAGCCAAATATTGGCTAGGGACCTTAGGGAAACCTATTGGCACATGGGCAGATATGCAGCATGAGTTTCTTAAGAAGTTTTACCCCATCGATAGAACCAACCCCATGAGACGTGCAATCACAGGATTCGCGCAACTCCCAAATGAACAAATACATGAATCATGGGAGAGATTAAAGGAACTCCTTAGAAAATACCCACATCATGGGCTCTCCAAATGACAAATAGTGCAAGCTTTCTATGAGGGCCTAGATGATCAAGTTAGGCAGATTGTTGATGCATCATGTGGTGGGGCCTTTATGAGCAAGAGTGAGGATGAGGCCTACGACTTATTTGAAATGTTGAGCGAGAATTCAATCAACCACGCTTCTTTATCCTCATATAAGAGAACCATTGGGCCATTTAAACAGGCCGGGATGTATCGTGTGGAACCTGAAGCTAGAGTGAATGTGAATTTCATCTATCAAAAATTGGACAAGGTGGATATCATGACCCAAAAGCTAGAACAAGTTGATATGTTGGCCCACAAGTTAGACCAGCTCCTGGCCCAAAACAAACAAGAAACCACCATCTTACCTACGTCCAACCCATACTCGGACCCAACACATCATGAGGTGTGTGCTTTATGTGCTAGCCAAGACCATCATGTGTCCGATTGCCCAACAGCAGCCCAGTTACCACCTTTTATACAGGAGCAAGTCCAAGCAGCCCAGGGCTTCTCTAAGCCCAACTATGACCCATTTTCTAACACCTATAATCCGGGCTGGAGGAATCACCCCAATTTCAATTGGAGAAATCAACAAGCTCCCAATCACCCCACCATCCCCTCCGCATCTCAAACTCACAAACCACCCATCCAACACCAATTCCAAACTCAGCCACTATTTCAAGGAAATTCTAATGGTCGAGGACCGCAAGCCCAACAACCACTTCCCCAATTCAACCAGGGTCAGGCCCCTTACCAACCTCCTCAGCCCAATTACGGGCAATCTTCCAATTCCCAACAAATATATCAACCTTCTCGCAACACCACAAGGACTCCCAAACTAAAGATAGATTCCATCAATTACAACAACTAATTCTAGCCCAAAAATTAATCTTTCCAACAGACCCTCCATACCCACCAACAAACTATTTCTAAGTTGGAAACCCAATTGGGCCAATTGGCTGAAGCCACCATGAGAAGGGAAATGGGCCAATTACCAAGTCAGCCCATTGCCAACCCCCGCAATCAACAACCTCCAGGTTTCCCTCTAAGAGCTCCCATTCTTCCTCAACCCAATCAGCCCAATCAACCTCAGTCGCCCCCTCCTGTAGGTCCTCAGTTTGAGAATGCCAAAGTCATCTCTACCCTTAGGAGTGGGAAAATTCTTAATAATCTTTATCAGGCTAAGGATGTGGGTAGTAGTTCGGGCCAAGACGCCCACGAGAAGAGTAATAGTGAGGATGAGGAGCCTGTGATTGTGCAAGAAAAGAAAAAGGCAAAGGGTTGAGAGAACAAGCGGGACAAAAGAAAAGCAAAGGTTGATGAAGAAAGCCCTCAAGAGTATGTCCCTAAGATCCCTTTTCCCGATGCTCTAAAATTTAAGGCTCAAAAGAAAAAGTCAGTCTACCAAGAAGAGCTAGTGGAATTGTTTAAACAAGTGAATATCAATATTCCACTTTTGGATGTGATCAAGCATGTACCGGCATATGCAAAATTTCTGAAAGAGCTGTGCACTCCAAAAAGGGAATCCAAGGCGATAACTCAAAAGATCTGCCTATCTGAAGATGTGAGTGCTGTTTTGATGAATCATTTGCCAAAAAAATTGAAGGATCCCGGAGCCCCGTTAATCTCATGTAATATAGGTGGAGTCACTTTTGATCGTGCATTGTTAGACTTAGGTGCTAGCGTGAATCTTTTGCCCACCTTCATTTACGAGCAATTTGATCTGGGGGAGTTAAAACCCACTTCAATAATCCTTCAATTGGCGGATCGATCAGTTAAAACTCCAAGAGGTTTGTTGGAGGATGTCATTGTTAAGGTACATGAATGCTATTTTCCCGTGGATTTTTTAATTTTGGATATGGCCTCGTCTCAAGAATTGAAACATAGCCCTATTATTTTGGGACGTCATTTTCTAGCAACTGCTAAGGCTAACATCAACTGTGCCACGGGAATGATGGATATTTCTTGTGGAGGTGAGAAAGTTTCCCTAAATGTGTTTAAGGCATCTCAATATCCGGATCAAGGAGAGGAATGCAATGTCATTGATATATTTGAGGATGTGATTTCGGATAACATTGAGGACACCCTAGAAGAGGGTAGCATGCTTCAGGATTCTCCCCTACCCTCTGCACCCTGGTCTAGGGTAGAATCACTTCCTGTACTTCAATATGAACCAATCTTGTCATCTCTGGAACATCCTCCTTCTCTGGAACTCAAGCCTCTCCCGAACTCCCTTAAATATGCATATCTCGGACCTAACCACACTCTACCTGTCATCATTGCCTCCAACCTCACTACTGCACAGGAAGCCCAACTCTTAACTGTTCTTAAAGAGTATAGGGGGCAATAGGTTGGTCGGTGGCGGATCTTAAGGGGATCAGTCCTGATGTTTGTATGCACCGTATCTATTTAGAGGATAATGCTAAGCCAAGTAGAGAGATGCAACGTCAGCTAAATCTGAACATGAAAGAAGTGGTTAAGCAAGAGGTGGTGAAGTGGTTAGATGCTGAGATCATATATCCCATCTTTGATAGCAAGTGGGTCAGCCCTACACAAGTTGTTCCAAAGAAATCCGGGTTGACTGTGATTCAAAATGAGAAGGGTGAAGAGGTGCCAATGAGACTATAAATGGGGTGGAGAGTCTGTATTGATTACAGAAAATTGAACTCAATGATAAAGAAAGATCATTTCCCTCTCCCGTTTATGGATCATATTTTAGAAAAATTGGCAGGGCAAAAATATTTTTGCTTTTTGGATGGATACTCCGGGTACAATCAGGTTACTATCTACCCGGAAGATCAGGAAAAGACTACATTCACGTGTCCGTATAGCACGTTTGCATTTAGAAGAATGCCGTTTGGACTTTGTAATGCTCTGCCACCTTTCAGCGGTGTATGATGACGATCTTTTCTGAAATGGTGGGAGAATTTTTGAAAATTTTCATGGATGACTTCTCAGTCTTCGGTGACTCATTTGATTGCTGTTTGGAGAATTTGCAGAAGGTGTTGGCACGATGCATTGAATCCAACCTTGTGTTAAGCTGGGAGAAAAGTCATTTCATGGTAAGAGAAGGCATTGTGTTAGGCCATGTTATTTCTGAAAGGGGAATAGAGGTAGACAAGGCTAAGGTTGATCTGATTTCTAATCTTCCTCCCCCTTTATCTGTCAAGCAAATCCGCTCTTTTCTTGGCCATGCGGGTTTTTATAGAAGATTCATTCAGAACTTCTCTACCATTACTCGTCCGCTCACTAAGCTCCTAGCCAAGGACACTCCATTCCACCTAGATGAATCTTGTCTAGAAGCTTTTCACTCTCTTAAAGTAGCCCTCACTCAAGCCCTAATCTTGCAGTCACCAGATTGGTTGCTACCATTTGAAATCATGTGCGATGCCTCAGATTATGCTATAGGAGCTGTCTTAGGCCAGAGAATTGATAAGAAACATGTGGTGACCTATTATGCGAGTCGCACTCTCGCCGATGCTCAATTGAATTATACCACCATAGAGAAAGAACTTATGGCCATTATTTTTGCCCTTGAGAAATTTCGCTCATATATTTTGGGGGCCAAAGACATTGTCTATTCCGATCACGCTGCTTTGAAATACTTGCTCACAAAGAAAGATGCTAAACCCCGTTTGATTCGATGGATTCTATTACTGCAAGAATTTGATCTGAAAATCAAAGACAAGAAGGGGTTAGAGAATATTGTGGCTGATCATTTGTCACGAATAGTGATACCCGAGAGTGCTCCCATGTCTGATTCTTTTCCAGATGAACAATTGTCTAAGTTATGGATTTGGCAGTTACATATGCACGCGTCTGGCTGAAGACGTTAAACTTAGCGCTTGTTGGGAGGCAACCCAACCATTTCTCTTCAAAAATCTAGTGAGTCATTTTCATTTGTGTTTGTAGGAGCTGGAAGAAGTCGTTCAAAAAACTGCGTGCCAAAATAGTCACGTCTGCGCACCCCAGGTTGTACCTTTCCTTCCCAAACATTCATGTATGCATTGTCCTGTTCATATATTCTACATGCCATTGAGGACAATGTCATTCAAGTTGGGGGAGGAGAGAAAAATTTTCATGATGCATATAGTACAACCTGATAGGAGTTCTGTCTTGCATGTCATCGTTGCATGAAAGAAGAAAGATGTAAACCCCATTTTGAGTTTCATGATTCATGCTTAAATTAAAAGTAATTCTGGATTAGAAAAGACTAGGGAAAAAGATGATGGGAAATTTAGTCAGTCTAGTCATGAAAAACTGATATAAGAATCCCTTTAAAGTTCATGTGCACTTTGAAAAAAAAAAGATGAAAAAAAAAGAAATTCATATTGCACACTAATAAAACAAGCAAGGCAAGCCCTCTACTATTTTTAGTATGATGTCTGATATTCTGCACTTCTTAAGAAAAGAGATCTTTTTACAAAGTTTTCTTCCAAATTATCTATCAAATAAGCGTAATGGTATAAAAAAAGAAAAAAAATACACCATGAAAAATGCCCCTAGTCTTAGTAACTGGGCCTACTTCACCTAAGACGTATTGAGGTTCGCGTAAAACGGAAAAGAGAATCTTGATCTGTGAAACCGGGCCTGCTTCTCCTAAGGTAAGAGTCGAGGTTCGCGTTGAGCAGTGAAGGGTAGTGCAGCATCATGTTTGGTATAAAAGATCCCAAATGGACAAAACAATAAGGCAGATACAAAGTTAATATACTTAATGCTCTGATCTAAGAGGTGCAGGGTTGAAAGGCATTTACTTGGAATAGCGAATGAGGGATGCAATTGTCTAAGCTGTGGATTTGGCAGTTACATATGCACAAGTGCTATTGAGCTTTGATTTGAATTCTTGATCATGTAGTTCCTACGTAAGGCTAGTGTGTATTAATGATTCTAGATTCTTAATCTTTGGTTGATTCTACGAAGGGAGAGCTGGATATGAGAGTTTGAATTTTATAAACTCTTGTTAGTCCTAAATTTTAATTTATTTGCATTGCTAAGGGACTAGCAATGAGTAAGTTGGGGGGTGTGATAAGTGTCCATTTTCGATGGTAATTCATCACATGTACACCGTTTTATGTGCATATAATTAGATAATTATGCATGTCCCATCGTTAATCTCAACTTTACATGTAAATTAGGTATTTCACGCAAATTGATTAATTTGGTGCTATTATTTAATGAATTAAAGTTGAGGGCCATGAGCATTAATTCTCCATTGCATAATTAATCATGAGCATTTAACATTTATGTGCACATTATAATAATTTTTATGGACTAAATTATAATTATGTGTGTGTAGGACACTGAAGGTAATTGTAAGAGAAGCTGAGGGCAAAATTGTCATCACCACTTTGACCAAGTCAAACAAAAAAAGACACATATTTTGGTTGGAGTGAAAAGATAACTCAAAGTATTTTGGTTGGAGGGAAAATAAAATTCGAAGTTTGAAATAGAGGAGAAGAAGCACACATCTTGGTTGGAGGGAAAATTGAATTCAAAGTTTGAAATAAAGGAGAGGAATGATGAGTCTTGGGAAGGGGGTTGTCCAAAGCCCAAGGAGGATGTACTCACCTCCTTTTTCTCTTCCCCATACATCATATTCTACCTAAATCCCAGCCATCCATCTCCTTTTGAAACAACCTCCACCCTCCATCTATCCAACTTTCCCTATAAATAGCCCATGACAAGGAGGAGAAGGGGAGTTCTTCTTTTGACATTTTTCTCTCCCTCTCATATCTTTTAGTTCACCGAGTTCACCCTCTTCCGTCCCTCGTTCTTTATTTTTACGTCCTCTACAACTTCTTCTTCTGCATCATCTTCTAATTCCTTCTGGTTTTCAAGGTATTTTATGTTTTTCACTGTGATGTCATGTTCATCTACGAACCAATGTTTCTCTCTGTTCTTCCCCTTGTTTCTCATCCTTGTAGTCATTTTATTCTCTTGCTTTCTTCATAAAAATTCTTTGTTTTTAAACAATCTTCAACTTCTTCTTCTAAACCATCTTCTAATTCTTTCTGGTTTGAAAGTTATTTCCTATTTTTCAAATTGATATCTTGTGATTTCACTGTTCATCTGAGACACTACACTCTATTCTTCCTCCGTTTTGAAGCTCTTCCACTCTTTTTTTCTCTCTGAATTCTTCACCAAAGTTCTTCCTCTCTTGTAGATCTAGATTTTCTTCTTCTATCACTTTCTCTAATTCTTCTTCGTTTACTAGTTATATTTATTTTCCCACTATTTTACTCTCTCATCTTCTTTCTTCTTCATCTCTACACAAACCCTTCCACATTCCTCTCTATATTTCTCTCCAAAGTTTGTCCTCCACAACTCTCCTTTTATGGCGGCGTGCACATCAAGGCGGGCGACGTTCCAAGGCTCGTGACGTGGACGACGACGGCTTCTTCATCCACCTCTTTCCACGGTGATCTCTTTCAAGGCGGAGCGATCCTCTCCAAGGCTCGGCGAGGAGGAGACGACGACGTCATCACCATTGCTACTACCATCTTCTCACCTCAGGATCCTCTTTTTGTTATTGCTTTAGTTTCATTTTACTTCATTGTAATCTCGTCACATCTTTATTGTAAGCTTGTCTTGCACTTCATGTACTCTTTCTTTTAAGTTAATAAAAGAAGTTGTTCTTTTAATCTAGTTTTTGATCTTCTACCCTCTCTACCTCCTTCTATCTCTTCTTTTCAATTCATGCAATTATTTTCTATAGCATAGGTGCATAGTCATAGGTGTTTTTAATTAAGTGTTTGATTTGTTCATCATTTCACTATTTTCTTTAAGCAAAGAAAAATCACAAGTGTTTTCCAAAGGACTCCAAGGTTGTTAACTCTAAAAATCTCTTCTTCCCTGTGGATTCGACCCTTCTCGCCACCATATTACGTCTCTCTTTCATCTAGTGCGAGTTGGAATTTTTAAGATTGGTACGCGTGTTTTAAACGACGAACTTTCGCGTTATCAGCAGTGAGGGGTCGAAGAAGAGAACAACGACGAGGCGTGGTGCAGCAGCAGCAACAAAGGATGGGAAGATGGCACAAGGAGGAAGATAAGGGGTGGGCCTCTCACCAAGCCCTAGGGTGTCTCACCCCAAACCCTAGGTGTCTCACCTAGTGGTGTGCCAATTTCAAGCACAAATCCCAAGGAGGGAGAAAAGGGCCCCTTCTTTCTGAAAATTCCAATATTATTCTTCCTTCCCAAAAGTGTTTACAATAGTATTTATAGAAAAGAAATAAAACCCTAACCCTAATAGCATGTGGACTCCTACTTTCCTAATCATATTCCCCTTGACTTGCCTAACCAAAATCCTAGTAGAAGGGGAAAGGGAGGAGGGCGCCCTAGTCCAACATGGACCAAGAAGTGAGGAGGGTGCCCCATGCCTTGGGCCCAGCCAAGGTGGAGGGTGACCAACCCATGAGGCTCCATGGGCTCCATGCAACACCAAACGGTCCAATTCCCTAGATTAGACTTCTAATGACCCATAATCCCTATGGCCCCTTAATGGCCTACAAAAAGACTCCAGAAACATATCAAATCAAGTCCAAAACACAAAGCTAAGACTCCATGCTATCACTGAGCCACAACGATGCCTATGTAGAGTGGCGTGTCCTCCATCGTCGAACTCGGGCTTTCATGTCCTCATCTATCCTCCCTGGGTGGGAGGAACTCGACCCCGTCGAGTAAGGGGTCCCGTCGCACAACCAACTCCATTGTAGTGCTACATGTCGAAGGGGCATCGTCGCCAAGCACTAAGCTATGCAGGTAGGCTCCACTCCCGGTGGTGGTCACCTGCTCATCCAGTATGTGTGCCATCTGCACACGCTGCTTTAGACATGGGGCTGAAGGTGGACGCTCACGTGTGGGGTCACTCGAAGGAGGTGGAGAAGGCTCAATCGGCTCACTAGGTATCACCATTGGGTCTCGAAAGGCTCCTAGATCCGTGACATCGAGGAAAGACTTGTCACCCGTGATGTTGGGTAGATCCTCAACAAATGCAGTGGGTCTAGCACGACTCAGCACGCTAGATGAACTGACACCCATGGCTTGTATCAGGACATGACTGCCTCTTGGAACTTGAGTGGTCATCGGTGCATATTGGATATCTTCTTAAAGTGTTGATTGCTGACCTCAATGCAATGCAAACCTCTAGAATGCTCAATGATAGACTTAGGAAACTCGGGCATATCTGCATGCAGACTCGGCAGACTTTAGGGTGGGGACTCACATAAAGTGAACACAGCGGGTGATGCAGGAGTGGTAAAGACACACCTAACTAATCCCAGATGGACTCCATCTGGAGGTGGGGTATCAACATGCTCACCCTGACTAGCCTCTAGCTGCTCAATGAACTCCTCGGCTAAATTCTAGTCGGCTTCGTAGTTGACTGACACAAGCCCATAGGGCACATCTCCAGCCTACGTGTCCTCTATAACCAATGATGAGCGAGAGGGACACTGACCATCAAAATGACCAAATCCCTTGCAGTGATAACACTACTGGTGTGATCCACCACCCTGGGGAGGCTCACCAAGAATCGGCCCCTTTCCCTTGTCTTCACGACGAGCCGGGAGTGCTGGTAGCTGCAGGCGAGGTGTAGGAGCGGGTGGAACAAACACAGGTGGCTGAGGGCAGGGAGGAGGGTTCTTCAACAGGGGTGGATGAGGCCTTGGGGCAGGAGTGTCTTGCCTCATGGGCTCCTATCGTCACACCACCGATCCCCTCAAGTGGGAGCTAGGGGAGTTGTCAGGCTCAGCACCTCGCTGAAATGTAGGCTCCCGCCAAAGGGCAGACTCGAACTTCGATTCGAATTACTCAATCTCTAGAGCGACCTGGTAAGTGTACTCCAAAGTGGTCAGATTGCAGCAAAATAATTCATATTGGTAATGAAGCCACAGACCTTTCTGGAAGCATGATACGGTCATGGCGCTCTCCTCTCAGACTCCACATCTCAACAGGTATTCATCAAACTCCTTGATATACTCAGACATAGACATGTTGCCCTGGGCGAGACTCTACCACCTATCTACGAGACGCTTATGGTATGTGACAGGAAGATACTTCTCACGCAACTTTATCTTCATCTCATCCCAGGTCTTAATGGGGTCCTGGTGTCACTGCATAAGCAAGCTCTCCACATTCATCCAATAGGTATATGCTTACCCTAGCAACTTCATTTTAGAGAAACAAACTCTGCGACAGTCAGACATATCATACCACTCAAAGTATCGATCCATACTGGCCTCCCAATCAAGGTAGTCCTTGGGTTCCAAGGACCCATCAAAACTAGGGGCATCCACTCGCATGTTCTGAAGAATGCGGTCATCCTCACCATCATGATTCCACCGTGGGGCACGACGGTCTCTTCCATGACCCTCCCACTCATACTCAGACCCGTAATCCTTAACCCCTTGAACCCCAGGGGCTGTGGCCTATGGTCCTACCCTATGATGGCCATTCGTCGGCCCATGATTTTCCCGATTCGGGGCTCTCTCAAGGGTGGTGACTCGTCCGACCAGACCTTGGACTGGTCGATCGGAGGCTTCAATCCTATCCTCTACAGCCTTCATTCTACCCTCCATACGTATATCTAGTTCATCAATCCTATCCATGAGGGTCTGCATGACGTCAGCTAGAGATAGCTCTCTGGGGACGTGGGCTCGGGGGTCCGCCATAGGTACCGAAGGATGGTATTCGGTTCCCCTACGGGTGGGCATGCAATGAAACTAAATGCAGAATGCGAATTTGATTCAACTGAAATGAGAGTAGACTACCATAAAGTCTAACCATGCTCTGATACCAAATTTGATGTGGGACGACACGCGACTCTAAGGACAATACAATGACTCCCTACCCTAGACGATGACGCGGTTAGCAAACATTTGAGTTTCCCACATTGATTTTGGCATAATGGTTTTGATGATAAGAAAACATGTGTGTGTTTGTATGTGAGATGTTTATGGAGTCTTGGACTCCAAGAAATATTGTATGTGGTTTTGGTTAATGCAAATGTGAATGCCTGGTTACTCTTTGATTAAGACTGCTTGTGGGTATAGATGATATAGATTTAATCATTTTACAAGTGGTCATAAGTGAGTGCATCCATCAAGTTAGATCTACTCAAGAACAAGGAAATATCAGTCGACTGAATTTGAACTCAGTCCACAGATATGTCAACAAGTCGACAGGGGCTTCCAACTTGCTGAATTCTCTCTTTGTTCTAATCAGCTGAACCAGTCGACTTGGGTGTAAAGTCAGTCGACTTGGACAGACCATAGGCTTTCGACCTGCTGAAATCAAGGTGCAAGGGCTGGCCAATTGATCGATAGACAAAGGTAATTTCAGTCGACTAAGTCCCAACTCAGTCAACAAATGTGAAATTCAGTTGACAAATCAGCGTGTGAGTCGACCGAGAAAGGGAAAATCAGATGACCATGTTAAAACTCAGTCGATAGAGGTTGCTCAGCCAACCTGAACTGATGCTCGTGCAAGGAAACATTGAGTCGACATACTAAGCCAACTAGGTCGACTGATATCGTCTGAAGCTCACAGCACCAACTCAACAGTCATGGAAGATTCAGTCGACTGAACTGTCAACTCAGTCGACTGACCAAAGCCCAGCCGTACAAACACGTGAAATCTTAAGCAGTCACGTGGATTCTCTCTCCAATCAATGGCACATGCCACCAAGTCATGTGCCTCAGTTTCTAGAAAGTTCCTAGGATAGAATATTCTACTTTTGACATGGACCAATCATAAAATAGCTTGGAAATGGAAATAATCCAATATTTTTCTGCTATAAATATAATCATTCACCCTAAAGATGGTGACGGCGCACTGAGAAGCCCAGAGCCTTCTGAGGTGTTGGCCCGGGTGCAACGACAATCAAGAGGGGGGTGAATTGATTGGCCTACTAAAACTGCCTAATTAATGTGAATACTCAGACCAAATTGAAGATTAGAAATAAATTCAGCAATTAGACACAATTAGATATGATGGGAATAGAAATTTAACTATCAAGTTGAATCTTAACAATTAATTAAGCATGAATGCTCCTCAAGGTGAGATTGATATTGTAATTAATATAGCAAATTGAATATCAAGAATTTGGAAATTCACTCACACTCATCGATCACACAAGTATTGAAATATCATTCAAATAGACAAACAAGAAGACCACAAGAGACAAAGGATTTTTAGGTGCTTTGGCCGGATAGTCCCATCTGCCAACGTCCACCCCTCACCAAACTCGGTGAGGCTTCCACTATCTTGTAAACACCCTACAAGACAGTACACACGAGCCATGCTCCACCACACACGTAGGCAAACACCTACACACACGGGGTACAACCCCCAACCACACACGCAGGCTATTCTTGCACACATGGGGAACGACTTCCCCAACCACCGACAGACACGCAGAGATCCAATCTCTGAACACACACAATATATTCGTTCAGAAATGATCAAAGTGTGCACAAATAGATACAATGAGTTCAAGATGTACTCTAAAGATCGAAACAAAGATAATCTATCAAGTGTAAGACTCCCCCTTCTCTAGATGATCTAGTTCTTCTTGGTGTCGTAGACGTATGCTCATGATTTCAGCATCATCTCGTTCCTTTCTTCAATCCGCTCCTCTTTTTCTTCTTTCATGAGCTCCAGAAAAGCCTTGAAGTAGATGAAATCCCCTTCTCTTCTTCTCCTTCTCTCCTTCTTCTCCTTCTTCTCCTACAAGATAGAAAAATGTTAGCACATTAGGTTAACTTCACCAAAAATTGCAATAGGTGTATTTATATAACTTAGAGAGGCCAAATGACAAATCTCCCCCTTCTAGAACATGTTAAAACACTCTCATAGGTGTAGGAACCATTTAGGGGTAAAAAGGTAATGTTTTCATGGCTAAAGATCGGGTTTAAAGTATTTTTGCAAAGTCCATCCGGAATGGGTCGACCCTTGAGCATTCTATGCTCAGGATAGCCCAGACAATAGTCTGGCCAAAAGGGGTTAACCCCTGGGGTCGACCCTTGTTGCAACTGGCCTCCAACCAGGCCCAGACCCAGAGAGGGTCGACCCTGGGGGTCGACCCCTACCAGTTTGGGTCAAAAACCATCATCAAACCTCTATTTTCTCATGCATAAAAAATGGTTAGATATTATGATGATCCACTTGACTTTTGTTGATAAAAGAAATAACATCCACCATCATCAAACCTCCATTTTCTCATGCATAAAAAATGGTTAGATATTACCATGATCCACTTGACTTTTGTTGATAAAAGAAATAACATCCCCTGAAATACCAGCTTCAAAGCCACCAGTTGTGCAGACAATAGTGAGAATACCATGATCTGCCTAAAAAGTCCCAGTTATCATGTTCTTCATGAAGTCATGGTGTTCAAGAGCATCATTGACAGTGCAGTAGCACTTTGTGATCTCAAACCTCCATAGGGCAATATTTATAAAGATACCACGCTCACGCTCGGCCTTGAGCTTATCAAGGACCTAGGCAAACTTGAACAACCTTTTGATTATCGCGGCAGCCTTCTTCTCAAACTTCTCAATCACATGCTTTAGCTTATAGATGAGATAGACAGTAGTGGTCGACGCAGCTTTGAGGTAGGTTGTCGCACGGGTGAATCAGGTCGACGCAACTTCTCAAGTGGGTCGACACATCATGTGAAGAAGGTAGACATGTCTTGTGAAGTGAGTCAACGCAATATGAACTAGGTCGACTCACCTTGACTCCTTAATAGTGCAAATTGTTCTGAGAACCAAAGTAGGTTGACACACTTCTAATGTGTGTCAACCCACTTTCACGTATTTTGACCAAATATCTCTACTTTCACAAATTTTGACCAAAAGGGTTGGCACACTACTGATGTGTGTCGACACACTCTAAACAAATTCTTCTGCAAGACTGAAGAGAATAGCAACTACATGAGGCACAACCACTTGAGCCAGTCAGTCGACCGAGCTGCCAAGGATGATCGACCGAAACCTGTAATATTTTCAGTCAAAGCACTCTAGGAAATTTGGTCGACCGGTCCAAAGTCATCGGTCAACCGGCCCAACTCTACACTCTGATTTCAGCATGTTTGATCCCTCCAACCAGTCCAGGTCGACCTCCCCTTCACCCAAGTCGATCGGTACACTTGAAACATGTAGAATTAAGCCCAAATTAGCATATTTTGAATTCAATAGGTTCAACATACCTTAGATGTACATCTTTGACATTTCTAGATTTCTTTGAACCTGATTAACACTTAGAGACAAGTTTTCACATCTTGACTTTGTTGAACATAGATGAAATTATGATGTCATCTAGATCACACACATACATAAAATTTTGTTGTCATCAAAATCACACATAAGGCACAACAATCTCCCCATTTTTGATGATGACAAAACTTTATGACAACCACATATTTCTTCTCCCCCTTTGGCATAATCAAAAAGTGGGGCATTATCACATGCATTCTCATTCCTTCTCCCCTTTATACCAAGAGATGATATGAAAAGATATTGCCAAGAAGCAGGCACATTTCCAATGCAACATCCTTCATTTTCCAGAAATAGGGAGTTGTAGAGAACAACACAACCATAACTGCATCAAAAGCACACATGTTATCAAAAATTTTCTTTGTTGCCAAAAAAGACCAAACCCCATTGAAACACTCAGATTTTTGAATTTTTATCATGTATGAAAGTAAGTGCACCTATTTTGTCCTAATAACAAGTCAACCGAAAATGATGGCAATTGATGGAATCAAAATTTTCTTTGATTTGAAGAAGATTTTATTTTAAAAACTCAAATGTAGAAGATCTATACCACTTATTAAAATAGACTGATACCAATTATTGAAACTAAAACACCACTTGTTGAAAATAAAGCATCAAGCATTGAAATAACTTGAAGTGAAATTATTTAATATGGATTCTCTTCTTATTTACTGTGTTTCACGTAAGACAGACTCTATGTGAAATTGGGAACTCTCTGTGAATTGATTCTCTTCTATAGACAATTATTCATGCTAAATTGACTCACTCAGAACTTCCAAAACTCCTCTCATCAAAGCTCAACTTTCAAAACATCATGCATATAACTTCATAGATCAAAACTTCATGCATATTCACAATCCTAAGCACACAAGATTTCTCCCCCTTTGTCAACAACAAAAAAAACCTAATTGATGGGAATGAATGCAATGAAATAATGATCATGCAATGGATGTAATGCAAGCATGCAAGCGTTCTTTATAGACACGCCAATATAAACATATATAAGGTAGATCTCCCTTAGGGAGTGGGATAAGAGAAGTGCAATAGATTCAATAAACAAGAAGTATTACATGATCCATAACTAAAAAGTTGTGCATATACAAAGAGTTCGCATAATCATGTATATAGTCAAATTCACAATATATGCCCAAAACAAAAACTCTGTGAAGGTGCATGTGCTTGAGTATGTGCAATGAATTTTAAACATAAGGATATATAGAATTTCAAAATAACATTAAATAATATCTTTTCACTCTATATTTTCATTTTAGATCCTCGACCATCAGTAGCTTCACACAGCTCCTTTCTTTTTATTTTTGAAATAGACTTCAACGTTTGACGCGAGTCTCCTTATGTGTCTAAATGGGGGTTCCTGGTTACTAAGATCCGTCAATTATTACATTTTCTTATGGAATTTGTTTCAATGTTTTACTCGAGTCTCCTAATTTGTTTTAGTGGGGATTCCCTATTACTAGGATCCTCATTCCACTTATTCACTATTTGTAGGGGCAGACAGCTTTTTCCTCACGATTACTCCTAATGTCCATATAGAGTTTCCAGTATCATGTAAAGTGTTAGAAAGAATTTCCAATATCTTTACAGTTAAAAGATATTAAACACAAGTTTTTCAATGTGTGGGGGTTTTGTTTCAAATGCATACTATGAAACATGCTAGAGACATGAGTATTTCTCCCCCTGAGTATATGCACTCACCATACTAGGCTTCTCCCCCTTACTGTATGACATGTAACACACCTAGTTTGAATCAATGCAGCATTTATTTATTAAGGTGTATAAGGTCTTAGAATCATTCAAGAAATGGCTTTGTAAGCTATGTACAAACAAGCATGCAAGGATTTAGTAATGTATTCATGCAAAGTGATTTCTGGTACGAGGCGGAGTATTTTCTTGTGCATAGTGAAAGTTTCCAACTGTACCTAATACAACCTTCCACAAATCACCATTTTATATACCAAAAAATAATGACATGCAGGCATTCATGAATCAAAGTATGTATGAGATTTTATTCATATGCACAATGTATGCAAGATCTAGTATATGCAAAAGGTGTGAATGATATGTAGAAATACCAATGAAATTCATTGTGTAGTTTTCAGTATATCTGAAGTTTTGATCTTATTCACAAAATGTACAGTCTAGAATAATAAATGCAAGAGATGGATTTTCATTGAACTAGAACTAAACCATGAACTTTTTTATTTCAATTTCTTCATGAAAACCATATTCTTCAAAACGCAAATTTTTAACCATGATCATTCAAAGATCAATATGTCAATAGAGAGTGAGGAATTCTACAGCTCAGAAATTCTAGACCATACTTGAACAGGAAATTTTCAAATTCAACTTGAAAAACATTGCAAATCAATGGCAAATTGATTCCATTCAAAATAAATGTTTCCTCATGAGCCAAGCATCTTAAATTTCTGAATTCTGGTATTAGGCGGAGATCATGATCCGAAGATCTAACTCTCGCATAGTGATAGCTTCCTGACAGACTTAATCTGTCATTCACATATCACTATTTGATATATCAAACATTCATTCAATAAGACCTTGTATGACTTGTGAAGAAATCAGACGATAGATTCATATTTGTGCAAAATTAAAACATAACAGAGTAGCAGAAGTAAAAACATCAAAATCATCAAATTTGACAATAAAGAGAAGCAAGGTTGGGGTTTTACCAAATGACTGTGCCATGTTCATATTTATTGGAACCCCTTTATTCTCTATTTACTTCAAGGCACACCTGCATAAAAACTAACTCACTTGATTTAGGTACCCAAGCCTTCTTGGGCCCCTGGAGGTTAGTAGTATTTCTGCCAAATAAATTCTTCCCCTTTTTCATTGCCTCCATATCATCATTTTTCATGATTTTGTAGTCTTCAAGAACATGTCCATAATTTCCACAGTAAAAGCAATTAGGAGGAGAAACTTTAGCATAAGGCTTCTTTGCATGCCCTTGAGCTTTCACAAAAGAATTTACGTTATTCATAAAAGCTTTGGATTTATCAAAATTGAGTTTTGCATTCATCATAGAAGCATGAAGACCATCTTTCAACATTGACCAACAATCTTCCATAACATGACCATACTTCCCACAATAAAAATAACAAGTAGAAGTGGATCTACCAAAAGATTTCTCATTATGTGCATGAGTTTTTCCAAACAAATTTCTCTTATAAGATGAAGATATTTTTCCATGAAAAATATGTTTACCACTAAATTTTCTTCGAGAATCAGATTTAACATCCAACTCTGCAGCATAAAAATCATCATGTTACTTTACAAAGTAATTTTCCATCACATGGCCAAGTTTACCACAATAAAAATATTCAACATTAGATTTCACTTTTCGCCTAACTTGAGCTTTTTGAAATCTGTTTGGCATTGTGGGTTTTGTGTTGACATTTTTATTTTTCTCAAAATTATTTTTAGAACTGTTCATTTGTGCAGTGGGAGGAGGTGCTTTAGAAGTGCTGGGTACATCAGAAGCATGAACAAATGAAGTTCTCAATTTATATTCAAATGACTTTTTATTCACAGGAGTGTATCCAATACCTTATTTTTGAAAATTCATTTTTACACCAAGCATTTTGTCCAATGTTTCCTTGCCCTTAACAAACTTTGACAAATCATCGTTTAATCTTTTCACTTCATCTTCTAGAGTAGAAATATGTAATTCAAAACTTGTAATTTCTTCTTCGCATGCACAAACCTTATCACTTAATAGACAATTCATTGTTTTGAAGTTCTCATTTTCCTCCATGACTTTCTTATTTTCAGCATTTATAGAGTGCAATTTTTATGTTAGCTTTTCAAGAACCTTTTTCTGTTTCACCAAACTTTGAACTCTTTTCAAGCAACTGTTCATTCTCACACTTCAACAATGAATTTTCCTTTTCAATTTTATCAAAACTTTACAAACTACTTTCAAGTAAAGAAATCTGAATTGACATGGCACTATTTTTCTTTTTATGCTCTTCATTTTCAACTATGATGCTCTTACTCTCAATTTCAGTATCAAGAAGCTTTTTGAACATTTTTTCATCATGAGAGAGGGAAGCCAACTTGTTCTTAAGACATTTTTCATTTTCCTCAAGTTAAGAGATTTTAGCCATAAAGGACTTATTTTGTTCACGTAAAACATGACATTCATTTTCAATTTCTTGAGATTTATCAGACTTTCTGGCCATTTCAAGGTCGTCATTCATACAAGAATTTTTTTCTGAAAATAGTTCAACTTTGGATTCTAGATGTTCAATTTTTGATTCTAACACTACAATTTTCACAAGAGAGATTAGCGTGTGCATTCTCATATTTCAAATCTTCGAGTTTTGATTCTAAGTTATTGCACTTTTCACATGGAGTGGATGTATGCACAATATCTTCAAATTTCTTTTTTAGTTTCTTGTTTTCTGATTTCGCTTTCTTATATCTGCCATACAATTTAGCATACGCTAATTTCCATTCCTCAGTTGAGAGATCTTCGGAGTCAAAATTTACCTCAACATTGCTATCTCCGTGAGTCATTAAGCATGAATCCATTGTATTTTCTTCATACTTGTGCTCCAACTCGTCCCATATGTCTATAGCTAACCTGTAAGTGGAGATTTGTGAAAATATGTCAGATTCTATGCTCTCCTTAAGAATATTTAACGCTCCAAGATTCATAGCATTTTTCTTGATGTGCTTATCATTCCATTTGATTTCTTTTGCAGGGAGTTTATATGGACCTTCATAGATAACCTTCCAAATTTCAGGTTCATAAACTCCAAGATAGGCACACATTTTATTTCTCTAAGAAATGAAATTATGACCATTAAAACGAGGAGGAAGGGAAATCAAATAGCTATCTGCCATGATGATCAAGTTTGCCGTTGACTAGGATCACTCTATAGGTTGCAAGACCTCAAGACAAATAGAGTTGAGGCTCTGATACCAATTGTTGGCCCGAGTGCAACGGCAATCAAGAGGGGGGTGAATTGATTGGCCTACTAAAACTGCCTAATTAATGTGAATACTCAGACCAAATTGAAGATTAGAAATAAATTCAGTAATTAGACACAATTAGATATGATGGGAATAAAAATTGATCTATCAAGTTGAATCTTAACAATTAATTAAGCATGAATGCTCCTCAAGGTGAGATTGATATTGTAATTAATATAGCAAATTGAATATCTAGAATTTGGAACTTCACTCACACTCACCGATCACACAAGTATTGAAATAGCATTCAAATAGACAAACAGGTAGACAACAAAAGACAAAGGATTTTTAGGTGGTTCGGCCGGACACTCCCATCCACCTACGTCCACCCCTCACCAAACCCGGTGAGGCTTCCACTATCTTGTAAACACCCTACAAGATAATACACACGGAGCCATGCTTAGGGATGTCAAAAATACCCGCAAACCCGATTACCTGCATCACCCGACCCGTGATAGGTCGGGTAATACCCGAATAAGTGGATATGGATTCGGGTTCGGATATGTTTAAAATACTCGTTTCATATTCGGATAGGGTATGGATTTAGTGCACCCAAATCCATACCCGATCCGAACCCGCTCTTAATAACTCATTGTCCATATTAGGCCTAAGATTTTGACATGAACTCAACCCGTTGCCCATCTTGTTGGGTTTGTGAGTTTGGACTTCTTGCTAAAATTATAAGGATATTTTTATAAAATATAAAAATTTCTTTGGAAAGGAAAGAATTGACCGGAATTCTATTTTCCCAATTCTTATAAATCTCACATTTTCTTGGATGTGGACATGGACTCATACTTTATAGACAGATACGAAAATCCGCGGGTATATCCATATCCGTGACGAATATACCCGTATCCATATCCGCAAAAATAATAGGGTATTATTCGGGTATGGTATTTGTAAAATTTTAATGGATAGGGTATGGCATTGTTCTACCCGAGTTGAACCCAATCCATTTACATCCTTAGCCACGCTCCACCACACACGTAGGCAAACACCTGCACACACAGGGTACAACCCCCAACCACACACGCAGGCTATTCCTACACGCTCAGGTTTAAAGCATTTTCGCAAAGCCCGTCCGGAATGGGTTGATCCTTGGGGTCGACCCTTGAGCATTATGTGCTCAAGACAGCCTAGACAGCAGTATGGCCAAAAGGGGTCAACCCATGTGCAGATTTCTACACAGAGTCAGCAAACCAGAACCCAGGAAGAAGGGGGTCGACCCCTCGGGAGATCCAATCTCAGAACACACACAATATATTCGTTCAGAAATGATTAAAATGTGCACAAATAGATACAATGAGCTCAAGATGTACTCTAAAGACCGAAACAAAGATAATCTATCAAGTGTAAGACTCCCCCTTCTCTAGATGATCTGGTTTTTCTTGGTGTCGTAGACAGATGATCACGATTTTAGCATCATCTCATTCCTTTCTTCAATCCGCTCCTCTTTTTCTTCTTCCATGAGCTCCAGAAAAGCCTTGAAGTAGATGAAATCCCCTTCTCTTCTTCTCCTTCTCTCCTTCTTCTCCTTCTTCTCCTACAAGATTGAAAAATGTTAGCACATTAGGGTTAACTTCACCTAAATTCACAATAGGTGTATTTATATAACTTAGAGAGGCCAAATGACAAATCTACCCCTTCTAGAACATGTTAAAAACACTCTCATAGGTGTAGGAACCATTTAGGGGCAAAAAGGTAATATTTTCATTACTAAAGATCGGGTTTAAAGCATTTTCGCAAAGTCCGTCCGAAATGGGTCGACCCTTGAGCATTCTGTGCTCAGGACAGCCCAGACAATAGTCTGGCCAAAAGGGGTTGACCCCTGGGGTCAACCCTTGCTGCAACTAGCCTCCAACCAGGCCCAGACCGAGAGAGGGTCGACCTTGGGGGACCCCTACCAGTTTGGGTCAAAAACCATCATCAAACCTCAATTTTCTCATGCATAAAAAATGGTTAGATATTACCATGATCCACTTGACTTTTGTTGATAAAAGAAATAACATCCTTTGAAATACCAGCTTCAAAGCCACCAGTTGTGCAGACAATAGTGAGAACAGCATGATCGGCCTAAAAAGTCCCAGTTATCATGTTCTTGATGAAGTCACGGTGTTCAGGAGCATCAATGACAGTGCAGTAGCACTTTGTGGTCTCAAACCTCCAGAGGGAAATATTTATAAAGATACCACGCTCACGCTCGGCCTTGAGCTTATCAAGGACCTAGGCAAACTTGAACAACCTTTTGATTATCGCGGCAGCCTTCTTCTCAAACTTCTCAATCACATGCTTTAGCTTATAGATGAGATAGCCAGTAGTGGTCGACGCATATGAGAACTAGGTCGACGCAGCTTTGAGGCAGGTTGTCGCATGGGTGAATCAGGTCGACGCAACTTCTCAAGTGGGTCGACACATCATGTGAAGAAGGTAGACACGTCTTGTGAAGTGAGTCGATGCAACATGAACTAGGTCAACTCACCTTGACTCCTTGATAGAGCAAATTGTTCTGAGAATCAAAGTAGGTAGACACACTTCTTGTCATGCCCCGAGCACTGAAGGAACCCGGAACACGACGGTTTATATCATTCATGTCAATCAGAGCTCAAGGCATTCAACACATTAGACAGAGTATGCTAAAGAAAATAGCCACAAATCCTTTATTCCATAATAATTCAAGTTTACAAACCACAAATTTCTTTCCAACGACTCCACTTGACTCAATAAATGAAAAATTACAATGGTTGACAATGACAAAAAATATAAGACTATATAGTGACGCAAGACATCCGGGTATGGCTCTACAATCTCACTCTTTGCCATCCCTGTCGGATTGGGTATCCTCGTCAGAATTACCTGAAAAATTGGATAAAACATTGGATGAGCGATAAGCCCAGTAGGAATTACATCTCTATAAATCATGCTTGCTTAAAGTAATTCACATATTACATGAAATGCAACTAGGTCTATGCATGAACAATGCTCAAGATAAAATAGAATAAGGAACATCATGGAAACAAGAATATAGAGAGTTTAGCAAGTTCACATTTACAATGGGAAATTGGCTATTCATGTACAAGTAAATACCCCTTCCGGGTCAATAATGCCAAGTTATCAATAATATCCAGTCAAGAGTGGAATGTCATAGACCAATCTTGCAAGTCAAGCACTTCGGTGCAATGCTACATCTTGTCAATAATAACTCCCATGGGCACAAGTACTTTCGGGTGCTCCTCCGAGGATCAAACCGGGCCCCATTAATGCCAAGCATTGAGGTTAATGAATCAAAGATCCCTCTTTATCTAGACATCCACTTTATAGATATAATAGCCAATAGAGTTTCAAGGATGAACATTATAGGAGTAATGTAGGAAGAATCGAAGGAATAATTGGACTCCAAGGATAGACGTACGTGTAAGGAAAATACACTTAAAATTGTGACTTGCGAGAAATTCTGGGAAAATTGGCATCCACTCAAGATGCCGTGAATTCAAGAATTTGTGTCCTCTTACAAGGTCGCTAATTCCTGTGAACAGTAAGGCACGAAGAAATTCGCGTCAAGAGCCTGGACGCTATTTCAATAATTGGTGACAACTATACCAGACGCTAATTCTAGACAGAGTCTGGACTCTCACAGAACACCCAATCTTGGCGCTCTATGATGGCTGGGCATCATGTTTCTTCAGAGTGACATAACCAAAAGAAGGGTAAGGGGTTTTAGGGTACAACCAGCCTAGTGATCGAAGAGGGAATCCTTCGATGTCGGGGACTTACGGAAGCCATAGAGAAAGAATTGTCAGTCCGGCAAGAGGGATTCTCGACGGAGGGTCCTTCCTTCCCCAAGAGATAGGATGTATCAAGAAAACTCGAAAAATAGGGACTAAGTCTCGACCATGAGACAGTAGTACCAAAGATCCGCGGTATGGATCAAAATAATAGAAAAACCTGAGAAGAATGAAATTCAAGTCTGTGCATAAAGGCACAAAATCTTAAGTTGGCGTCCATGCAGAGGGATGTCAATTCCAAGAATATACGATTTTAATTAAATCGTCAAAGAACAAATGGGCTTTAAAATTTTCATCTCCGTGCAGAGGCGTAGAATCTTTAACACGCGTCTGCCCTCTAGATGCTACTTTCTTATAAATTTCCAATTTATTAAATCAAGATAAGAAATTAGCATCTAGCAAACTAACGTGTATTAATCTGCGTCCGTTGTAAAGGTGTAGATTTCAGGAATACGCGTCACGTATCAAGATGCCAATTCATTTCACAGTTACACAACGGGATGCATCGGGTGGATACAATCACAGACTCAACATACTGTTCATTTCTTTTGCATGGGATGAACAGTAGCACTTTTAAACTAGCAAGATTTTTACAAAACTATGGACATGATAATTAAGAGAAAAATATAAGGATCCTAGAAACATGCACATCATGATTTTAGGAAGCATGATTTAATATATATTGATTTTTAAACATCGGTGAATTATCTTAATTATCTAAGGAATTCACGTTAGAGTAGTTAAAGTGTATTAATAGACGTCCGTATGCCTGATGCTAATTCAAGAATTAGCGCTTGCATACAAGGGCACATATTAAGATGCGTCCACTGCTCTGGTCGCGAATTCTACGTGAAATAGAAAAGCAACAGAACACTTAAAACTTGAAACTAAGCATGAAAGCATGGATTTGCATGGATCGTAAAACACTAAGAAGCTACGACTACATGCATGCTTTTATTACACATGGATAATTTAGGTGTTATGCCTGAGAGATAACCTACCTGATTGGAAGAAGAAGAAGAAACGACGAAGAGGAAGAAGAAAATAGACGCGGACGTGACGAGGAAGAAGAAAAGGAAGAAGACGGTCCCCCACGGTCCTCTGCAACATGTCGCAGCAACCATGAACAGCAGCAGCACGATGCTTCTACCGTCGCATGGGGTCCTATATGTAGGATCTTCTACCCTTCGAATCCTACTAAGGACTCCTACCTAGATTAAAACTCATCCTTTCCTCATCGATCCTATCCTTCCTCAAATGCAGCCACCTACTCTTCTATGATCGACTCAAACTCCAAACCCAGCACCACAAGGACCTAGCTTCAATCGGCCCACTAAGTGTAACGCCCTGGGTTTTCCAGATCATTTTTCGGATCAGGATCGTGGGTTTCGGATCGCTTTTGTGGGTCCCAGATTGAGTTTTGCGGTTTACGCGTGTTTTTGCCTGTCGGACCTTCGGAACCCCCTGTAGGACGAACCGTTGTGTTCTCCGACTCCGGGACGTTACCAGCGCATTGTGCGTTTTCTGAGGAACGTGGGGAGTATTTTTTCCTATTTTATCTAATTTCTATAATTTTTGGATTTTCTATATGTTAACCCCTTTTTTCTCTCTCTCCTCTCATTTCTCACTCTCTCCCTCTCTCTTCTCACACTCTCTCTTCTCTCCCTCTCTTCTCCGGCGTGTTGGGAGAATGTTGTGCATGTATGGTACACACATGATTCTCTGCCTTAATGTGGTTTTGATGATGTCTGCCTATGAGTCACTGATGAGTCTATCTTGCACTTGATAACGTTAATATTCATACATTTCAGGTCATTGTAAGTAAAGTGTAAGAAATCAAGAATGGCATGCAAATCTAGGCAATTGGTAGCACGAAAATCAAGGTTGAATTCAAGATATAGAAATTCAAGAGCAAGAACCTTCCAAGTTGAAAGAGAAACTCAAGATATATGGTTGCACATAAATCGAGACAACTGGATGCACAAAAATCAAGGCAGATGATAATATTGGGTGCACAAAAATCTAGACAACTGGTAGCATAGAAATCAAGACAATTAGCAGCACAAAAATCAAGCTAAAAAGCTTCATGTTGATTAGGTCGGTGCAGCGGCTATTGTCACACTAACAAGTCGGTGCACATTAATGCTTTAGTCATATAGGTAGGTGCATATACATTCCTTTCACTAGGTAAGGTCGATGCACATTTGCATTTGTGCCCAGTAAGGTCGATGCACGTTCATGTCTAAGTCATAGAAGGTCGGTGCATATTCATAATGTTGCACACAAAGGTCTGTGCGCATTAATTTGCATTATAGCACAGAGAAAGGTCGGTGCACCTTTCGCTAGCACAAAGCAAGGTCGATGCCCGTTTTGCTTTCAACGCCATAAAGGTCTATGCACATTTGCATGATAGCATGTAAGGTCGGTGCACATCAGGTAAGGTCGGTGCACATCTACATATAACGCTGTTAGGTCTGTGCACATGTGCAAGTGAAGGTCGGTGCATAACCACTGTTACTGAACTAAGGTCGATGCACATCAAGTTAGAACAAAACAAAAGTCGACGCTACCTCAAGTTATCAACTAAAGTAAGGTCGATGCACATTTATACTGAATGCACTATAAGGTCGGTGCACATCTGCATGTAAGTCTGACAGGTCTAAGCACATGTTACATCATGCTCAGTAAGGTCGGTGCACCTCTCGCCAGCACAGAGCCAAGGTCGGTGCACATCAGGTAAGGTCGGTGCACATCTACATATAACGCTGGTAGGTCTGTGCACATGTGACTGTCAGGTCGGTGCACATTGCGGTAGGTCTGTGCACATGTGAATTACTAGGTCTGTGCATGTTTGCCTTCAACGCATCTAGGTCTGTACATGTTTGCCTTCAATACAAGAAAGGTTTGTGCAATGTTTGCCTTCAGCATAAGAAAGGTTTGTGCAATGTTTGTCTTCAACATTACAAGGTCTGAGCATACTCAAGTTAAGGTCGGTGCATATATCATCAGGTCGGTGCACATGCAAAGGTCCTGCACTGTCAAGGTCGATGCATATATTATCAGGTCAGTGCACCTTATGAAGCTGTCTGAAGAAAGGTCGACCTCTGTAAGCCAATTTTTCTATCAAGTCAATGGAAGATCCAGAGAGAGAAAATAGGTACCGCAAATGTCCAAATACATAGATTTCAAGGTCTGGATGAGGTACCCAAAGTTGACTTTTGTCCCTGTCATCATATCACATCTAATCTACCTTTTGGAGATGGCTATGTCAGAATCTATAGTTGGGGAAGTTCACTTCTCACAGTCTGCCTTTTTGCTGTCACCCAATGAAGACTCTTGTCCAGACAAAGTACACAGGACAGAAGTGGACTTCAGCCAATAAGGAGACCGCATGTCAAAGGGGCCATTTATTGTGGAGATCTGAAGAGCAGGTGAAGAAAAGATTTGGTCTACCTTCCTCTACTTGCCATAGTCCTATCATGGGAATGCCTTGGAGAGGCTCTCAAGTACCTCTTGCGTATGCCTCAAAGGAAGAAGGTTTTTAGAGGGAAAAGCTCTATTTCTCTTTCATTTCACACTATCTTTGAAGGAGCCAGTCAACTCTCTGTAGTCAAAGGAAATACTTTATTAATTGAACTGGTCTGATGGAAGACTTTTGGAGGGAAAACTTTCCACCACATCTCCTAACAACTCTTCTATATATATCAAGCTTCTACAAGAGAAGAGGTGTTGCTGCCCAGAGAGTCACGTCCTTGAGCATCCACAAAGAACATCCTTGAGAAACACGTGAGAGTAGCCCAGCACTTGTTTGACTCAGTCCAGTGCTGTTAGAGAAGAAGAAAAGAATATCAGCCTTGAGAGAGAGCAGCCCTGTAGTCTACCGTTGCTTGAAAAGATAGATCTTCGGATCTGAACTTGTAGCTGTAGTCACCAACTTCCAGATCTCTATCTGAAGATTCAGTTGGTGTTTATTCTTCTTGTTCTTGCGGTTTTCCCACTGCACTTGCAGTGAGTTTATTTTATGTTTTTCATTCTTCTTGAACCGCCCCTACCGGTTTGTGTGTAGGAAGACAGACGGAGGTGTGCTTCGGTCTGTGGAGAACTGTCCCTGCCGATTTTGTGTGTAAGAAGACAGAAGGAGGTGTGCTCCAGTCTGTGGAGAATCGTCCCTGCTGGTTTTGTGTGTAGGAAGACAGACAGAGGGTGTTCTCTGTTCTGTGGTTTGGGGCTTGTCCCTGGTCAAACTATGTGTCAGCAGGAAAGCCTCATCGGGTTTGGTGAGGGGTGGACGTAGGTTGCAGGTTTGCAACCGAACCACCTGAAAATCCCTATGTTATGGTTGTGCATTTTGTGTGATTGCTTCATATCCTCTATCTCCATTCATAGGTTGGTGTGCTTGCTTAATCATATGCAGTCGTGGTTATTTTCTTTGCACACTCAAGCTTTTAGATCTGCACTTTCTACTTTATCCCTATACCATTTGGCCTCAGCGTTTTGCCTGCATCCCCTTGGCTGCCTACTGCACTCTTGCACATAGGCACCAAGCTGGTCGCGTTGCCAAGGAAAATCAGCTTGCTCACACACGCACATACTCTGGTTGATTACTAAAGCTCACACATACAGCTAGCCATTTCACACTTAGTTGATGTGTGTTGAGATCCCCGCTTCTAGTGCTATAGATCACACTCAATCCTTGCACCAAGATTTACCGTTTCCATCTGACCCATTTCAATTCATTCCGATGTGCTTTGTGTCTAAGTGTTTTATTTATTTTATAGGAGTGGTTTATGCTTTTGGTAGCCAGGTTTTAAATAGGCCAAAGTTCTTGATAGAATCTATTTAACCCCCCCTTCTAGATCCAATTGCACTACGTGGGACCCAACAAGTGGTATCAAAGCCAAGCTCTGCCATTCAAAGATCCCACGATCTGCAGAGAAAGATCCTGGTGCATTCTAATCAAATGGCTTCATTTGCTACACATGCTTCGATGGCTTCTCCGCCTATTTATGATGGTTCAGATTTTTCTATATGGCTAGGGAGAATGTTCATCTATGCCAAATCCATAGATCCACAATTGTGGAACCTTATATACATTGGTCCTCATGAGCTGCCATCAAATTCAGATGAATGGTCTGCTGAACATGAGACCAAACATATTGATAACCTTGGGGCATTCAACTTGATAAAAGCTGTAGTTGATTTCATGTTACTTAATCATGTGTCCACCTGCAGCACAGCTAAGCAAGTTTTGGATGTATTAACGAACATCCATGAAAAAGGAGAACAAGAGCAGGAATGTCTCATGGCCGATCGATCAGAGCAGTCAAGCAATCTATCCTCATCTCAGGTAAGCTCTCACTCCGAGGACTTTACTTTTGAAGAACTCATGGAGGCCTATGATGAGTTGATCAAGCAGTACAAGAAAGTGAGATCTAAAAATAAATAGTCAAAAAAGGATTTGAAGAAAAATAGTCAGAATGAGAGCTCCTTTTGTAAAAAATTGTTCTGCTTTTGAGGAGCTCGATGACACTCTTATGATTGATGTAGATGTGCATAAAGAAAGCATTGCTTGCTTTAGAGATGAAAGCGGAATCCTTCAAACTAAAATCACTAGGTTGGAAGAAATTATGAGACAAGTTTAAAACCAACCTAAACCAATCACCAATGATGAAACTATGCTTGAGGGGTTAATCCATGATGAGGGCCTGATTGAAGAGAATAAAATATTGAAAGAGCAAAATAACATGCTACTTGAAAGACTGTCTATCTGTGATAAAGGCAAGGGCATTGTTAATGATAGCCCTGAGAAACTGACTGAATTTCAATTAGAAATTGAAAACTACAAGGGTGTGAATGTCATGCTCAATGAGCAACTTGCTGCTTGCGAAGAGGACCTTGCTAACTCCGAGCTGAAAATCTCTTCCTTAGAAAATGATGTCAAAGAATTAAATGATTCTCTGTCTAAGTATATACAGGGTGAAGAAGATTTGGACAGACTCTTGGGAACAAAAGTGAATCATAAGAGAGAAGGATTGGGTCACAACCCCGTGAACAAAAAATCCTTCGGAAGCAAGGTGTACACCTCTTTCGTCTCTGGTTCACTTGAAGACAGCACCTCGAATGGTCACCCAAAACCGCATGCAGCTCAAAATAAAAATAAAAATCAGTTTGCTTGTCCTGATATGCACAATAAAAGCTTCAATGCCAAACACCATGATCCTCATAAAATCAACGCTCGTTGTTTTTATTATGGTAGGTTTGGTCACACTGTGCATGATTGTTTTACCTTGAGAAATGATGAGCTAAGAACAATACAACATGTGAAAGGCCAAGGCAAAGGACAGGTTGATGGTGGCAGGAAACATGCTCAGCACTATCCTGCTCAAAACCCCATGGGTAGTCAGATGCATCGACGCACTTAGAAAGGCAGGTCGATGCACCTAACCGTCGAAAAAAGAAGTATGCCTCCTTGCTGCCACCATTGTGGCAAAATTGGTCACATAGTCAAAGACTGTTGGCGTCTGAAAGGTAGGAGTCACTCTCATGATCAACATGGTAGTATACATGCTCATTCACAAAGGCTCAATGCACCTGCACACAGAAAGATTGGTAAATCTTTTGTGCACTGCTTTTATTATGGTGAATATGGACAAACATCTAATCACTATCCTTGGATGAGAGTGGATGACCAGAAAGCAGCAAAGAATATAAAGTCATTTACTAGAAGTGCTGCTAACCAACTAGGACCCAAGCAAGCTTGGGTACCTATAAACTCAAAATGAGAATTTTAAGTGCAGGGTGTCTTAGAGCTGAACATATGATGATCAGGTAAATAAATGCTAATGGCACGGGTATGTAAATAAAATTTTCAATTTATGATATCTTGCATATTAGGCTTGCATTGTAATACATTGCATAATAGGCATGCTTTGATTTCAATAAGTCCTACAAGCTAAATGTACATCCTAGATCTGCTGAAACATTCCCCATGTTTTTAACTGAACATCTAATTTGGGTTACTTGCTAAACACTCAGGTTGAGCTCTGGTATATCAAACGGTGATGTACAGAAAGGCAGGTCAAGCTTGCCCGGAACTCTCACTGTGCGTGAGTACGGTCTTCAGATCCACACCTCCGCCTTGTACCAGAAGTCAAAAAATTTAGATGTTTAACTCATCAGAAAGGTGTCATGTTGATGAAATTGTTATGATGATTGAGTTGCTGTTTGATCCTTTCCACCATTTATCAGCCATGTGAACTTCTTCCTTAGCATTGTTAATTATTATTTTTGATGATGTCTTCCATGGCTGCATATATCCCAACTCATCACTCATGTAGACAAATAACATGTTGATTGTCTATCTTAACTTCCATGAGCATTCAACAAAGTGGGAGTTTAAGAGTTTGCACCTAAGTGTAGAAATGCATTGCATATGGTTGAATATGTATGTGTTGTGGTCACTAAGCATCATCTTGGAATTTCATGCACTATCATGCATTTCATGATCAAGGGACCCAACTCTGCATGACCTCTTGGTATATAAAATGGTAAGCTGGGAGAAGGGCAGATCTCTTCTGTCTGGAAACCCACATCATGCGTGAGGTGGCCTTAAGACCTCAATTCTCCGCCAGGTACCAAGGGTCAACCCATCATTAGAGTAGTCTAGATGTTCATGTGAATAATTCATCACATTCCCTGCATTGATTTCATTGCATGTGCTGCACTCAGAATTCAGACATTCAATGCATAAAGTCAAGAAGAGTTCCTGCATTTCATAGTTTACCCATGTGCATTTGTTATCACGCATATACTGATTTCAGAATTGATTGCATATCATATTGAAATCATCAAAAAGAGGGAGTGAGTAGCATGTATCCATCTGCACGTTAAAAAAAACACAGTCTACATTTCAGTTCAGAATGTATTGTAAATAATCCATGATTGCTTCATATTGTGGTCTCATACACGCCAATGCACACCATGTTAAAAGGACCCAAAGATTGCATATCAAGTGGTATCATTTTTAATGCATCATGTGTTCACTTAAGTCATAGGTTGCATACTTCATTGTCAACCCATGCACATGTTTAGGGGGAGACAACATCAAAAATTCAGTCTGCATTCATGCACTCTTTTTTTTGACATGTGCATAGACTGCATCCTCTTAGAGGGTTGATCAGGTAGATCTTAGACCTTCTCAGGTCGACCTTGCAGTTAATTCTGCTTGAAAATTGTTTTCTGTCCGAAACTTTGTGCATAACTTCATGGGGAGTGTTCATTATCAATTCTCACCTTCTACTCATTTGCACTCCCTACTCAAATCAGACCTATGCATAATAATGTTAATATCCCATGATTCCACCTCGGGTCTGAAATACTTTTGATGTCCATGAAGCCTTCTAGATTTTCTGAAATCTGCCATTTCTTGCATGACCAGCTATCTGGTTCCAGAATTCCTTGAATGCCTTGAACTTCTTGGAGGATTTTTAGATTGTTGTTGAATTCATTTATCAGAGTAAATCTTCTAGAAGAATCTTCCTTTATGGAGCTTTATGACGGCCCTGAATATGAAAGCTATTGATTTAAAGTTAATGATTTCTTGAGCTTTTAAGTTTAATTGCCCTGAAAGTGGTTGCACTCGGTCTTAATAGACTTAAACGAGTTTTTCATGTTTTGACATGATATGCCTTCTTATATCTAAAAGTTTATCTTTAGTACAAAGGCTTTCTTGATTAAGAAATTTCAGCTAAGTATTGTCTTTAAACAATCTGATTTGCTGGAATTTATAAGAGCTAATTATGTCAGAGCAATGACACTGGTTCATTGAGAAATATGTCACCTCATAAAAGAAATGAGGTAAGATATGTCATGAAGTGCCCTTGTTAACTCTGCAGTGATATAAAAGAAAATTCAAGGCAGAGCAATGGCAAAGTTGCTGACAAATATGTTCCCTCATCAACAATATGAGGTTCGATATGTCATGAGGTGAGAATGCTATCTCTATTCCATTTGTGGCATGACAGTCAGTCACACCAAGTACCTAGGGATACTGGCGTCTAACCAACGTATATCCTCAAGATACAAGGCATGACTGGACTTAAATGCTCGTAAAAATCCTCTTTTGCTCAATGAAAATTATGAGTGTGACAGCAAAAGATAAAAGCAAATCTACTGAAATTCTAGAATTCCATTTAGTCTTCATGCTTGTTTAATCTCAATACTTTTCGTAGTAACTCTCAAGGAGCTAATGGAATTGAATGAGTAAGGTAAGAGGAGGTTAACCTTATTTTAGTATGTATTTCTGGTTCACTTCTATTAGTATTGAACGCAGATGTTTTCAAGCAGTTTTATTGAGAAGCTTAGAATTCATTAGCGTTAAACCAATCTTATTATAAGAGTTGCTTTACTAGAGTTCTACAACTGGAAATTTTGAAAAATATGTAACTCTGTATTTATGAACTTGACTTCAGAATGAGGAACCCTCATCTTATTAGCTCTTGGATTCTATGCCTCAAAAATTTCTTAGAGTCGACCCCTTGCAACCAGAATTCGGTCTAGCTGTCCTGGAATCTACCATTAAGGCAAATTGGCCTCTTGTCACTTCATTGCTCCAATGATCATTCTTGATTTGGCACCCTTCCAAGCAGGCGCTCATTGTAAATGGCGACAGAGCTCTGATTGCTGATTCTTTTCTTCTGCAAATGGGTTTGGAATTGGCATCAAGAATCACACTGATGTTTCTTGGAATGGCACCTTTTCACAAAGGTGTTCATTAATTGGCCTCTGGCCTTTGGTCGCCAATTCCTGCAATAATAAAAACTCTTTGTAAATGTCAAAAATAGATTATGCAATTGATCATTTATGCAAGTTCATATTTCACATAGTCATTATGGCTTTCAAACTAGGATAATTTCATGTAAACTCAATTTATTTGTGAGAACGAAGTTAATTATCCAAATTGCATAACTTTATTCTTTTAATACTCAAAGATGACATATGTGATACAAATTATGATATGAAACATGACACTCATCAGCACGCAGTCGTCGTCACTCCGCCTCAAGCCTCCCCACCGCCGTCGGCCGTCAGAGGTGAGAATGGGGGAGGGAAAAGAGATACAAGAGAGTGAGGGTGAGGGTGAGACGCGAGAGAGATGAGAGAACGGAGGGGGGAAGAGGGGTTAAAAAGGGGTTTTCTAATTTTTTATTGTATTATATTTAGAAAATTCACATGAACTCCGAAAAAACCCTGAAAAATATATTCTGACCTAGAAAAATTCTGGAAAAAAGCATAGCCGCTCCACGCGCCGCCACGGACCTAGAATAATCCACATACGCACCACCAAATGGTTCAAAAATCTAGTGTAAAAGTCTGAAACCCACTCAGACATGATCTACAACCTGCGAAAACACGATCCAAAACCTGGGGACGTTACACCTAGGAGTCTAGAATAGGGCTGTTCCGGTAGGGTCATGTTCAACATAGGATTTTTCAGCAACGGGATGTCCTTTAACAGTCTCCCAGTAGACCAAGATCATCATCCTTCTCATCCCCTGGTATGGGTTCTCCTTCATCAGGATCGAGGTTTAGACGGATGACCATGTTGCTCAAGAGGTGCAGTTCCAATAGGAGGCACCAAGAGCAGGAGTTGGCACCAGCGTTGAGCGTCCAGCATCTAGTGGCCCAACCACCACAACACAGTATGGCCGATCAACTAGGGCAGTGTCCGAGGTGTAGTAGTTTTCATTTGGGCAGTCTGTGTATAGTGGATGTGGTAGAGTTAGTGTGTTTCAAGTTTAGACAGATAGGGCATATTATTCATGAATGTCTTTTGAGGCCACACCAGATTCAGCAGTCACGGCAACAGTCTTTCGATTTAGAGAGGTATAGATCCCGGGGTGCGTGAGGCACATGACCAGGCAGATGCAGTGGCATCCTACCTCGTGGAAGGTACGATTGTGTTTTGTTTAATTATGTAACTTATGTCTCATTAAATTCCTTTGTATCTCATTATTTATATATGTTGACCTCCTCGAGTGTGTCGGGGAGTTTGTGTAAGTGTGTCATGTGTGTTGACAGTAGAGCTGTCTGTAGGAATCTTATGCTTATCCCTCATCATGGTAGGTTGTGTTGCTGCCATTGAGGGAGAGTAGAGTTACCAACCGAGATATATGTGTTGCATCATATGGCTAGTGTTGTGAATCTTAGTGTGTTTTGGGCTGAGATCTACTGTGTCATAAGTGGAGTGACAGACCAAGAGAAAGGGTCTATGCTCCAAGTTCAAGGTGTTTGAGTTTTCCTCACCCTGATTTTGTGACTCAGCCAACTGAGGTTGGAGAGCATTTGATAGCAGATGCCAGAATCTTCCTACTTCAGTTGTGTAGGCTGTGTAGAGTTGCGCAGTGGAATCATGGTGGGCCCATAACCCACTGGCTTCAGGATCGGAATGGTAGCAGAGAACGGAGAATATTTTGGTGGTGAGTGGAGTTTTGGAGATTTCTAGCCAATTGGTGAGGGTTGTCCCTCGACGTGAGATCATTTCGACCGTGAGGGATGTGTCGGTTGCCATGCCATGGTCTGAGGCACTGTGTTGTGTGGCACTGGTAGAGTTAAGAATTGGGCAACACAACTATGAGAGTTGCTGGATGAGGACTATGTTCATACTAGTCTTCTCCGTGAAGCACACAGTGTGGCTTACAGCGGAACTACTTAGCGATTGCAGTTGTGTGTAGACTGTGGACAATTGGACTAGTTTTGATGGAGAGCAAAGATTCATTGCTCAGAATTGATGAGCTATTTGACCGGCTCCTGTTAAGGGTGGTTAGTCATGACATTGATTCGAGGAAGAAGATACGTGAGTGTCGAGGAAGTGGATTTTGGGTCCTGGTAGGGGATGTTGTGAGCAGGTGGTGAACCTAGTTGGGCCAACTAGCGCCCTGATAATTTGACGGAATGGTGTGCCGAGTGTTCGGCGGTAATGGTGTCTGGGGACCTAGTTGAGGTTAAGACAATGGTTTGTTGAAAGAAGAGGACATAATTGTTGCAAAGATTAGGAATTTCTGGGATTCAATGTAGATTGCGGCACCATTGACCAGATTATTATGGAGGAAGGAAGGCACTCTCCAGCTTGGAAGGATATGTGCTGAGGTGGTGGGGACATCGAGGCTCGACACACGACTATGGAGAATCCGGCACGGCACCACCGTAGCATTCAGCATATTTGACATTAGTATATTTTTTAGCTTTTATTAGAGTCAATTAAGTCCATTTTAAGTCTTGTATGCCTTAATGGGCCAATTAAATAAGGCCCAAAGGGCCATTCTTGAGTCTAGTCTAGTTCTGGGTCAAAGATAGCTTACGTTCACCACCTCGGATAGCGGGGTGATTATTTAATTTCCAAGGGCAATCATGGTCATTTGTACCCCTAGCTCTACCTATAAATAGGGGCCAAGGGATCACTTGTGTTGAAAATTTTTGAAGAATAAAATTAAAGAGTGCATTTTCCTCTCTTGGCTCCTCCTCTCCCTCTCTCTCTCTCTCGTGCCAACTCCCTCTCCTCTCTCTTCTTAGTGGGGTGCGTGATGTGCACAAACACTAGTCGTTGAAAAATAATGTCGTGCTCAATTTTAAAATATTTAACTGCACTCACTCACTAAAAAGATTTTAAACCAAAGTAGGGTGATGAATACGGGTCGATCTCACGAGGAGGAATATTTTCATTTTTAAGCAAGTTCGAAAACCCTTGTATTTTTAAAAGCCAAGTTTTGAGTGAGTCTGTGAAAAAAGAAAATTAAGGTTGCATGAAATTGAATCTATCTAATATTGGAGGGTTGAAGAAGAGAAATTTGGAAGAAGTAGAGAGAGAAAGAGAGAGAAGAACAATTGTAAAAATTGACTTTTTATTGCTAGAGAGGAAAGATTACAACGTTATGAAAATGAAAATTATAACTTGCATGAAAGTTAAAGAGAAAGGGAAGAAAGGAGCCAAGAGAGTGGAAGAGTAGCGCCGCCCAAACGTCTCGCCGAGCCTTTAAAGAGATCACCCCGTCTTGGAGATGAACGCGGCCTTGAGAGCACCGAAGAAGATCCGCCAAAAGGGAATTTAGAAGAATATAAAATAAGAGGAAGATGAAAGAAGAGGGGAAGTGAAAATGGGTCTTAAAAACATGTGTACGTGAGATTCTGAAATAAGAGTGATCAGAGAGAATACGGGAGAGAGATGAGAAAATAGTAAAAAGTAGAAAATAAAAATTCAAAAATAGAACAAGAGTAAAATTGAAATAACTTTGAAAGCAAGAAGAATTAGAGGATGATGAAGAATAAGAAGTTGAAGATCATGAGAAAAGGAAGAACTTTTGTAAAAGGAGTAGAGGGAGAAAAAGAGTAGAAGAGGGAGAAAATATAAGAAGAACAGGAGTGTTCGAGTATAGATGAATAGTAAAATGTAAAAATTGAACTTTGAACATTAGAAGAGAACTCGAAAATGAAGCAAAACTAGCTAAAGAGGAAGAAGAAGAAATTGTAGAAATTTTAAAACGAATAACTTTGATAAAAGAAGCAAGATGAGAAGAGGACCAGAAAGTGAAGAAAAAGGGCGAAGATCTCTATTCAGTTTCTCATGGGCAACTTATATAGCATACAAGGAACCCCTTTGATTCTTCCCGATTAGGCTTCGAATCCAGCTTCAAAAGAGTCCTTCTGGCGACAATCATGGAAAGATAACCCTGCTTAGGCTACCTGATTCTGGCTTGGCTTCTAACTTTAAATGGCGTCCACTGCACCAGCCATTATTTTCAAAGATGGCGTCTTGTGTCTAGACGCTATTTTTAATTGGCGTCCATGTCCCAGTCGTAGATTCTTTATTTTCTTATTTTAATATTTTCCTTACTTTTCGTACAAAAGATTTGACGTCTTCTCGAACGGGTGCTGATTCATATTTCCTTATTTTCAGCCTCTTTTCTTTCTATTTCGTACAAGGGAATTGGCGCCCTTCCGAGAAGGCGTTGATTCTTCTTTCCATGCAAATTGGTGGCCACCTGCACGCTGCTAATTCTTGAAATTGGCACCCTTTCGAAGAGGCACTGTATGGCGACAAAACACTGGCTGTTAATTATTTTCTTCTAAAGATAAGCTTCAAATTAGCGTCGGTCAGAACATCGTTGATTCTTTAAATTAGCGCATTTTCAAAAAGGCGTTATTTTAATTGGCGTCCATCCTTCGGTCGCTAATTCATATATCCTCAAAGAAATGGCGTCCAGTGTTCGGACGCTAATTCCTACAATTTCATAAAATTCAAATAATCACTGTTCTTAATTCCAAAAACACATTGTGATAGTTATGCAATTTATTGACTACATCTCACATTGCCATTTTGACACAAAATGATGGTTATTTGCATGCAGACTCAAATTGATTGTGAGAACGAGGTTTAATCATATTAATGCACAACTATGCTCATTAAGTGCTCAAAAGTGATGTCTGTGATGCATATTATGGTATGAAATATGATACTCATCACACAGCCAACTTACTCATTGCTAGCCCCTTAGTAATGTAAATAAATTAAAATTTAAGACCAACAAGAATTTGCAAAGTTCATACCTCTATATCCAGCTCTTCCTTCACATTATCAACCAAAGATTAGGAATCTGGAAACATTAATGCACACTAACCTTAGATTGGAAATTAAGGGACATGACTAAGAATGCATCCAAAAGCTCAGTAGCACTTGTGCAAGTGTAATACTAAATCCACAGCGAAGATAATTGCATCCCTCATTCGCTATTCTAGATAGGTATCCTTCAATCTCTGCACCTCCTAGATCCGAGCATTAAGTACAGTAGCTTTTTGTCTGTCTCTTTTCTTCACATTTTTTTCAATACACACATGATGCTGCACAACCCTTCACTGTTTGACACGAACCTCAACTCTTGCCTTAGGAGAAGCAGCCTCGGTTACTAGGATCAGGGGCATTTTTCATAGTAATTTTTTTTCAACAATGTGTTTTTGCACTTATTTGATTGATAGAAAGCTTTATCAAAAAGATCTCATCTCTAAGAAATGCAGAGTATTAGACATCACTTCAAAATAACAGAAGGCTTGTTCCGCTTGTTTCATTAGTGTGCAGAGTGATTTTTCTTTTCTTTTAAAGTGCTAAATAACTTTAGAGATATTCTTAAATCAGTTTTCCATAGCTAGATTAAATAAATTTTTTATCATCCTTCTCCCTAGTCTTTTCTATTCCAGAATCACTTTCAATGAGAGCATGAATCAAGAAAACTCAGTCGAGGATTTCATTTTTTAAAGTTTTTTTCACTTTTATGCAATTTTTTTCACTTTTATGTAAAATGCAGGGCAATATGATCAATGCAAGACATCATGCAAAAACTCTTGTCAGGTTGTTTTATATGTATCATGAAATTTTTCTCTCCTTCTCTCAACTTGAATGACATTATCCTTAATAACATATGTAAGCAATAGAAATAACATAGCAATGTCACAATAAATATTGCTGAGTAGGAAAGAGACAACCTGATATGCGGGGTAAAACTCCATCATTGATATGGATGGTGACAGCTTCATCTCCTGGACTCGGCCTGTCTACTGAAAAACACACTAAAAATAAAACATCAAATAACAAAAATATTGGGTTGCCTCCCAGAAGCGCTAAGTTTTTTGTCTTCAGCCAGACGCATGAAGGCTCAAAAATTCGTTCTAGATCACACAAGGCAATGGTTTCTTTTGGCAACAACTGTTCATTTTCCAAGTAAGATTTAAGTCCTTGACTGTTAACAGTGAAAATATGACCATTTTGGGTATTCGTGATTTTAACATCTCCATGGTCAAATGCTTTGATAACAACAACCGGTCCATCCTATCTGAATTTCAATTTACCTCGAAACAAGCGCAGTCTTGAATTGAAAAGCTAAACCTTTTGATTAGCATGAAAAGTTTTTCTGTGAATGTGTTTATCGTGAAAAGCTTTGACTTTGGCTTTATAAATCTTTGAGTTCTCATAGACTTCATCACGCAATTCCTCCAGTTCATTTAATTGTAGAGCTCTTTGGGATCCAGCCTGAATGAGGTCAAGGTTAACTTGCTTAATGGCCCAATATGCTCTATGCTCTAATTCTACAAGGAGGTAGCAGGCTTTACCAAAAATGAGTCTATATGGTGACATGCCAATGGGAGTCTTAAATGCAGTTCTATAGGCCCATAATGTATCATCTAGTCTATCAGACCAGTCTTTTCTATCAGGCCTACTGTCTTATACAGAATGTTTTTGATTTTCCTATTAGATACCTCTACCTGACCACTAGTTTGGGGATGATAGGAGGTGGTGAGCTTATAAGTGATGTCATACTTGCGGAGTTAAGCTCAGAATTGAGAATGTGTGAAATGAGAACCCCCATCACTTATGATAGCTCTCGGACAGTCAAATCTAGAGAAAATATTTTTCTTCACAAACTTCATCACAACTTTATAATCATTGGTCCTCGTGGCTATAGCTTCAATCTATTTTGAGACATAGTCTACTACTACCAAGATATATTCATTCCTAAAAGATGGTGGAAATGGTCCCATGAAATCTATACCCCAAACATCAAATATTTCGACTACCATAATGGGATTTAGCGGCATCATATCTTTCTTCGAATTACTGCCCACAGCTTGGCACCTCAAACATGTTTTGGCAAATTCATATGCATCCTTAAATAACGTGGGCCAGTAGAATCCACTCTGTAAAACCTTCGCTGCGGTCTTTTTTCCTGAAAAGTGTCCCCCATAAGCTAAAGTGTGAGAAAAATTCAACACAGATTGTTGTTCTTCTTCGGGGACACACCTTCTAATTATGTGATCTGGACCCATATGAAATAGCTCCGGGTCCTTCCAAAAATAATGCCTAACCTTAGAGAAGAAATGATCCTTTTCCTGCTTTGTCTACCCACCCGGGATTTGACTGACAGTCAGATAGTTGACGATATGAGCATACCAGGGGGTTGAGGTGTGAGAGATAGATAGAAGTTACTCATTAGAAAAGGAATCAGACATTGGGATACTTTTGGGGATCACAATTCTAGACAGATGGTCAGTTACAACATTGTCTAACCCCTTCTTGTCTTTGATTTCAAGATCAAATTCTTGCAGCAAGAGAATCCAGCGAATAAGACGGGGTTTATCATCCTTCTTGGAAAGCAGATATTTAAGAGCCGCGTGATCGGAATAGACAATAACTTTGGCCCCCAAAAGATATGAGCGGAATTTCTCTAGGGCAAAAACAATAGTTAATAATTCTTTCTTCGTGGTGGTATAGTTGAATTAAGCATCAGCGAGGGTGCGGCTCGCATAGTAAATCACCACGGGTTTCTTATCAACTCTTTGACCTAAGATAGCTCCTAAGGCATAATCTGAGGCATCGCACATTATTTCAAATGGCAGCGACCAATTAGGAGTTTGAAGAATTGGGGCTTGAGTGAGGGCCACTTTTAAGGAATGGAATGCCTTTAAACAAGAACCATCCATTTGGAAAGGAGTGTCTTTAGCCAGAACCTGAGTGAGCGGGCGAGTAATGGCAGAGAAGTTTTGAATGAATCTTCTGTAAAAACCAACGTGCCCAAGAAAAGAACGAATTTGTTTGACAGACGCAAGGGGAGGAAGATTTGAGATCAGATCAACCTTAGCTTTATCTACTTCTATCTCCCTTTTTGAAACAATGTGGCCTAGTACAACCCTTTCTGAAACAATGTGGCCCAGTACAATTCCTTCTCTAATCATGAAATGACTCTTCTCCCAGCTAAGCACCAGATTAGATTCAATGCATCTTTTTAGCACCTTCTTCGGATTTTCCAAGCATCCATCAAATGAGTCACCAAATACATAAAAGTCATCCATGAAAATCTCCAAAAATTCTCCCACCATTTCAGAAATATTGTCATCATACATCGTTGAAAAGTAGCAGGGGCATTACATAGCCCGAATGGCATTCTTCTAAACGCAAAAGTGCCGTAAACACACATGAAGGTGATTTTCTTCTGATCGCCTGGGTAAATAGCAACCTGATTATACCCAGAATAACCATCCAGAAAGCAGAAATATTTTTGCCCCAGTCAATCTTTCCAAAATCTGATCTACAAATGGGAGAGGAAAATGATCTTTCTTTATCATTGAGTTTAATTTCTTGTAATCTATGCAAACTCTCCACCCAGTTTGTAGTCTCGTCGGCACCTCTTCTCCTTTCTCATTTTTAATCACTGTTAGTCCTGACTTCTTTGGAACTACCTGTGTCGGACTAACCCACTTGCTATCCAATATGAGATAAATAATCCTGGCATCCAGCCACTTTATCACTTCTTTCTTCACCACCTCTTTCATGTTTGGATTTAGTCTACGCTGCATCTCCCTGCTCGGCTTTGCATTATCCTCTAAATAAATATAGTGCATGCAAACATTTAGACTAATTCCTTTTAAATCAGCTATTGGCCAACCTATTGCCCCCTTATGCTCCTTAAGAACAGCTAAGAGTTGAGATTCTTGAGCAGAAGTAAGGTTGGAGGCAATGATGATAGGTAGAGTGTGATCAGAGCCCAGATATGTGTATTTCTAGGAGTCCGGGAGAGGTTTGAGTTCAAGAGCAGGAGGATGTTCAAGGGATGGCAGGACAGGTTCGGACTGTAATGCAGGAAGTGGGTCTACCCTAGAGTAGGGTGCAAAAGAGAGAGGAGAATCCTGAAGTACGCTACCCTCTTCTAAGGTGTCCTTAACATCTTCCGGACTTTTATCAATAAAATCCTCAATTAAATCAATTACATTACATTCTTCCTCTTGGTCCAGGTACTGTGATGCCTTAAAAACATTCAAAGAAACTTTCTCTCCTCCAAAAGAGATGTCCATCATTCCTGTGGTGCAATTGATGTTGGCCTTCGCCGTAACTAGAAAAGGACGTCCCAAAATAATTGACGTGTGCTTCAATTCCTGAGATGAGGTCATGTCCAAGATTAAAAAGTCCACATAAAAGTAGTATTCATGAACTTTAACAATTGCATCCTCCAATAAACCCCTTGGTGTTTTTACAGATCGATCTGCTAATTGAAGGATTATTGATTTTGGCTTTAGCTCCCCCAGATCAAACTACTCATAAATAAAGGTGTGTAGCAGATTCACACTGGCTCCTAAATCCAGTAATGTTCTATCAAAAGTAACTCCACCTATGTCACATGAAATTAACGGAGCTCCAGGATCCTTCAACTTCTTAGGCAAATGATACATGAAGACAGCACTCACATCCTCAGATAAGCAGATCTTCTGAGTTATTGCCTTTGGTTCCCTCTTCAATGTACATAGCTCCATCAAAAATTTTGCATATGCCGGCATGTGCTTGATTGCATCCAAAAGTGGAATATTGATATTCACTTGTTTAAATAATTCCATAAGTTCTTCTTGTTGGACCGGTAATTTCTTAACAACTTTTGACTTTAGTGCATCAGGAAAAGGGACCTTTGGCATGTATTCTTGGGTTTTCTCTTCAATCTTGGTTTTTCCTTTATCAAGCTCCTTCCTCTGCCCCTCACCTTCCGGCTTCTGCGTTTCTTTAACGATCGTAGGCTCCTCCTTGATGGAGGCATCATCCACGACTCCCTCTGGCTTGGTTCATCACTGCACCCGGGCGATGTGTAGGCTCAGTTATCACTTCAGTAGGGTCCACTTCTATAGTCTGAGTCTTTTATTTGGGTCATTTTGATGTATTTTCCCTTTTATTTAAGTCTTACCCCTAGGTCTTTGAGTCATTTCCCTATGTTCTGAGTCTATTCCCCCTAGGTTTGCTTCTTGGATCATTTTGGTCATTATATGTAAAGCCAGGGGTAGTTCTGTCATGTAAAAGGTTAGGTCTCTATAAATAGGACCCCAACCCCCATTGTGAAAGCTAATGAAGAAAAATAGAAATCTGAATTCCAACCATTGAGTACCCATAGGTGAGAAGCCTTGAGTGTCTTGGGTGAGAAGCCCTCTCTCTACCTCTCTCTCTCTCTAGGGAGCGAACCCCTTCTCTCTCCTCCCCCTCCCCTCTCTAGTTCGACCCCCTCTCTCTCCTCTCTTCTTGCCACCTCAACCCTCCACATCAGCCCACCCTTTCAGCTCCCCAAGCCCATCAATTCCCTCCATTACTCCCATCAAACCCTAAGCATCCTCCACCATTCCAAAGCAACCTTTCCTATTCCCCAAGCACCCTTTCCTCTTCCCCAAGCACCCCTTCACCTCCCCAAGGGAAATTTGAATTTCCCTCCCCCTTGTTAGATGCGCCCCACCCCTCCCCAACTTCCCCCTTAGCTTTGGTCAACCAAACCCCCACTCCCCATATTCCCTTAGTCACTCCAAGACCTCCATCCCCTCATTTACCTTGTGCTGTGAGCAACATACCCCCCATCACCCCTCCCACTCCATACACCAGTCCAGCTCCGCCCTAGCCCCCATCCCTTCCTTCTTTACACCTCCTTCCCCCCCTCTCAACCATCTCCCATCACCATTACCCCTGTCCCCAACAGCCCACCCTCCATTCTCCATGCCCTTTCAAGCCATACCCTTCGAGCTTGAGTTCTGATGAAAATCTACAGAGTTCCATTAGTTTGCAGAGCCAGCCATAGCTTCATCCTGGAGTCCCTGGGAGCACAAGAGGTACCGTTGGAATCATCTTCCAGTCAGCTTCGCAACGGAGGTGGTATCGCTATCATCTGACTTCGGGGCTGCCCGGAGGAGCCATCTTCACTAGACTGCGCACTTCCTCCCTGGCAAACAACCAGCAGCAGCTTGCAGAGGCTCCCATGACCAGCCCATTGAGGTTCCTGGAGCGGCGTTCGGCTGAAGTCTTCTCTTCCACCTCGCCTACCATCTCCAAGAAGTAGAGCACCATTCGGACCCTGGAGCACAGAGTTCCTATTTTCTTACCCGGGGTGCGCAGGTCAAACCCCCTGAGCTAGATTCGACCCTGCTCACCATTCCGGTTTCCGTGGTCAACTCCGACCTCCCCCGATGTTCCCACTAGTCTCTGATCAAAGAGGAGTCATCCACGATCGCAACGGTTCTGGTCCTGCCCTCATCATACCCCGGGAGAGTTCGTGGTGGCCACTTCTCCCAGCAGCTGAAGTCCTGGGACAGTCAGAGCCAAGTCCGATCGACCCTAGTCCTGCCTCTACCACGGCCACCGTCAGCATCAGAAAGTTCTCCATAAAATCAGATGTCTTCCTGGGCCAACCAAGGGAATTTTGGCGCTGGTCCCATCAACATCTGAAGTCAGTAGAGTCCGTGGCGGCGCCATCATCACCTCCCTGTCTAGCCATTCCAGCGACGGACAGAACCTGCAAAGCTTGGCGAATTGACTCTATCCTAAGTTTTCCCCACCCCGCCTGGCCGGCTTAAAGCCCCTCCCTATGGGAGATAGTGTTTGCATGTAATTTTCATTCCCCCACCCCAAGTCCAACCCCCCCTGTGTGGGGTGTAGTGCATGTAATTGTTGGGACAGGTTGAAGCTTCACCGACGTAGCGTTCGGGGAAACCCGCGCTTCCCCGCTCGCCCACGTCTCCGACCGGGGTCGATTTCTTCAAACCATCGAGGTAACCACTCAACCCTTGCTCACATTTATTGTTTGTTTATCTAATATCCATCAACGCTCCGCTGGAACATAAGAGAGCGCCCGGTCCCGAAGAACTCTCACTTTCGTGTGGCCACCGTGGGAGCAAGTGAGTGGCTCGTGCCCCTTTGGCACTTGGTCAGCCCATCAATTTTGGGCTTCCTTATCTTTTGTTGGGGGGGGGGGGGAATCATAGCCTTGCTGGCCCTCCACCAGCAAGGGTCTAGTCCTACAATCCTCGACTCGGCATCATCGAGTCACCCCTGGGTTGAGTGTGCGCACCGGTGAGCGACCGTCTACGAGTAGTCTCTAATTTTGTGAATTGTGCTTGCGTTGGTTAAGTCCAAGGGATTTTGGTCCAATTGCTGCATCCTTTAGGGTGTGTCACATCAATTGGTATCAGAGCAAGTTTAGACTTATCTCTACTAAGTCTCAGTCCCAGGGCCTTGCATTTAATCATCTGTGCATTGAGTCTATCCCCTTACCTGCATGTCCACCCGAAGGGGAACCAATTTTCGACCCGACCCATCATCCTCGGCTCCCCCCATGGATCCCAATTCTCCAAACGGCCAAGGTGCCCATAGGGAGGAACCCCAAGGCCAAATGGACCGGGTAGATGCTGCCCTCGCCAACATCCTCGGCCAACTTGAGTCCCTTTCTACCCGGCTTACTCGATTAGAGGGAAATGAACCCCACCCAAGGAGGTCCGAGAGCTCGCCCTCCACAAGCTGAAATTGTTAGGGAAGACTGGAATGTTGACCCTTACCATGACCATGAGAGGCCTCGCCACTATCGGCATAATGAAAGACGTCCAAGTGACGACCCGGATGACCATTTCCTAAGAATGGTCAAGGTGGAAGCCCCAAACTTTGATGGTTCCCATGACCCCAGTATCTACTTAGAGTGAGAGACCACCATGGATCAATATTTCGAGTGGCACCCTATGTCCGAACAAAGAAAAGTGAGATTGGCCAAGATGCACCTCACCAAATTAGCCAAGACTTATTGGATAAACCAAGAGGGATTGAGAAGGGTTAGGCGCGAAGGACCTATTGACACTTAGGATGGCATGAAGACCCAACTTAGAAACAAGTACCTACCCCTATCCTATCACCAAATTCTCTTAGATGAGTGGCAAAGCCTCACCCAAGAAGGGAAGATCGTGGTTGAGTACATTGAGAAATTTGACTCCTATCTTTTGAAGTGTGGAGTTCATGAGGAACCAGCTATTACCCTATCCCGATTTAGAAATAGGCTCCAAAATCACATCAAAAGAGAACTCTTCATGAGAGACATCGGCAACCTTGAACAAGCCTACCAAATAGCTAGAGATGCTGAGAGGTTCTATAGGATCCCTAGGTTCGCCACTCCCCGACTGGCCGATCCCAAGAGCATGGGACCCCGAACCAGCCCAGTCCCTCCCATGAAGGCGCCCAACCCAAGTGGAAGTACCCCTTTGTGGCCTTACAACCCCTCTCCTGTTATCACTCCAACAAAGGCCGCCCCTAACCATCCTCCTCCTCGAAGAGAGGAGAGTTCCTAGGGACCAAGTGTAGGAGGGACAACCCCGGGCAGTGGCAAGCAACAATGCTTTAGGTGCCAAGGGTATGGACACTTCATGGGGCAATGTCCATCTAGAGGATTACCCAGCTTACTCATCGAGGAAGAAAACTCCCCTACCCAAGGGGAACCTAAGGGTATGGTTGAGACCCATAAGGCCTCGCTAGACTGGGAGGAAGAGTACGAGGCGCAATATCTTGAGTCGGACCTAGACCACACCATCCACCCTACCCATTCCCATCTAGGTGTGATTAGGTGTACCCTCACCAAACCCCAAGAGGAGGACTGGCGCCGAACCTCCATTTTTCACACCTTTATTAAGATAGGGGGACATGTGATGAAAGTGATCCTAGATAATGGAAGTTGTGTCAATGTCGTATCCCTTGACACGGTTAAACTCCTTGGGCTTGTCATCACTCCCCACCCTATTCCGTACAAGGTTTCATGGATCAACAACCATTCCATCCTAGTCAACACCCGCTGCCTTGTGCCCCACACCTTCTCATCCTATCATGGTCATGTGTGGTGCGACATTATCCCCATGGAGGTGGGTAGCATCCTATTAGGGAGACCACAGATTTATGATGTGGACGCCACCATTTTAGGGAAACCAAACTCATGCACCTTTGAACATGAGGGGAAGACCATCCACCTCAACCCCTCCCCACCTCGCCCCTTCCCTTGAAAGGACCCACCCTCACTAGGACAGCACCCCATCCCACCTCAAGTCTCGGAGAACCCCACCCCACCAACCCAACCCACCCCTAAAATCTCCAACCAAGATAAAACATCGGGGGTAACCAAGGGTCTTTATCTCATCATCAAAAGAGAGCTTGAAGAGGAAATAGCTAAAGGGACACCATTGTATGCGGTAGTCATTTACCTAGGGGAACCCACTCCATCCAACCCTCATCCTATGGAAATATGGACTCTCCTGGAAGAGTTTCATGATGTGTTCCCCGAAGAGCTCCCGGATCAACTTCCTCCCATGCGTGATGTTCAACACGCAATCGATCTACTCCCAGGATCCACCCTTCCAAACCTCCCTCACTACCGTCTCAATCCCACTGAACATGCTGAACTAAGAAGGCAAGTTGAGGAGCTTATTAGGAAAGGATTTCTCTGCCTTAGTAAAAGCCCTTGTGACGTCCTAGCTTTAGTCACACCCAAAAAGGATGGGTCATGGCGGATGTATGTAGATAGCCGGGCCATTAATAAGATCACAGTCAAGTATAGGTTCCCCATACCTAGGCTTGATGACATGCTTGATATGCTAGCTGGAGCCACCATTTTCTCAAAAATTGACCTCAAGAGTGGCTATCACCAAGTTAGAATTAGGCCAGGAGATGAGTGGAAAACGGTCTTTAAAACCAAAGACGGCCTTTATGAATGGCTAGTCATGCCTTTTGGGCTTTCAAATGCCCTGAGTACTTTCATGCGTCTTATGACAGAGGTCCTTCGAGCTTGCATTGGAAACTTCCTGGTGGTTTATTTCGATGACATCCTCATCTACAGCCAAATCAAAGAAGCTCACCTTGAACACCTTAGACAAGTGTGCACCACCCTTCAACGTGAGAGCCTATTTGCCAACCTAGGAAAGTGCCACTTCATGACTAAAACCATTTCCTTTCTAGGATTTGTGGTTTCTACCAAGGGCATTTCCATGGACCCGGAGAAGGTCCAAGCTATACTTGAATGGCCTAAACCCTACACCCCCCATGAGGTCCAAAGCTTCCACGGGTTGGCCACAATCTATAGAAGGTTCATCCGGGGATTCAACACTATCACTGCCCCCATCACTAATTGCCTCAAAAAGGGGACCTTTGTTTGGACCAAATCAGCCTCCAAAGCCTTTTCAGAACTAAAAGAAAGGATGACCCAAGCACCTGTCTTATGCCTCCCTGACTTTTCCAAGGTCTTCGAAGTCACATGTGATGCATCGGGGGTACGCATTGGTGGGATCCTCAGCCAAGAAGGGCACCCAGTGGCCTTCTTTAGTGAGAAGCTATGTGATGCTAGGATGAAATACTCCACCTATGACAAAGAATTTTACGTCGTGGTTCAATCCCTTCGGCACTGGAGGCACTACCTATTGCCAAAAGAATTTGTCATCTTTTCATATCATGAAGCCTTAAAATACCTTAACTCCCAGCAAAAGCTGAATGCCCGACATGCCCGCTGAGTAGAGTACCTCCAGTCTTACACTTTTGTGATCAAACACAAGGCCGGGAGTGAGAATCAGGCAGCAGATGTGCTTAGTAGGAGGATATCATTGTTGTCCACTATCAAAGTGGAAGTCATCGGGTTTGAGAGAGTCAAGAATGAATACTCTGACTGCCCTGACTTTGGGTGCATCCATACCACCTTGTCCACCCAGTCCCAACGGGAATATAAGGACTTCATCCTAGAGGATGGGCTTCTTTTCAAGGGACCTAAACTTTGCATACCCCGAACCTCCCTCCGTGACTTCTTAGTCTAGGAGTCACATGCAGGAGGCCTAGCTGGCCATTTTAGGGTGCATAAAACCATTGCATTGGTTGAGGGTCAATTTTATTGGCCAAGTCTCAAAAGGGATGTGGCCAAAATAGTGGGTCAATGCCGCACATGCGCTTCGGCCAAACAGGTGAAACAAAACACCAGCCTCTATACCCCTCTTCCCATTCCCGATCGTCCATGGCAAGACTTAAGCATGGACTTCATTCTAGGCTTACCAAGAACCCAAAGAAAGCATGATTCAATCCTTGTAGTGGTTGACGGATTCTCAAAAATGGCCCACTTCATCCCATGCTCCAAAACCTCAGATGCCTCCCACATAGCCCGACTATTCTTCGATGAGGTGGTTCGTCTTCATGGGTTACCCAAAACCATAGTCTCTGACAGGGATGTTAAATTCACCAATTATTTCTGGAAAACTCTCTGGCACTTGATGGGTACCCTCCTCAAATTTTCTACGGCCTATCATCCTCAAACTGATGGCCAAACAGAGCTAGTTAACCAGAGTCTTGGGAACCTCCTTCGGTGCCTTGTCGAGGACCATCTAGGAAATTGGGATCTCGTTCTGCCCCAGGTCGAGTTCGCATATAACAATTCTGTTAATAAGTCCATAGGGATGAGTCCATTAGAAGTTGTACATGGATACAAACCCAGAAAGCCCTCTGACCTCATTCCTCTACCCCAGCATGCTAGAATGCCTATCTCAGCTGAGTCATTTGCCTAACATATTAAAGAGTTGCATGAAGAAATACGCAAGCACATCAGTAAAAACAATGAGATTTATAAAAGACAGGCCGACTCTCATCGACGCCACCAAGAGTTCCACGTGGGTGATTTTGTGATGGTGAGGACTGAGAGGCTCTCCCTGGGAGCTGTCTCGAAACATAGGCCTCGTGGGGCTGGTCCATTCCAGGTTCTGAGGCGCATTCGCACAAATGCTTATGAGTTAGACCTCCCTGAGGATTACGGAGTAAGTCCCACATTTAATGTGACTGACCTAGTGCCATACAGGGGCCCCACAGTGGTACCTAGTGAGGATATTGAGCCCGATCCCTCCTTTGAGAGAGTACCCACACCTGAGGGAAGACCACCAACTAGGAGAGACCAGCGCGAGCAGGTTGAGCCGATATTGGATGAACAGATCACTACCACCAGGAGCAAGGCGTATGAGCGCTACCTCGTTAGGTGGAAGGGCCAGCCTCCTTCAGAGGATTCGTGGGTGAGTAGGGAGGATCTCCAGTGGCTGGATCCCGACCTTCTCGAGCAGCACCACAGCAGGATGGGCCCCTACTCGACGGAGTCGAGCTCTTCGCAGCCCAGGGGATTTGATGGAGGCATCATGCACGACTCCCTCTGGCTTGGTTCATCACTGCACCCGGGCGATGTGTAGGCTCAGTTATCACTTTAGTAGGGTCCACTTCTATAGTCTGAGTCTTTTATTTGGGTCATTTTGATGTATTTTTCCTTTTATTTGAGTCTTACCCCTAGGTCTTTGAGTCATTTCCCTATGTTCTAAGTCATTTCCCCCTAGGTTTGCTTCTTGGATCATTTTGGTCATTATATGTAAAGCCAGGGGTAGTTCTATCATGTAAAAGGTTGGGTCTCTATAAATAGGAGCCCAACCCCCATTGTGAAAGCTAGTGAAGAAAAATAGAAATTTGAATTCCAGCCATTGAGTGCCCATAGGTGAGAAGCCTTGAGTGTCTTGGGTGAGAAGCCCTCTCTCTACCTCTCGCTTTCTCTCTAGGGGGCGAACCCCTTCTCTCTCCTCCCCCTCCCCTCTCTAGTTCGACCCCCTCTCTCTCCTCTCTCCTTGCCACCTCAACCCTCTACATCAGCCCACCCTTTCAACTCCCCAAGCCAATCAATTCCCTCCATTACTCCCATCAAACCCTAAGCATCCTCTACCATTCCAAAGCAACCTTTCCTATTCCCCAAGCACCATTCCCTCTCCCCCAAGCACCCTTTCCTCTTCCCCAAGCATCCCTTGTCACACCCCGAGATTATGCAGCGGAAAAAATCAGGAATGTATAGAGTCGGCTAGCACGCCTCGAGCAAGTAATATAATCAGAGCGTAAAATAATCACACTAAAGTAATTGCACAAGTAAATTTTTTCCAAACTTCACTTTATTCCATAATAATAATATCAAAGTACATAAGATCTTTTACTCTCTTTACTAGAATCAATAAAATAAGATTACAACATGACTCGACTAAACACTTGACAACTAAGGCTTCTCTCGTTCATATGTCCTTTAATCACTCTCGGACCTGTTACTTGTATAATCCGAATCTGATTCATCTGTACTTCCTGAAACATTGAGAAAATAGGTAATGAGCACACTTGCCCAGTAGGTATCTTCGTATCAACATGAAGGCAAATTTAAGTGATTAATATTTTAGCTCTAGAGAATAAGATAAATCATGCAAATACGGTAAAACATGTGAACAAAACCAAAGTAACAAGATAGGATCATGATGAGATACGAGAATATGATTGATCAAGTATATGACAAGAATATAAATTTGCCTTTCCATGAACAAGAATGTAACAAGAATGTACTTTTTCACAACCATGAAGGCTATGCACTAGAAAGTCATCTAACAAGCAAGAAAAAGTACTTTTCGCTTAATAGCAAGTACTTCATGAATTTATGTAGATCTTTATTCATGATTCATAGATTTTTACTTATTTATAAAGAAAGTACTCTCAGCGTAATGCGACACCAGTAGCATCATATCCCATGGTTTACAGTATATTTTCGACAATCAGCCGAGGGGATTAGCATAGAGCCCTTGAACACAATCAGTGCTCGAACTGCATCTTCAAGTATAAATCAAGCTACTTTCACGATTATAATAATAATGTGGCCAATAATGTACAAGTTCAATAATAATTCCATGATAAAGTAACCAAGGCAAGAATGCTTCAATTAAGAACAAGAGATTTCAAGGATGACTTAAATGGACATCATGCTACGGAAGAAATTCAACAGCACAACGGTACTTTCATTACATTCCATACCTTTAATATTGACTTACTTAACGTAGGTTGAGACTCCAGATAATCCTAAGATCATCAAGGAACTCAAGAAAACTAACCCCAAAGGTCAAACCTTGGGTTAGACTAAATCAGGAACCAAGCGGTCTATTACTGGACCGTTTAGCATGCCTGGCGGTCTATTCATGGACCGTTTCATAGAATAAAGACATTGATGCAGTAAAACCATCTGGAGTTTTAGCGATCTAGCGGATGGCCATTTAGTATCCCTTAGTGGTCTAGTGAAGGGTCACTTACGGAAATCAGACGGTCGTCCAGAGGGCCGCTAAGGTCTAGAATACACAAAACACCGGTAAGTGCTTTTCTAGACAATGGGTTTTAACAGTACAACCAGCTCGGCATCCTAGTGGGAATCTCAGGCTCGCGGAGACTTACGGACGCTTTGAAACAAGATCACCTAGTCCGATACAAGAAATATCCAACGGAGAGACTTTCAAGTCCAAGATGGTGTGCCTATAAGTGCAAACAGTGTAACTAATGGCCTCATACCGGAGTATACGCCATGTACTTATAGAAATGACTCTGAGATGAGAAGAGAACAGTGATAAATCAAGAGTGAATCTCGTTCATCTTAACATTTGAAATATACATTTAATACAAGAGTATATGGTTTGGCATGAAATTAATCTATGTTTAAAAATAATTCCTAAGTGCATAAAGAACATGAAATCCACTAGAATGATCAGTAAGTATAACCAAGAGTATGAAAATAGCACTTAAAACAAGGTAAAGACTTAATTAACTAGACATATTATAAGATAAGTAGGGCCGTTCTGCATTATGCTTTGGGTTAACATAAAATCAGAACTCAGGAATGAAAATGGTCTAATTAATGGCCGTTTCATCATGCTAAGCGGTGTATCATAGGGCCGCTTATGATCGTATGCGGTCTAAGAATAGACCGTTTATTTCTGTCTACAGTAACAGTTAACAAAACTGAAATCAAACTAATCTAAGGCCAAATAATGCATGATAAAACATGGAAACAATTAAATATGGCTTGTTAACACCATATTTAAGACGTGAAGATGCATGATTTTAGTAAAATAAACCCAAGTTCATTTTTATTGTTTAAGGGTTAGGTTTATGCATGCTATACATGATCAAGATAAAACCGTAATTACTCCGTGTAGAAAGCATGAAATTGACCATAAGAAGAGGGCTCTTACTCCTAGAATCATGTTTAAGCCATTCATGAGATAACCTACCTCTGATCTTCTCCAAAAACTTAGAATTTCTGACTGGAAGTAAACCCTAGTTTTGCACGTCCTGTGCTAAACTAGCAACTTCACCTTCATGTATCTCCTGATTCCCTTGACCTAAGAACGTGAAATTTGGAGGGTAGGTAAAAGACATAAAGGAGAACAAAAGGTTCTAAAGTTACTAGTTCTAAATATCTCGTTTAGGGCTTCTATTTCCCTGATCTTCACTGGGCCGTTGCACAGATTCCTGGGTTATTAGTGTAGGATCAGCAACTTTGGAAGCCTCTAACTCCTTGTAGACTTTATATCCTAGACCAAAATTTTGAGGAGAGTTAGACCTGAGTATTGTGAATAAAATATTCTAAAGAACCTACCTGAAATAAAACCTCCTTACCTTAGTTCCACGCGAGTCAAATGTAAGGGTCTCACAGGGTGGTTCTGGGGTCTATTTATAGGTTTTAGCTAGGTTTCATGGATTTGAACGAACTTAGAGTCCTAATTAGGTCTCCAATCCAATCCTGATACCCTCTAGAGTCTTCTAATTGACAGATTGCATCAATTCCTAGGGATTTGGTCTGGAAAAATGGAGTTTTTTATGTCATCTTGTTGTTCACGATCGGACTCTAGTAAATGGTCTAATAGTGGACCATTTTTTTCCCTATACGGTCTTACGATAGACCGCCAATTACCTTCGCCGAGTTTGAACTGTTTCAAACTCTTCCCCCCTATTATCCATTTATTTATCCTATTTATCCACTTAAATTCTGAAATTCTAAAAATTAAACTTCTAGAATATGGGCCAACTCTTTTGGGCTTGGGTTTTAGGTCCTTTTGGTTCAATTAAATGGGCCTAATCTATTTATTAGTAGAAGGCATTTTCTTAATGAGACTTAATTAATAGTAATTCATTTAATAACTCATTTAAATGTTTAATAATTCTATTTAAATCTAGAAAATTTTAAAAAAAATCTTGGGCGTTACACCCTCTCCCACTTAAGAGAATTTGGTCCCCAAATTCAATACATGAATTTATGGAGAGTGTACTTACATTCAAATATCTCTGGAAATCTTTTACACATGGCTTCTACAGTTTCCCATGTTGCTTCATGTGGACATGACTTGGTCCATTGGATCTTGACCATAGGAATGGTTTTATTCCGAAGTTGACGTACTTCTCGTTAAATGATCTTGACTGGCTTTTGCTCGTATGTCAAGCCCTTTTTAATCTCCAGGTTATCGTAACTGATGACATGGAATGGATCAGGTACATACTTCTTGAGCATTGAGACGTGAAATATATTATGAACTTCTGATGGTTGAGGAGGTAAAGCTACTCGATACGCGACTTCACCAACCCTTTTGAGAACTTCAAAGCGGCCAATAAATCTTGGAGTAAGCCTACCTTTGATACCGAATCTTCGAATACCTCGACCTGGAGAAACCTTAAGAAATACATGATCTCCTACTTGAAATTCTAGGTCGCGCCTTCGATTATCAGCATATGATTTCTGTCTATCTTGAGCCATCTGGAGTCTTTCCCGAATAAGCTTTATCTTCTCGGTAGTATCCCTAATAATGTCAGGGCCGAGAAATTGCCTTTCTCCTACTTCATTCCACTAAATAGGCGATCGACAGCTTCTACCATACAGAGCCTCGAATGGTGCCATTTGTATACTAGCCTGATAGCTATTGTTATAGGTGAATTCCACTAGAGGTAAATGGTCATGCCAACTTCCTCCAAAGTCAATAACACAAGCCACGAGCATATCTTCCACTACCTTATTTGTCCTTTCAGTTTGACCATCAATTTGTGGATGGAATGCAGTGCTGAAATTAAGTCGGGTTCCTAATGAATGTTGTAGACCCTTCCAGAATTGTGATGTGAACTGAGGATCTCGGTCGGATATACTGGTGACAGGGACACCGTGTAATTTGACAATCTCCTTCATGTATAGTGCTGCAAGTACGTCCACAGACCATCGACTTTTTATTGGTAGAAAATGCGCAGATTTAGTCAATCGGTCTATGATCACCCATATACCATCATGTCCTCCTCTTGTCTTAGGTAAACCCATGATGAAATCCATCCCTATACTTTCTCATTTCCACTCGAGAATATTCAAGGGGTGTAATTTCCTAGCGGGTCTTAAATGTTCTGCTTTTACTTGTTGACAAGTGAGACATCGGGACACAAAATCTGCTACTTCTCTTTTCATGTTGGGCCACCAAAAGTTTCTTTTCAAATCTTGATACATCTTGGTAGCACCAGGGTGAATAGCATACCTTGATTTGTGAGCTTCTTCCATGATCAATTTCTTAGTGTCGTCATGACTCGACACACAAATTCGATCCTTGAATAATAGTCTTCCATCATTTGAGATAGAAAATTCCGGTCTCTGATCAATATTATCCTTAATCTCCATCAATGTGGGGTCATTTTCTTGCAATTGGACCATGTCCTTGATCAATGTAGGTTGAAACATTATATTGGCAATCATACCTCCTTCTTCTCTGTCAATATCAATATTTAAATGACAAAAATCTTCAATAAGACAAGTTATACCTTTCTGAGACTTGCTAGAGTTGCCATTGGTTTCCTGCTAAGAGCGTCAACTACTGCATTTACTTTCCTTGGATGATATTGGATAGCAAAGTCAAAGTCTTTGAGATACTCCAACCATCTGCGTTGTCGCATATTTAATTCCTTCTGGGTGAAGAGGTATTTCAGACTTTTATGATCTAAAAATATGATAAATTTCTCCCCATAAAGGTAATGTCGTCAAATCTTCAATGCGAATATAACCGCAGCTAGTTTTAGATCATGCACATGGTAATTTTCTTCGTGACGCTTTAACTACCATGATGAATAGCAAACCACCTTTCCACTTTGCATAAGGACACATCCTAGGCCAATGCCAGATGCATCCGTATAGACTTCAAATCTACCACCCTCAATGGGTAACGCCAAAATAGGGGCTATAGTAAGGTGATCTATAAGAGTTAGAAAACTCTCTTCGCAATCCTTCGACCATATAAAAGGATTCTCCTTTCTTGTGAGTCTACTCAAAGGAACGGTGATTTTTGAGAAATCTTTGATAAATCTCCTGTAATAACCAGCCAGACCTAGAAAACTTCTGACTTCAGACACGGTCGTCGACCGGCTCCATATTTTAACAGCCTCTATAATATCCCAGACCTTTCGGATCCTTCTTCGTGGGTCTTGGATCTGGTTTCTCTAAGTGTCCAGCTCCGTTGTGTCTGAAATTTCGTTTCGGACATCTTTTGTGTTCGGGTCGGCGTGATCCGGAGTTGTTTCGGAGGCCCGGAGAGCGTCCGCGGTTTTTTCGCCCGTGTTTTCCGATTTCCGATGTGTGTTTTGGCGATTCCTTCGGAACCTCGTTGCGGGTGAACCGGGTCGTTCACCTAGGCGAGAGTGGTACAGTTACGATCGATGCGTTTCGAGGATCGCAGAAATATAATTTTTAATTTTTTGATATTTTTCAAAAATTCTGGATTTTCTATAAATATCTCTCATTTTCTCTCTCTCCCCCACCCTTCTCTTTCTTCTTCTTCTTCCTCTTCTTCTTCCTCCCACCGCGACCGCCCCCCCTTCCTCTCTCTCTCTCCCATTTCGACGTGGCGGGCCTCTCTCCGGCTGCAGATGGCGGCGGGGCGACGGCACGGTGACGTGGGCAGCGGCGAGGCAATCTCGTGGGCGTGCGGTGCTCGTGGGAAGCATGAAGGAGCGGGATTTCTAAAAGCATTCTTCATGGTTTGAGCTCGATTCGGTGGAGCTTTCGCTCCATTAAGGTAGGGGGACGAATCTCTATGCTCATCCCGTCATCCCCCACGATTTGTAGGCCGAATGGGAGCCGAGAGGGGTGTTTTTGAGCGGGTTAGGCCAAAATCAAGTTTTGGGGAGAGTTCACCCGATCTATGGATTTGAGCCACGATTCAGCGTCTTGATGGCCTAGAAGTATGCTAGGGGTCCCCAGGGGTCTTCCCCTTTGATTTCCCCCTCTCCTATGGAGGCATGGGGGCGTGGTTGATATTTTTGGGCGTTTCACGCCATTTCACCGCCGGGTCGGTGTGACGGTCCTTCCAGTGACCGTCACACAGTGTGACGAGCCCAAGAGGGTGCGTTACAGCCCTGTTTTAGCCAAATGGGGGTCTGTGGGTAGTGACGGTCCCACGATAGACCGCCAGGGCACTGTGACGCGCCTGGGTTGGACCGTCAGGGACGATTCGACCTGTTGGTTTGACCGTGGTTTTGACCGTTGGGGGTCAAGGCCTATAACGCACCAGGACTGGCGCGTCATAGCCTTGTGACTCCCCTGTGTGGGTGCGTCAGAGTGGACGCATTGCCACCCTGTAACGCACCAGGGTTGGTCCGTTACAGTCTGTGACGCACCGAGTGGCATGCGTCACAGTTTCTTCCTTCGTGCCCTGTGACGCACCAATGGTGGTCCATCACAGCCTGTAACGCCCCGTGAGGTGTGTGTCACAGTCATTTTCTGCTCGCCTTATGACGCACCAGGCTGGGTGCATCAGGGCTTGTGACGCACCAGGGTAGGCGCGTCACAATCATTTCTACACCGAGGGCCTAACGCCCCTGTGTTGGGCCGTCAGGTGGCTGTGACGGTCCAGCCTTAGACCGTCAGAGGCTGTGGCGCGTCTAGGGTAGACCGCCAGGCTCAGGATTGCTCCGGATGGTTTGCGGTCCCGTTTTCCTTCCGACTATGGTCACTGTGCGACGGTGCTGGTACGTGGGATGGTCCCCGTACGTCGTCGGATACGGACGTGGTTTTTCGTTGACTTGAGAGTCTACTCCTTCAGTGACCCTCCACTAGTCGTAGCCTACATGCACGCGAGTGGACCCACCAGGGAGTGGTGGAGAGGCTACCCTGAGGATAGTTTTTAGACTGGTTTCCGTCGGGCCCCTCGTCAGTAGCCAGAGTCCGGCTCCAGGGAAAAACCAGTTAGAGGCCAGACCTAGGACGCATGGTCTATGTGTGCACACGTGGTTGGGGGCGGTTGGACCCACGCTGACGGGCGTGACCCCAGCTAGTCACTTGCTTTGTGGTTACTTGTTAGGTGTCCGTGCCACTGGTAGGCGCAACCACGTTAGGCAGTTCACCTGCGGTGCGGTGTAAGTCATCAGGGGACGCTACCGACTGTGCTTCTTGTGGGAGTTATTCCTGTCGAGTCGGGAGTGAGAGACTGTCAGTCGTTGCGACTTCGACCTTCGGATTTTTGTCGTGTTGGCCGTGGTGTTTCGGTCGTTTCACCATGGCACGTGTGTCAGTTTTCGTGCCGTGAGACCGGTGTTTTATAGATGGCAAGGCTTCCTTTTCCGAGGTACTCGCTTACTGCTAGCGTAGCGATTTCTCCGTCTGCGAAGTACGGTTCGAGTGATCCCTACTGAGTCTTGTTCTAAGACTCATTCTTTGCGTGTTTTCACCATATTTCAGGCGAGGCGCGACTTCAGGGGAGCGCATCTGAGGCTCAGCGTGGTTTAGGTGCCCAACGTTAGTGTCAGAGGTCAGAGCCAGGGTATGCCCCGTGTAGCTGTACTTTTCTTTCTTGTCTCTGTACTAGTTGTGGACTACTACTGTTGTTATTTTATTGTTATCTTGTGGACCATGTATCATGTAAAATGTTGTTTATTTCCTGCTTAATTATATAAACTGTTTTATTTCTGTAATTATTTGTGATACTTGTGTAGTCTCCACACCATCCTTTTAACCCTTCCGGGTCTTCGGACTCGTGGGTGGCGGTGCAAGTCTCGGGTTATCGGGCCTTCCTGGTAATCGGATTCTCGGGTCGTTACAGCTGGTATCAGAGCGCGGTTATGGAATTATACGAGAATCATAAGTAATTATAGTGGTCCACTAGTCCATATGGATGATGTACAGTTGACACTGGCATCGGGCATCGTGTGTTTTGCTTAACCTTGATGTTCCGTGTTTCCTATCTTTTGCTTCAGGAGCGAGCATGGCGTCGAGGCGGGGCACTCGCTCTCGGCAGCGGCAGTCGGCTGGAGGTCAGGAGATCCAGCAGGAGGTTCAGCAGGAGCAGGAGGAGCAGAGTAGAGTGCCACTAGCGGCCACCGAGGCAGCAGATGCTGCGAGATTTCCGGGGGCCTAGGATTTCTTACGTGGCATGTACCAGCTTATGTCGCAGCAGTTCGGCGGAGAGGCTGGTGAGGGCTCGTCGACCAGGGGTGGGCCAGGCTAAGCAGTGAGGGATTTCATGCAGTTCCATCCACCTTACTATCGCGGCCAGTCGGACCCTGATTTGGCTCGGAGATGGCTCGACGAGATGGAGCGGTGTTCAGTTCCATGCGATGTACTGCGGAGGACAAGGTGATGTTGGCCTATAACCAGTTGCAGGGTACGGCTCGGGAGTGGTGTTCTTCGGAGTGGAAGATGTCTTTCCAGCTTCATCCACTTGAGCAGATTGCGTGGAGTGACTTTGTCAATGCTTTCGAGCGTACCTACTGTCCAGAGTATATTGCTACGCAGAGGATGCGTGAGTTTTTGGAGCTGGTCTAGGGTGACATGTCCGTGTTGCAGTACAGGGCCCGATTTTTTGAGTCGGGTTGGTACGCACCTCATATCATGGAGCATGAGAGGGTGAAGAACGCACAGTTCGTACAGGAGTTGAGGCAGGAGTTGAGGCACCATTTGATCGTGAATGCTGTCACTGATCTGGAGATAGCTTCTCATGTCGCGGCTTCTTTGGAGATGGATATGCAGAGGACTCGAGGACCGATCAGCCAGTGGTAGTCTTTGTCAGGTCGCAGCCATCCGTCGGCTACCCAGTAGCAGGGTTCTTTTCAGCACGCGTCGGGTGGTTCAGGAGCACCGGCAGCGTCAGTGATAGGATCTGTGTCTTTTGGCTCCAAGGTCAAGAAGTTCCTCGGGAAGAGTTTCCGAAGGAAGAAGAAGGGAGGCCGTGAGCAGCAGGCATCATCAGGCAGTGTACAGTAGCCGATTCCTTTTCAGCGTCAGGGATCAGTTGGTGGATCGCGAGGACCGTGTCCACGGTGTAGCGAGTTCCATCCAGGCAGGCAGTGCACAGCGCTGATAGTTTGTTTCCGGTGTGACCAGCCAGGGCATATGGCACGCGACTATCCTCAGAGGTAGCAGCAGCAGCAGTTTCCTCAGCAGCAGTAGGTTCCCCAGCAGCAGAGCCCACAACAACAGTAGCAGTAGCAGGGATAATATCCGCCGCTACCAAGGTCAGCAAGTGTGGGAGGCAGGCAGAGAGCTCGAGGCCAGATTACACACATGACCAGGGTAGAGGCAGTGGCGTCGTAGCTCGTGGAAGGTATCGTTCAGGTTTTGGGTTGTGCGGCTCGGGCTTTGTTTGATTCTGGCGCGTCTCATTCGTTTATTTCGAAAGATTTCACGCTGAGTATTGAGGAGCCGGTGACCCAGTTGTCCTGTGATTTGGCAGTGGAGTTGGCTTCGGGTGATTTTATGATCACTCCGTATTGTTTCGATGAGGTTCCTATGTGGGTGGAAGGGCAGAGTTTACCGGCTAGGCCCTATGCGTTGCCGCTTCAGGACTTTGATGTGATTTTGGGTAAGGATTGGCTCGAGGCACATCATGCTTTGGTGGATTGCGGCTCGAAGAGGGTTTATTTCTGACGACTTTGTGGACCCACTTCTATTTCCAAGGTATCAGGTCTTCCTCTTCCTGCTTTCTTATTTCTGTGATTTGTGCTCGTCGTTTGCTTGATGCGGGATGTCAGGGTTTTCTCACTTCTGTGGTCTTGGTAGACCAACCATGTCCGGATGTTGAGGATATTCCGGTGGTGTGCGAGTTTATCGATGTTTTTCCAGTGGACTTACCTGGATTGCCTCCCCAGCGGGAGATTGATTTCGTGATCGAGATTGTGCCTGGTACGGGACCTTTGGCAAAGGCTCCCTACCGTATGGCCCCCACTGAGCTGAGAGAGTTGAGGGCGCAATTGCAGGAGCTGCTGGTCAAGGGGTACATTCGTCCTAGCTTTTCCCCTTGGGGTGCGCCAGTGTTGTTCGTGAAGAAGAAGGACGGTAGCTTGCGGTTGTGCATTGACTACTGGCAGCTGAATGAGGTGACCATTAAGAACAAGTATCCGTTGCCATGAATTGATGATTTGTTCGACCAGCTTTAGTCTGCTCGAGTGTTCTCGCGGATTGATTTGCGGTCCGGTTACTATCAGCTGAGGATTCGCGAGTCCGATGCGGAGAAGACTACGTTCAGTACGAGGTATGGGCATTATGAGTTCTTGGTGATGCCGTTCGGGCTCACCAATGCCCCCGCAGCCTTCATGGATTTGATGCAGAGGGTGTTTCATCCTTACTTGGACTAGTTCGTGGTCGTGTTTGTGGACGACATCCTTGTTTATTCGCAATCTGCCGAGGAGCACGCGTACCTCTTGGGTGTGGTGCTGCAGAAGTTACGAGATCACCAGTTGTATGTGAAGCTCAGTAAGTGCGAGTTATGGCTTTGTGAGGTGCACTTTTCAGAGCACGTGATTTTTGGTGATGGTATTTTCGTGGACCCCGCCAAGGTCGAGGCAGTGATGCAGTGGCCGAGGCCAAGGTCTGTGATGGAGATCTGGAGTTTCTTGGGGCTTGCGGGCTATTATCGTCGGTTTATCTAGGATTTTTATCGCATTGCGGCCCCGATGACCAGACTTACGCGGAAGGATGTGCCTTTCGTCTGGACTGAGGAGTGTGAGCAGAGTTTCAGGGAACTGAAGAGATTGCTCACCTCAGATCCGGTGTTGGTTTTGCCTTCTGGATCGGGAGGTTTTGTGGTATGTACATATGCTTTCGGGGTCGGATTGGGTGCTGTGTTGATGCAGCATGGTAGAGTGGTGGCGTATGCATCTTGGCAGCTGAAGCCCCACGAGGAGAACTACCCTGCCCATGACCTGGAGTAAGTGGCTGTGATCTTCGCGCAGAAGATCTGGAGGCATTATCTGTACGGTGAGAAGTTCGAGGTGTTCACTGACCATCAGAGTTTGAGGTATGTGTTCACGCAGAGGGACCTTAACCTCAGGTAGAGGCATTGGATGGAGTATATGAAGGATTATGACTTCACCCTCTTTTATCAGCTGGGCAGGATGAATGTCATCGCCGATACTTTGAGTCGGAAGGTCGCGGTCAGTGCCTTGATGTTGAGGAAGTGGAAGCTCTGGGAACAAGTGCCTGAAATTTCGTTCAGGCTCAAGATTCCCCAAGAGCCAGGGTTAGCAGTGCTTGCGAGTCTGACTGTCACGCCTGCTATCCGCCGTCAGGTGACAGAGGCCCAACATGCAAACCCTGAGTTGCCCCAGATTTTGGCTATGGCCGATGTGGAGCTCAGTGAGGATGGTGCGGTGAGGTTCCGTGGTTGGTTGTACATCCCAGTCGAGGAGCAGGTTCATCGTGCAGTGTTACGCGAGGCTCATGGGAGCAGGTACACCATACACCTGGGTGCGACGAAGATGTATCAAAACTTGCGGAGGCAGTTCTGGTGGCCTGGCATGAAGAGAGATGTGGCCGAGTTTATGGCCAGGTGCCTGACCTGTCAGCAGGTGAAGGCGGAGCATCAGCGACCAGGTGGTACTCTCCAGCCCTTGGATGTTCCCGCGTGGAAATGGGACCACATGACCACTGATTTTATGGTGGGATTGCCGAGGACTCCGAGTGGGCATGACAGTATTTTGTTGCTGGTGGATAAGCTGACAAAAGTGACTCGGTTATTACCGGTCAAAGTCAGCTGGAGTGTGCCCAAGTTGGCTCATCTTTATGTGGAGCGGATCGTTCCGTTGCATGGGATTCTCATCTCCATTATGTCGGATCGGGATCCGCACTTTACGTATGGATTCTGGAGGAGTTTCCAGCGAGCTCTTGGCACGGATTTAACTTTTAGTTCAGCGTACCATTCTCAGTCAGATGGTCAGTCAGAGAGGACCATCCAGACTTTGGAGGATATGCTGAGATCCTGCTGTTTGGAGTGGCAGGGGAGTTGGATTCACCACCTACCGTTGGTGGAGTTTGCCTACAACAATAGCTATCATTCGAGCATCGGTATGGCTCCTTATGAGGCGTTGTATGGGCATCCGTGTCGGACTCCACAGGATTGGTTCAAGGTTGGTGAGCGTGTTTTGACGGGACCGGAGTTGGTGCAGCAACGTGTGGATGTTGTGCACCTGATTCGTCAGAACATGTTGGCGGCCAGAGTCGGCAGAAGAGCTATGCTGACCGTAGGCGGTAGCCCCTCGCTTTCGCCGTTGGCGATCGTGTATTTTTGAGAGTTTCTCTGATGAAGGGGGTGATGCGCTTTGGACAGCATGGGAAGCTGAGTCCCGCTATGTTGGTCCTTTCCTCATTGTGAAGCGCATTGGTGAGGTAGCCTATCAGCTGCAGTTGCCCTCTGAGTTTGCGTCGGTGCATGACGTGTTCCACGTCTTGATGTTGCGGAAGTATATGCCTGATGACTCTCATGTGCTTGCAGATTTGGTTTGGCCCGAGGTGACTCCAGATCTTTCTCTCCCAGAGTTTCCCGTCCGCCTTGACGATAGGCGAGAACAGCGCCTGCGGAACAAGGTCATCCCCTTGGTTAAGGTGGTGTGGCAGCGGCACTCTGGTGGTGAGGCTTCTTGGGAACATGAGGATGAGATGCGTCAGCAGTTCCCTTACTTGTTTGAGTGAGTCTTCCTCTTCTTTCCCCTTGAGTTGTTCTCAATTTCGAGAATAAAATTTCTTTAAGGGGGGAGGGCTGTAATATCCCGGACCTTTTGGATCCTTCTTCGTATGTCCCGGATCTGATTTCTCGTAGTGTCCAGCTCCATTGTGTCTGAAATTTCGTTTCGGACATCTTTTGTGTTCGGGTTGGCACGATTCGAAGTTGTTTCGGAGGCCCGGAGTGCGTCCGCGGCTTTTCCGCGCGTGTTTTTTGATTTTCGGTGTTGTTTCGGCGATTCCTTCAGAACCTCGTTACGGGTGAACCGGGTCGTTCACCTAGGGAGAGTGGTACCGTTGCGATCAGTGCATTCCGAGGATCGCGAAAATGTAATTTTTAATTTTTTGGTATTTTCCAGAAATTCTGAATTTTCTATAAATATCTCTCATTTTCTCTCTCTCCCCTACCCTTCTCTTTCTTCTTCTTCTTCCTCTTCTTCTTCCTCCCACCGTGACCGCCCCCCTTCCTCTCTCTCTCTCCTATTTCGATGCGGCAGGCCTCTCTCCGACTGCAGACGGCGGCGGGGCGACGTGGGCAGCAGCGAGGCGATCTCGTGGGCGTGCGGTACTCGTGGGAAGCGTGAAGGAGCGGGGTTTCTAAAAGCATTCTTCGTGGTTTGAGCTCGATTCGGCGGAGCTTTCGCTCCATTGAGGTACGGGGGCGAATCTCTATGCTCATCCCATCATCCCCCATGATTTGTAGGCCGAATGGGAGCCGAGAGGGGTGTTTTTGAGCGGGTTAGGGCAAAATCATGTTTTGCGGAGAGTTCGCCTGATCTATGGATTTGATCCGCGATTCGGCGTCTTGATGGCCTAGAAGCATGCTAGGAGTCCCCAGGGGTCTTCCCCTTTGATTTTCCCCTCTCCTATGGAGGCATGGGGGCGTGGTTGATGTTTTTGGGCGTTTCACGCCATTTCACCGCCGGGTCGGTGTGACGGTCCTTCCAGTGACCGTCACACAGTGTGACGCACCCAGGAGGGTGCGTTACAGCCCTGTTTTAGCCAAATGGGGGTCTGTGGGCTGTGACGGTCCCACGATAGACCGCTAGGGCACTGTGACGCGCTTGGGTTGGACGGTCAGGGACGATTCGACCGTTGGTTTGACCGTGGTTTTGACCGTTGGTGGTCAAGGCCTGTGACGCACCAGGACTGGCGCGTCACAGCCTTGTGACGCTCCTGTGTGGGCGCGTCACAGCCTTGTGACGCTCCTGTGTGGGCGCGTCAGAGCGGACGCATTCCCACCCTGTAACGCACCAGGGTTGGTCCGTTACAGTCTGTGACGCACCAAGTGGCACGCATCATAGTTTCTTCCTTCGTGCCCTATGACGCACCAAGGGTGGTCCGTCACAGCCTGTGACGCCCTGTGAGGTGTGCGTCATAGTCGTTTTCTGCTCGCCTTGTGACACACCAGGCTAGGTGCGTCAGGGCCTGTGACGCACCAGGGTAGGCGCATCACAGTCATTTTTTCACCGAGAGCCTGACGCCCATGTGTTGGGCCGTCAGGTGGCTATGACGGTCCAGCCTTAGACCGTCAGAGGCTGTGGCGCGTCTAAGGTGGACCGCCAGGCTCAGGATTGCTTCGGATGGTTTGCGGTCCCATTTTCCTTCCGACTGTGGTCACCGTGCGACGGTGCTGGTACGTGGGATGGTCCCCGTACGTCGTCGGATATGGACGTAGTTTTCCATTGACTTGAGAGTCTACTCCTTCAGTGACCCTCCACTAGTCGTAGCCTACCTGCACGCGAGTGGACCCACCAGGGAGTGGTGGAGAGGCTACCCTGAGTATGATTTTTAGACTGGTTTCCGTCGGGCCCCTCGTCGGTAGCCAGAGTCTGGCTCTAGGGGAAAACCAGTTAGAGGCCAGACCTAGGACGCATGGTCTATATGTGCACACGTGGTTGGGGGCAGTTGGACCCACGCTGACGGGTGTGACCCCAGCTAGTCACTTGCTTTGTGGTTACTTGTTAGGTATCCATGCCTGGTAGGCGCTACCACGTTAGGCAGTTCACCTGCGGTGCGGTGTAAGTCGTCAGGGGACGCTACTGATAAGCGTCTATTTTTCAAGATAATTCATCGCATGTACACCATTTTATGTGCATATAATTAGGCAATTATGTATGATCTATCATTAATCTCAACTTCGCATGTATATTGGACCTTCCATGTAAATTAATTAATTTGGTGATTTCATTTAATAAAATAGAGTTGAGGGTCATGAACATTAATTCTCCTTTGCATAATTGTGAGCAATTGTGATTCATGTGCACATTATGGAAACTTTTCTAGACTAAATCATAATTATGTGTGTGCAGGACACTGAAGGTAATTGCAAAAGAAGTCGGGGGCAAAACGGTCATCACCACTTTGACCAAGTCAAATAAAGAATTCAAAATATTTTGGTTGGAGGGAAAAGAAAGTTCAAAATTTTGAATTCAAAGTTTGAAATGGAGGAATTCAAAGTTTAAGTTTGAAAAGAAAGAAAAGGACATTCAAAGTTATAAAAGAAGATTCAAAGTTGGAAAGGGGTGCCCAAAGTTCAAGGAAGGGGGTGCCCACCTCTTTTTCCTTTTCCCCATACACCATCTTCTATCTAAATCCCAGCCATCCATCTCCTTTTGATACAATCTTCACCGTCCATTAACCCAACTTTCCCTATAAATAGCCCATGACAAGGAGGTGAAGGGGAGTTCTTCTTTTAGCAATTTCTTTCCCAACCTTAGGTCACCGATTTCTCTCCCTTAAGTTCATTTTCTGCTCTGGCACTCTTCATATAAGTTCTTCCATTTTAAATGCTCTACAACTTCCTTGTCCGCATCATCTTCTAATTCCTTCTAGTTTTGAAGCTATTTCGTGTTGTTCACTGTACTATCCTGTTCATCTGTGCACCAATATTCATCTCTGTTCTTCCCCTTATTTCTCCACTTTATAATCATTTTATCCTCTTTCTGTCTTCATGAAAGATCTTTGTTTTTAAGTGTTCTACAATTTCTTCTTCTACATCATCTTCTAATTCTCTCTGGTTCGTAATTTATTTCTCATTTTTCAACTTGCTATCCTGTGATTGTACTGTTCAGTTGAGGTGCTAGCTTTTGTGATTCCTCCGTTTTGAAACCCTTCTGCTCTTTATTTCTATTTGAGTTCTTCATAAACGTTCTTCCTATCTTGTAGATATAGATTTTATTTTTCTACCACTTCCTCTAATTTCATCACGTTGTTTAGTTATTGTTAATTCTTCTCAGTTCAGATTTTTCTACACAGTCACTGTTCATCCGTGCAGACCACTTCTCTTCTTCCTCTGCTTTCACCCTCTTCCTCACATTTTCTCTCTCTATGCCCTTCATCAAAGTTCTTTCTCTCTTCCCCCTCTTCAACTTCTTCTTCTTGGACATCCCATAATTCATCTTGGGTTCAAAGTTATTCACCCTCCAAAGGTAGCTTCAACGACGAAGGTGACTTCCTCCCGGTGTAGACGACATCTTCTGCAAGGTGGTTCGTGATCCAAGGCCAAGAGAGGACGGCGCCGTCATCACCATTGATGCTACCATCTCCAAACTCCAGACTTTTCTTGTTCTTATTACTTTTGTATTTTTTCACTTCATTGTAATCTTGTTGCGTCATTAGTGTAATCTTGTTTCGCATTTCATGTACTCTTTCTTTTAAGTTAATAAAAGGAGTTGTTCTTTTGACCTAGTTCTTGCTCTTCTTCCCTCTCTACCTCTTTCTTCTATCTCTTCTTTCCACTTCATGCAATTATTTTATATAGCATAGCCACATAGTCATAGGTGTTTTTAATTAAGTGTTTGGTTTGTTCATCATTTCACTATTTTCTTCAATCAATCAAATCATAAATATTTTCCAAAGGAGTCCAAAATTTTTAACTTTAAAAATCTCTTCTTCCCTGTAGATTCGACTGGTGCTTGTCATAGTACTACATTCTCTTTTGATCATTTTATACGAGTGTGATTTTAAGATTATTAGCGCGCGTGTAGTAACGACATACATTTCCGCGTTATCAATTTTTGGCGCCGTTGTCGCGGAAGAATGATGATTGTTAACTTAAGAACTTTATTTTCCTTGTGTTTATAGTGTACTAATAAAGTTCTCTTTTCTTATTTTTACAGGATGAAAAGAAAAAAATCAGAAAAATTCAGAGGTAAGTTCTCCTTCCTTTCTTAAGTTTTTGAATTGACTATTTCAAAAAAAAGAACGTGGGAGTGTGCATCGAGTAAGTCTTCAAACTTATTCCTCTCATTTTTGTATCATTTTCTTAATGTTCTTGCATATTATGTTAAATATGTTCATAAAATAAAAAAAACTCTTCACTTGAACTCAATAAAAGTCTACATTCCAAGAGTAAAAATCACACCATCCATGTTCTAGGTCATGCATCGTTTAGCATAGGATTTTTTCTTGTTGTTTAATTTCTGTCATTATATTTTGGAGATTGCAAGGGACAAGGTACGTTCTACTTGTCCTATTCTAGCATGTATATTGCATAATAACCCCTTGTTTGAAATTGTGGTGTGTATTTCATTTCAAAATACTCTAAGTGCAATACCCCTAAATAATATAAGGTGGGGATTTTATCACCCTTCCTTAGCTCACAAATCACATTTCTTTTACATCTTTGCATGATCTAAGCCTTAAATAAAATTCAGTAGACATTAGCCCTAGGATCACACTATGATTTTAGTACGATTTGGGTTTACCCTCTTGTGGAAATTGGTGTCTAAGGCAAGACGGTCGGATGGCAAATGCCTTAAGCGGGCTAGTGGTTTAGTAATTAGGTCCCTACGAAAGTAGGGGGAGTCTCCCACTATCCCACCCCTTACCTGACCGGTGGAAATATTGAGGGTGAACTTAAGTTATATTTTAGTCATTTTGTGAAACCCTATTTGTAGGTTTAGGTCACATCTAAGTCATTAGATAATTTGTGTGTCAACTTGTTTGTATATGTACAAAATAAAAAAATAAAAAATAAAAAATAAAAAATTTCTCATTTTCTCTCTCTTCGTCTGAGTCAGTGTCTGTTTCAAGAAAAATTATGATTTTATAATCCTAATAAAAAAAGAGAATAAAACAAAAAAGAGATTAATAAAGGGAAAATAAAATTAAGAAATTGAACAAAATTGAACAAAAATTGAACAAAATTGTTGAAAAATTTGAACAAATCTTTCAAGGATCCGACCTTTTTTTTTAATGGCCATCTATCTTAGAGGGAAACCCAAGCCCATGAATGAACACTTTATTCCTTCTACTTATAAACCCTCCACTTGTATTAAACCACCTGACATTCTGGTGGATCATTATGAGATTAGCCTCGGTATCATCCAGATGCTCCCATCTTTTTATGGGAAACCCAATGAAAATCCTTATAAGCATCTAGATGATTTTCAAGAAATTTACTCGCTGGTTAAAATCTAAAATTTTAGTGATGATGCCCTTTCTCATTGAAGGATAAAGTAAAATGTTGGTTAAGAAGTTTTGAAAAAACTGTTAAGACTTGGGAGGATATGTAATTAGAATTTTTGAAGTACTTTTACCCCATAGTCCGAACCAACATTATGAGAAAGGCGATTTCAGGATTTACTCAGTTTTCAGACGAGCAAATTTATGAATCTTGAGAAATGTTAAAGGATTTATTACGTCAATGTCCACATCATGGGTTACCCAAATGGCAAATTATGTTTGCATTTTATGAGGGATTATCTGATCTTGATAGACAAATGGTGGATACATGTTACGGAGGGGCGTTCATGAACAAGAATGAAGATGAGGCGTATGATCTGTTTAAAATTTTGAGTGAAAATTCGATGAATCGTGCCTCAATCTCATCTCATAAATAATCTGTAGGACTTTCCAGACAGGCCGAAAATCCAACCCAAACTCACAAGGAAGCCTGTGATTTCTGTGCCAGTCTCACTCACCATGTGAGTCACTGTCCTACTATCGCCCAACTCCCACTGGTCATCCAAGTTCAAGTCCAAAATACCTTAGGGTTCTCTCAGCCCAAGTATGATACCCTTTCAGAAGATTCTAATCTTGACTGGAGTACTCACCTAAATTTACCTTGGATGGACCAACCAATTCAAGCCTATTTGTCTACACCTTCACCCAAGAAACTCACGAGCAGCCCATGTGCAATCAACTTCAGCCCAACTCATCTCACCCAAACATTCAAAGCAATATCGATATTAGGGGTGATTCACCGGGTCACTACTTTTAACCTCAAGTCGTGTACTCTTAGTCTACTTACCATGGCCCTCCTTCAACATTCAACCAACCCCCTCCATACGTGAATGATGATGATGATGATTTGATGCCTGCCATTTTGGCTCAAGATATAACTATTGAGAGTGAGGAGGAGTGCACTCATAATACCATGATGGAGGACGGGAAGGAAGTAGGGGGCGGATTGAAGGATAAAAATGATCATATTGATATCGTCACCCCCTCCTATGAATGTTTTGAGATTGAGAATATCGATGTGAAGAATAGTGGCCCACACAACTCAATTGAGGATATACATGACGAGAAGGATTGCTTTGTAATCAACAATCTCGGTGATTTAATGACAATAAATTCTGAATATCCTCCTCCCCTGGAAGAACATGATGATGGGGCCTTGTTGGAAAAATTTACATTTCATCTACCAACCTCATTTCTTGAAAATTTGATTCATAATCTTCATTCGAGTAATGAGTGTGATGAAGGGTCCTTGTTAGAAAATTTCACATTTGATCTGACCCTTGAGCCATATCCAATGAAGTTTGAATCTTTGGATGAGTTAGATCATGGCCTCACTCTTCCTACCAATTTGATTCCCCCGACAGTATAACCTCTCCACTATGACATTCTAGGACCTGAGGGGGACGTGCCAATCACATTCACCTTTGATTTAACTTCCCATCAGGAAAACCAATTGATTACTGCCCTTACTGCTCATGAGGCTGTTACTGAGAGGAACGTGGCTAATAATACCAATCTTATTCATCAGCCACCAGTGTCTGATCAAGTTACCATGGAGGAAGTCATCATAAAAGGGTTAGTCAGGCAGGAAGATGCAGGACAAGGGGAACAATGGGTTGATGTTGGGCAAAGGTTCAACCCCGATCTTGACATATTATTAACCATTTATTATTTCTTGATCCCTAAAGATGACAATTGGCTCACACACATGATTAAAATTAAAATCAATAATGTGCGAGTCCTGCCTATTTCTAGCCCCAGTCCGTACATGCTTACTCTTGTCTTCCAATGGTATGAGAGCTGGAATTTGAAGGGGGACAAGATCACTTGGTGGCTCATTCTGAATGCCACACGTTGGTTAGTGAGCTTTCATGCGTCTGGTTGAAGACGTTAAACTTAGCGCTTCTTGGGAGGCAACCCACAGTTTTCATGATTTTCGTGTGCTAATAAATGGCTTCTTGGGAGGCAACCCAAGTTTTTAGTGTGGTTTTATTTTTATTTTACAGGTGTGGATAAAGGATAAGTTGGGGGGAGAGCGAAGAATGCTTACACCTATGCCTAGCCTTCAAAAGCCAAAAATCACCTTTCATTCAAGCAAGGATGTCCGTCGAAGTTCAATTCCGTCAGGTTGTCCCGTTCCTTCACAAATTTCATGTCTACATTGTTCTATTATTTCATATTGTTCATGTCATTGAGGACAATGTCATTTAAGTTGGGGGGACAGAAATCACGTTGCACATGTTGCATTCATATACAACCTCAAACATAACCTCAAACATGAAAAAAAAATTGAAAAACCAACAAAATAAAATCCATTGAGTTTCATGATTCATGCTTCTATTGAAAGTAATTCTGAAATAGAAATGACTAGATAAGGATGATGGAAAATTTATCTAATCTAGCCATAAAAAACTGATATAAGAATCTTTTTAAAGTTCATATGCACTTTAGAAAAAAATTCACGTCGCACGCTAATGAACCAAGCAAGACAAGCCCTCTGCTAGTTTTGGCATATTGTCTGATATTCTGTACTTCTTAAGAAAAGATATCTTTTTACAAAAATTTCTGCCAAATTATCTATTAAAAAAAGAGAGAAAAAAATATCATGAAAAATGTCCCTAGTCTTAGTAACCGGGCCTACTTCACCTAATACGTGTTGAGGTTCACGTAAAACGAAAAAGGAAACCTTGATCTGCGAAACCGAGCCTGCTTCTCCTAAGGCAAGAGTCGAAGTTCACGTTGAGCAGTGAAGGGTAGTGCAACATCATGTGTGGCATAAAAGATCTAAAGGGACAAAGCAATAAGGCAGACAAAAGGCTAATACACTTAATGCTCTGATCTAAGAGGTGCATGGTTGAAAGGCATTTGCTTGGAATAGCGAATGGAGGATGCAATTGTCTAAGCTGTGGATTTGGTAGTTACACATGCACAAGTGCTATTGAGCTTTGATTTGAATTCTTGCTATTAAATTCTTACATAAGGCTAGTGTGCATTAATAATTCCAGATTCCTAATCTTTGGTTGATTCTATGAAGGAAGAGCTGGATATGAGAGTATGAATTTTACAAACTCATGTTAGTCCTAAATTTTAATTTATTTGCATTGTTAAGGGACTAGCAATGAGTAAGTTGAGGGGTGTGATAAGCGTCCATTTTTCATGATAATTCATTGCATGTACACCATTTTATGTGCATATAATTATGTAATTATGTATGATCTATCATTAATCTCAACTTCACATAGATTGGACCTTTCACGCAAATTAATTAATTTGACGATTTCATTTAATAAAATGTAGTTGAGAGTCATGAACATTAATTCTCCATTGCATAATTGTGAGCAATTGTGATTCATGTGCACATTATGGTAACTTTTCTGGACTAAATCATAATTATGTGTGTGCAGGACACTGAAGGCAATTGCAAAAGAAGCCGGGGGTAAAACGGTCATCACCACTTTGACCAAGTCAAATAAAGAATTCAAAATATTTTGATTGGAGGGAAAAGAAAGTTTAAAATTTTGAATTCAAAGTTTGAAAAGGAGGTATTCAAAGTTTAAGTTTGAAAAGAAAGAAAAGGACATTCAAAGTTTGAAAAGAAGATTCAAAGTTGGAAAGAGGGTGCCCAAAATCTAAGAAAGGGGGTGCCCACCTCTTTTTTCTTTTCTCCATACACCATCTTCTATCTAAATCACAGCCATCCATCTCCTTTTGATACAATCTTCACCCTCCATTAACCCAACTTTCCCTATAAATAGCCCATGACAAGGAGGTGAAGGGGAGTTCTTCTTTTGGCAATTTCTTTCCCAACCTTAGGTCACCGATTTCTTCCCCTTAGGTTCGTTTTCAGCTCTGGCACTCTTCATGTAAGTTCTTCCATGTTAAATGCTCTACAACTTCTTTTTATACATCATCTTCGAATTCCTTCTAGTTGTTAAGCTATTTTGTTTTGTTCACTATACTGTCATGTTCATATGTGAACCAATATTTCTCTCTGTTCTTCTCCTTATTTCTCCACTTTATAATCATTTTCTCCTCTTTCTGTCTTTATAAAAGATCTTTGTTTTTAAGTGTTCTACAATTTTTTCTTCTACATCAGCTTCTAATTCTCTCTGGTTTGTAATTTATTTCTCATTTTTCAACTTGCTATCATGCGATTGTACTGTTTAGCTGAGGTGCTAGCTTATGTGATTCCTCCGTTTTGAAGCCCTTCTACTCTTTATTTCTATCTGAGTTCTTCATAAACGTTCTTCCTATCTTGTAGATATAGATTTTATTATTCTACCACTTCCTCTAATTCCATCATTTTTTTAAGTTATTGTTAATTCTTCTCAGTTCGTTTTTTCTACATAGTTACTGTTCATCCGTGCAGACCACTTCCCTTCTTCCTCTGCTTTCACCCTCTTCCTCACATTTTCTCTCTCTATGCCCTTCATCAAAGTTCTTTCTCTCTTCTCCCTCTTCAACTTTTTCTTATTGGACATCCCATAATTCATCTTGGGTTCAAAGTTATTCACCCTCCAAAGGTAGCTTCAACGACGAAGGTGACTTCCTCCCGGTGTAGACGACATCTTCCGCAAGGTGGTTCGTGATCCAAGGCCAAAAGAGGACGGCGCCGTCATCACCATTGCTGCTACCATCTCCAAACTCCAGACTTTTCTTGTTCTTATTGCTTTTGTATTTTTTCACTTCATTGTAATCTTGTTGCGTCATTAGTGTAATCTTGTTTCACATTTCATGTACTCTTTCTTTTAAGTTAATAAAAGGAGTTATTCTTTTGACCTAGTTCTTGCTCTTCTTCCCTCTCTACCTCTTTCTTCTATCTCTTCTTTTCACTTCATGCAATTATTTTCTATAGCATAGCCACATAGTCATAGGTGTTTTTAATTAAGTGTTTGGTTTGTTCATCATTTCACTATTTTCTTCAATCAATCAATTCACAAATATTTTCCAAAGGAGTCCAAAGTTTTTAACTTTAAAAATATCTTCTTCCCTGTGGATTCGACCCGTGCTTGCCATAGTACTACATTCTCTTTTGATCATTTTGTGCGAGTGCGGTTTTAAGATTGTTAGCGCGCGTGTAGTAACGACATACATTTCCGCGTTATCAGCTACCGACTGTGCTTCTTGTGGGAGTTATTCCTGTCGAGTCGGGAGTGACAGACTGTCAGTCGTTGCGATTTCATCCTTCTGATTTTTGTCATGTTGGCCGTGGTGTTCCGATCGTTTCACCGTGGCACGTGTGTCGATTTTTGTGCCGTGAGACCGGTGTTTTGTAGATGGCAGGGCTTCCTTTTCCGAGGTACTCGCTTACTACTAGCGTAGCGGTTTCTCCGTTTGCGAGGTACGGTTCGAGTGATCCCTACTAAGTCTTGTTCTGAGACTCATTCCCTGCGTGTTTTCACCGTGTTTCAGGCGAGGCGCGACTTCAGGGGAGCGCGTCTGAGGCTCAACGTGGTTCAGGTACCCAGCGTTAGTGCCAGAGGTCAGAGCCGGGATATGCCCCGTGTAGCTGTACTTTTCTTTCTTGTCTCTGTACTAGTTGTGGACTACTACTGTTGTTATTTTATTGTTATCTTGTGGACCATGTATCATGTAAAATGTTATTTATTTCTTGCTTAATTATATAAACTGTTTTATTTCTGCAATTATTTGTGATACTTGTGTAGTCTCCACACCATCCTTTTAACCCTTCCGGGTCTTCAGACTCGTGGGTGGCGGTGCGAGTCTCGGGTTATCAGGCCTTCTCGGTAATCAGATTCTCGGGTCGTTACAGCCTCTATTTTAGAAGGGTCGACAGCGATTCCTTCCTTTGAAATAATATGGCCAAGGAAAGAGACCTCCTTTCGCCAGAACTCGCACTTCCTGAGCTTTCTATAAAGTTTCTGCTCTCTTAGTATCTGCAAGGCTATTCTTAAGTGCTCTTCATGTTCCTCCTTAGTTTTGGAGTATATAAGAATATCAATAATGAAGATGACTACAAACTGGTCAAGATAAGGCATGAAGATATTATTCATGAGTTGTATAAATACTACCGGGGCATTAGTTAACCCGAACGACATTACCACGAATTCGTAGTGGCCATATCGGCTTTGAAAAGTAGTTTTGTGTATGTCTTCATCTTTGATCTTGAGCTGATGATAACCTGACCTGAGGTCTATCTTGGAAAAATATTCTGCTCCTGAAATCTGATCAAAGAGTTCATCTATACGCGGCAACGGATATTTATTCTTAATTGTGAGTTGATTAGCCACCGGTAGTCTATACATAACCTGAGGGATCCATTCTTCTTCTTGACGAATAGAACTGGCGCACCCCAAGGGGATATGCTAGGTCGAATAAAACCCTTGTCTAATAACTCATGAAGTTGTTTTTTCAATTCCTTGAGTTCTGTGGGGGACATCCTGTAGGGAGCCATTGAAACAGGTGCTGCTCCGGGTAGAAGTTAATGAAGAAGTTTACTTCCTTTTCGAGCTGTAAACCAGGCAAATCTGATGGAAATACATCAGAAAACTCATTCATAATGGGAATATCTTCTAAGATAATTCTCTTGGATTCGGTGATGATTACGGAAGCAAGAAAAATTTCACATCCTTGCGAAATAAGTTTGCAAGCGTGAAGGGATGAAATAATGGTAGGATGCTTCCTATATTTGATGCCAAGGAAGGAGAACCTTGGAAGACCTGATTTCCAAAAAGAGATAATCTAGTTGCGACAGTTTATATAGGCGTCGTGGTCTACAAGCCAATCTACACCTAAAATAGCATCGTAGACCTCCATGTCAAGGCATACGAGGTTTGTAGGAAGATTATGACCCTCTACCATTACCTCACTATTGGGGTAGTAGGTTGTAAGTTTGGTTCCGGGACCTAAGGGTGTAGTAATAGCAAGGTCCGAAGGTAGAGGAACTGATGAAATTGACAAGGTTTTTGCGAAAGTAGTAGATATAAAGGAATGAGAAGCATCAGTATCAAATAGTACAAATGCAGGATGGGAATAGATTTGGATAGTACCTTCCATCACCCATCATTCTTGGGCGCTTCCTCATCTTCTATACACTACCAAAAAAAGCGGGATTTCAGACGGATGTTTCAGACGGAAATTTTTCTGTCTTAAAATCCGTCTGTATTTGTGACGGATTAGTTTCCGTCACAAATTCCGTTGTTATTAAGGACACACCAGACTCCCTCTGAAGATCCGTCTATAATTATAGACGGAATATATTCCGTCTTTATATACGTCGCAAATTTGGGACGGATATTCCGACGGAAATAATCCGTCTGAAATTTCAGACGGAAATAAGTTCCGTTCGTATTTCCGTCGGAAAATTCCGCCTTTCCCGCCCCTCCCTGCCGCCTCTTCCACCTGGCCCCATTTCCACCCCCCCACTCTCCCTCTCACTCTCTCCTTCCTATGCCCTCTGCTTGCGGTCGTCGCCGCAGGAGCCGTCTTCGCCGCCGGAGCCGCCGTCCTCGCCGTAGCCGGAGGCCCCGCCATCCTCGCCGTCACCGGAGACCCCGCCGTCCTCGCCGTCCTCGCCGTCGCCGCCATTCGCCAACCTCCCTCTCTCTCACGGTCGTGGTCGCCGTCGCCGCCATCATCCTCTTCCCACGGTCGCCGTCACCGCCGGCCGGTAAGTGGCCTCGCTCTCCCTCTCTCTATCCCGATCATGTTCCCCTCCCTCAATCCCTCTCCCTCTCCCCTGTCCGGCTCCCTCACTCCCTCTCCCTCTCCCCTCTCGCGCTCCCTCACTCCCTCTGGCCGCCCTCCCCCACCCCCTCCACTGCCCTCTCTCCCCTGTCCGGCTCCCTCACTCCCTCTCCCTCTCCCCTCTCGCGCTCCCTCACTCCCTCTGGCCGCCCTCCCCCACCCCCTCCACTGCCCTCTCTCCCCTGTCCGGCTCCCTCACTCCCTCTCCCTCTCACTCCCTCTGGCCGCCCTCCCCCACCCCCTCCACTGCCCTCTCTCCCCTGTCCGGCTCCCTCACTCCCTCTCCCTCTCCCCTCTCGCGCTCCCTCACTCCCTCTGGCCGCCCTCCCCCACCCCCTCCACTGCCCTCTCTTCCCCTGTCCGTGGCCCCTCTCCCCCTCTCATTATGATGCTGTTCTTGTAAAATCTAGTTTGAACATTAGGTGGATGTATTTTAATTTGTAGAATCTATCTAAAAACTCGTTGGAGTGAGATATCGCAAATTCGAAAATAGACTCAGTTTGAACATGTCTTATTCTCCTCCAAAAATCTATCAGGGCGCATAAGTCAAGATCTTAATACTACATTTGATTAAAATGATAGAGATGTCAGATATTTTAATGAGTAGAATTTTAAAACTCATCCCCACAAATCCAGCCAAACTCCACCTAACGGAGTCATAGATAATTTGGACCCGTGGCCTAAGTGACCGTCTCACTCCCTGCCCAAATTGGCCACTGTGAACAATTTCACATCACTTGGGATCTCCCTGGGTAGCTTCTTCCTGATTAATTTGGACTGAATTAGACTGGGGAGACTCGTCGGACCCACGGAGACTGATTTGGACTGAACAACCATGGGTTTAGTTTAACGATACACAGGTTATTTTTTTAAAAAAAAATAAATCGCTTGTGTGAAATGCTACACATGTTCCTAGTCTTGCCCCGGACAGAACTTGATGATAGCTGCATTTTTCCTTTCCTGGGCATGTGACATTCTAAACGCAATAAATAGCCAGAGTTTACAAGAACACCATCAAAGAACCTTCATTCAATCAACAATCATTAATTTTTAGTTCAGATGGTATGCAGGAAAGTGAAGTTCCAACTTCTGATCCGAGAAACAATGTCCTTTTTGGAGTTGACATTGATAACCCTCTTGGGATACCAATGCCTAGTGATCCTTTACTAGCAAAAAATATAAGCTCTGGCAAAGACTATCAGACTAATCTCACTTCAAACAACATTATTTCCAATTCCAGTGGCTCCAAGGAAACTCAAGCAGAATTCTCAACATCAATTGTTTCTCAATCTTTTGGGGTTCCAGATGTGGCATTTAATTCTAGTGACTCCACTAATGATAGCAGCTTTTTGATTGGTAGATCAATAGATATCACTCGGTCTTCGGGCAATGATGAGTTGAAGCAGGATCTTGCTCGACTGTTCAGCATACAGAGGAGAGGGGGGAGCTCTGTGGGAGGGGGGTGGAGCTTGGTGGGACGGGGAGCTCCGTGGGAGGGGGGAGGGGCATCCGAGAGGGTTCCAGTGGGGGGGAGCTCAGTGGGAGGGGGGAGGGGCATCCGAGAGGGTTCCAGTGGGGGGGGGAGCTCTGTGGGACGGGGAGCTCGGTGGGAGGGGGGAGGGGCATCCGAGAGGGTTCCAGTGGGGGGGAGCTCAGTGGGAGCAGGAGGGCGGGTGGGAGGAGGGGGAGCTTTGTGGGAGGGGGGTGTCATGTCTCGAGTGGCTCGACAGGCCGAGTCGCAGACCGTTGAACCAGCTCGGAAGCTATAACTCAGTTCTGAGCGGGGTTAGTTAAATTAGATATCCCTGTTGCATTTTATTAGTTAGTGGCTGATGGATTAGTTGTTAGTTGGTGGTTGATGGATTAGCTGGAGTCATGTCTAATTGGATGCAATCTTTGGAGTCCAACTTCGAGAAATTTGAATCCCAAAATTCTCTGTCTGCTGTGGCTGATATTCCTGGTTCTTTTCGCCATAAGTTGCACGAGTTCCCTAAATTTGATGGGAGTTATGACCCAGCTGAATGGCGATTCAAAGCTAATCGCTATTTTTACTGTAATAATGTTCCGGATACGCAACGAGTTACTATAGCATCTTATTATTTGGATGGAGAGGCCTTACAGTGGTTTTGGTATTTCTCTAGCTCTAAAGAATCTGTTTCTTTGCATGAGTTTTTAGCTGGGTTAGAGTCACGGTTTGGTGCAGTTTCTTCTGTGGATTCTCATGGGCAACTGAGTAAACTCAGACAAGTGGGTACAGTAGCTGCGTATCAATGGCAATTTGAGACCATGTACAATAGAATAACTGGACTTTCTGAGAAGCATTTGCTGGGTGTTTTTCTGAGTGGTTTACGAGAGGATCTTGCCTGTGAAGTTCGCTCCTTCATGCCCCATTCCTTATCACATGCTATGGAGTTGGCAAGAATTCAAGAACAAATGTTTACTGCCAGACGCCGAGCTTCACCACACTTTATCTTTTCAGCACCTCAGACACTGAAACCTTTTACTCCAAACTCTCAGCCAGCATTCTCCCCTAAAGGAGTAAACCCACCAGTTAAAAAGTTATCTACACAACAGTTGCAGGAACGAAAGGCTAAAGGCCTATGTTATAATTGTGATGATAAATGGCTTCCAGGCCACACATGTCAACCTCATAAACTTTTTTTACTGCATCTTATTCCGGATGATAGTGATTTTGCTCCTTTAGACAGTGTGGATCCAGAACCCTTCATTGAATTCTCTCCTGTCATACAACCCTCTCTGTCAGCTCAATATGTTACTCACTTAGCATCACCGGGCACATTGAAAGTATTAGGGAAAATGGGTACCATGTCTGTCCTGGTTTTGATTGACAATGGGAGCACCCATAATTTTTTGGACCCCCATGTTGTAAAGAAGTTGGGATTATCTGTGACAAACTTTGATTCCCACCCTGTCAAAATAGCTGCAGGTCTCCAAATCTCTTCACAGGGTTGGTGTCCTGGAGTTAACCTTAAGATGCCTGGCATGTAATTTACTTTAGACTTTTTAATTCTTCCTCTTGGCAGTGTTGATGTGATCTTGGGGAATACTTGGCTCTAGTTACTTGGAGATATAACCCTAAATGTTTCTCAAATGTCCATGAAGTTTTCCTTGAATGGTCAGGATTTCATATTACATGGGTCCAAGTACTTTTCCAAGCTGGATTTGAGATCGGGTTATCATCAAATTAGAATGCATCCTGATGATGTTTACAAAACTGCCTTTAGAACACATGAGGGACACTATGAGTAGACAACCAATTGTATGCTAAAATGTCTAAATGTGTGTTTGGGGTCAGAGAAATTGAGTATCTTGGCCACATTATTTCAGAAAAAGGGGTTGCTATGGACATGTCTAAACTACAAGCCATTTGTACTTGGCCTGTACCCCGGTCTGTGAGGGCTTTGAGAGGATTCTTAGGGCTTACAGGATACTACAGAAAATTTATTAAAAACTATGGTCTTATTGCTGCACCTCTGACCAGTCTTCTTAAGAAGGACAGTTATAGTTGGAGCCCATCTTCTCATCAAGCCTTCTTATAGCTTAAAGAGGCTATGTCAACTGCCCCAGTTCTTGTCTTGCCTGATTTTTCAGAAACTTTTGTAGTCGAGTGTGATGCTAGTGGAACTGGCATGGGAGCAATTCTCATGCAAAAAGGACGTCCTACCATTCTTGAGGCCGTACATGCTCCACTGAGGTTGAAAGTGATCCCATTTGAACCTTGTCTTATGATGATAAGAAGATATAGAGAAATGGAATGACCACATATCTTAAGTAGTACATATATACAAAGATGTGGATAAATGCAAAGAAATCAGAATTCTCTATAGCAATAGGTAAATACCCAAAAAATTCGTTTTGTGATTTAAAACTTTGTGGATTTTAATTGCATGTAAATATAATTTTAAATCTGATTTTAATAGAAATTTGATGTTAATTTAGCTCAAAAATGTAGATTATTTTGCTTCGATGTTATTCATTTGAAAATTTTTGTAATTTGGGTGTTATTTAATTTGATATGTGCATAATGATAATTGCGTTGTTATTTAATTTTATGTTATATAAATGCATGGGGTATTCCCTGTGAGTTGAGGTGCGTGGGTGCGACCTAACATTACACGCACCTCAGGAGAGCGCGTTAAAACCGTGTCAATGTGCCTTCCCGTTCAAGACTTTGGGATTGATATGTATGTTCTCATTTATTTATGAGAATGTATATATCTACCTCAAAGTCTTGAATTGTCCCGTTTGGACAGTCTGTGAATGTTTGATCGCACTTAGGCAGTCATTTACTATATATGTTTGTATGGTTTGTTGAGAATTTCGGTTGCGTCTCCTCACTCTTCTCTGATATACCATTATTAATTTTGAGTGTTTTCTTAACCACTTACTTGTAAGTGTTTAAGAAAATTTCAAAATCAATAAATATATTTGGTATATCGGAGAAGTGTGGGGAGATGATGCCGAAATTTTTAGCAAATCGTGCAGCACATATAGTAAGTGATTGTGCGATCAAACCTTCATGGATGGGTTAAAAAGTGATAATCTAATCAATATTGCTCTTCCAACTGCAAATGGTCTATGATGAACGATGTGAGGAAAGGGTCGGGTGTAATATTATGAGTAATGATTTGAAAGTTAGGATGTGTATTGTCATTTATTGGGTGCAGGCAAAATGTCGACAGATCGTTCATGGATGTATCGTAGAATAGTTGACCGGGTGGTGTCAGATGACTTTAAGCTTGGGGTTGAGAGTTTCATTCAATTTGCATTGGGGAATCCAAATGCAGCAATAGATCGCGACGGTCACATTCGATGCCCTTGTTCAAGTTGTAGAAACTTGAGGTGGTGTTCAACATGGGATGTGCAACATCATTTGTACACGAAAGGGTTCGTGGATGGTTATACGAATTGGACGTGTCATGGTGAGCAATTCGGGAGGTATGAGCCCGACAATATTGCAGGCACAAGTGGGTACGTGGATATGGTTGTAGATGCTGCTGGTCCTAGTTTTAATATTCACGATGAAGTGCCGAATAAGACAGCCGGAAGATTTTATGAACTACTTAGGGATGCTGATGAGCCGCTGTGGGATGGTTGTGAAAAACACACTCGATTGTCTGCAGTGTCACAGTTGTTGAACTTGAAATCTGAATTTCACATCAGTGAGACTTGTTTTGACCGTCTCCTCCTCTTGATCAAGAGTATGTTGCCTCGAGACGAGAAGTTGCCAGAAACTTTTTACCGTGCAAAAAAGATGGTCAATGACTTAGGACTTGGATATGTGAAAATAGATGCATGTCCGAATCATTGTATGTTATATTACAAAGATGATGCAGATAAGATATCATGTTCAGTTTGTGGCCATGACAGATTCAAACCTAAGGGGGGGGGGTCAATTCAAAGGCAAAAGATGTACCTTACAAGGCGTTGCGATACTTCCCTCTTGTGCCTAGGCTGCAGCGACTGTATATGTCCTCAAAGACGGCTCGGCATATGACATGGCACACCGAAAGAGTACGTCGTGCCGATGATATAATCAGTCATCCTGCCGATGGTGAAGCTTGGACTCACTTTAGTCGTACTCATCTTGCCTTTTCAAGGGAGTCACGTAATGTTCGATTGGGTTTATGCACAGATGGCTTTAATCCATTCGGTGGTTCAGTGGCAGCTTATTCTTGTTGGCCAGTGTTCATGACACCGTACAACCTTCCGCCGCACATGTGCATGAAGCGAGAAAATCTATTTTTGTCCCTAGTAATTCCTGGTCCAAAAAGTCCCGGAAAAAATTTGGACATATATCTCAGGCCGTTGATTGATGAGCTCAAATTTTTATGGACTGATGGAGTTGTTACTTATGATGCATATAGGAAGAAAAATTTTATTATGAAGGCTGCACTGATGTGGACAATAAGTGACTTCCCTGCATATGGAATGCTATCTGGTTGGAGCACACATGGGAGGCTAGCATGTCCTTACTGTATGGAAGATACCAAATCATTTGTATTGAAACATGGGGGGAAAGCTGCTGGTTTGATTGCCATCGGCGGTTGCTACCAAGTGACCATCCTTTTCGAAGGCAAAAAGACTCGTTTAAAAAAAATACTGTTGAAATGGATGAAGCTGACTTGCAACGGGTGTCGGGTCTACATATGGCGTCACGGGTGCACAATTTACCAGATGTAGTTCAATTGTCTGGTAGCACACGGCAACTCCCTAATTTTGGAAAGGATCACAACTGGGTCAAGAAAAGCATTTTTTGGGAATTACCTTATTGGTCAACTCTTCTTGTACGACACAATCTGGATGTCATGCATACCGAGAAGAATTTTTTTGATAATGTGTTCAATACGATCATGAATGTTAAAGGGAAAACAAAGGACAACGCCAAAGCACGTATGGATTTAAAGATGCTTTGTAGACGTCCAGAATTGGAACTACAAAGTGTCAATGGCAAAACTGTGCAGCCTAAAGCAACTTATGTGCTTCATGATACACAGATCAAGGAAGTATGCCAGTGGTTGAAACAACTGAGATTCCCAGATGGATATGCATCCAACATAGCCCGTTGTGTGAATGTTAATGAGGGGAAAATATATGGTATGAAAAGTCACGACTGTCATGTGTTCATGGAGAGGCTACTGCCCATTGTATTTCGTGATTTGTTGCCAAAGCAGATATGGGGAGCACTAGCTGAGATGAGTCAATTTTTCAAGATTTTATGTGCATCTGAACTCAAACTTCGGGATGTACAAACTATCGAACAAGATATTGTCACAACCATTTGCAAGCTAGAGAAGATATTTCCTCCGGCATTCTTTGATTCGATGGAGCACCTGGTAGTTCATTTGCCATATGAGGCTATCGTCGGAGGTCCAGTACAATTTCGATGGATGTATCCATTTGAGAGGTATGTGACAATTTTTGTTAACTTATAAGTCGTCCATAGCCGCTACATTTTGTTGCCATCTGACTTGTTGTTGTAGGTGCATGCATGAATTAAAAATGAAAGTTCGCAACAAGGCACAGGTGGAGGGTTCGATTGCTGAGGCATACATTATTGAAGAAATTCGAACTTCTGTTCTATGTACTTTGAGCCAGAGATTCAAACTCGTCGTACTCGACCTCCACGTAATGATGATGGGGGAGTGGATGAATCATCCGATCGGCTCTCCATATTTAAACATCCTGGACGTGCGTTCGGACGTTGCTTGACTCGCACGCTCGAAGATAGAGAGTTGCACGCCGCTGAGATATATATTCTTTTAAATTGCCTCGAGATTGAACCTTATGTTGAGTAAGATATTAATTCACATTTCCAGCAACTCCATAAGTCTATACATCCTCAAAGTCTATACAACATTGACTTCACAAAGTCTATACATTGGCTTCCTCAAAGTCTATACATCCTCAAAGTCTATACATTGGCTTCCTCAAAGTCTATACAACATTGACTTCACAAAGTCTATACATTGGCTTTATCAATTTTTTTAATCATTTTTTTTACGGGGTGCTACATTTATATTGCAGACAATTTGATTCAGAATTAGCTGAAAAATGTCCAAATATCCAGGATGTGGAGATTGAAAAAGAATGCGACAAGTTTTTTTCCAAATGGCTAAGAAACCGAGTTAGTGTGAACTCTGAATATATATGTTTGTATTTACGTATGTTGAGGTAATTGTTATTATTTTAACTACTCTAATTTGAATATAGGTTGAACAAGGTCTCATTACTGATCAAAGAGTACAACAGATAAATTATGGCCCCTCGAACCAGACACGTGCCTATCCGGGATATATTGTGAATGGATACAAATTTCATACAAGGGATTATGGGCGAAATAAGTCTACGATGAACAGCGGCGTATGTGTGAAGGGAAATTTATACAATGAAATGGAATTGGACTACTATGGTATTATTGAAGAAGTCTTAGAACTTCAGTATGTGGGACAAGACAATCATGTATATATATTTAAGTGTCAATGGTTTGATCCTAATTCTGTTCTACATGACACAAATTATGGGATTGTCAATGTCAAGCATAGGTTTAAACTTAAGACCTATGAACCGTTCATTTTAGCCGCACAAGCCCAGCAAGTGTACTATTCAAGCTATCCATCATCCAAGAATAGAGATTGGTGGGCAGTTTGCAGGGTTAACTCAAAACTCTTTCCCACTTATGAGTTAACTATGAGTGGAGATGTCTCAGAGGTTGCTCGTGCTGAATATTATCAATCAGACGAAGTTGGCGTTGTCGGTTTCTCTAGGTTTAATATGGACGAATCTGATGAGCCACTGTCATTACGTACGCGAGATGGCGTGGAAGAAGTCGATCCGACGGAGCTAAATGTTGATGTTAGAGGGGAGGAAGAATCAGATGAAGATGAAGATTTTGAATCTCATGAGACTACTATGGATGATGAAGATGATGAAGTTGAGCTAGATATATCAACATGAGGGAGGCATGTTTTGATAATTTAGTAAGAAGATTCTTACTTTTAAGCATAATTTTAAATAACATTTGTCTAGCCTTATATAATTGTGGATTAATATGTATTAATTGTTTTGTTATTAATAAGGAAATGGTGCGAGGAGGTCGTAGTAGGGGTGGGAGGAGATCTAGCAGTGAGAGGGGCACTACTATCTCCTCGCTACCATCTTCTTCAGACACAGGTATATTTGATCAATAAGTTAGCTATATAAATATTTTATTTATTTACAAACTTAAAAGAATTTATTTATAGGTGCAAGTGTCGGCTCACCACCACTTGTACATACGCCACCACCTCCCGCTACAGGTATGTATATTTTAATTTAAATTCTTGAACATTTGTTCTACTTATGAAAATAAGTTCTTGCAGGTCTCAGTGGCCTCCCACCTGTTGTGCATACGCCACTCCCACCACCTTCCGCTGCAGGTATGTATATTTTAATTATATGTTCGCAATATTTGTATCACTCCACATGACAATAAATTCTTGCAGGTCTCAGTGGCAAAAAGACTCGAGGATCATGTATGTATATTTTAATTTAAATTCTTCAATATTTGTTCTACTTATGACAATAAATTCTTGCAGGTCTCAGTGGCCTCCCACCTGTTGTGCATACGCCACCCCCACCACCTCCCGCTGCAGGTATGTATATTTTAATTATATGTTCGCAGTATATGTATCACTCCACATGATAATAAATTCTTGCAGGTCTCAGTGGCCTCCCACATGTTGTGCATACGCCAACCCCACCACCTCCTGCTGCAGGTATGTATATTTTAATTATATGTTCGCAGTATATGTATCACTCCACATGACAATAAATTCTTGCAGGTCTCAGTGGCCTCCAACATGTTGTGCATACGCCACCCCCACCACCTCCCGTTGCAGGTATGTATATTTTAATTATATGTTCGCAGTATATGTATCACTCCACATGACAATAAATTCTTGCAGGTCTCAGTGGCCTCCCACATGTTGTGCATACGCCACCCCCACCACCTCCCGCTGCAGGTATGTATATTTTAATTATATGTTCGCAGTATATGTATCACTCCACATGATAATAAATTCTTGCAGGTCTCAGTGGCCTCCCACATGTTGTGCATACGCCAACCCCACCACCTCCCGCTGCAGGTATGTATATTTTAATTATATGTTCGTAGTATATGTATCACTCCACATGACAATAAATTCTTGCAGGTCTCAGTGCCCTCCCACCACCTCCCACTTGTACAGGGCCCACCCCCACCAGTCAGCCCCTTGACGATGTCGGCAGTTGTCATGAGGGAGGCACGACCCATGATAGACATCGCCCGTGTTGGGTATCCGGGTAAATCTATAAGGTTATATTACATTAATTAGCCCTCAACTGTGTAATATGAATATTTTGACATTTGCAATTGCAGTATGAAATTTGAATCCCACGGCGCTGTCCATCATTCCACCGAACTCATGTTGGCACATGTGCCCGGGGCAGCTTCCACTTTCAGAGATTTTCCGATGTCCGTCCGCGATTCATTGTACAACATGTTCTTAGTAAGTAATTACGTCATTTAATTCAAGTATTTCCCAAAGTCTATTTACAACTTTATACTAAGTGTGAAAAGCAATTGATTTACAACGGTCTTTTCAATTCACATGTGGACATGACGCGGCGAGATGTCGTCGTGCCTGGGAGTCTACTATGCTCTCAAGTTACAAGAGGAAAATACATGAGGCCCGAGCACACGCTAAAAAATTGAGTGGGGGGAGTGAAGACCGACAATTGTGGAAGGCGCATCGCCCTCTATGGATGAGGCAGGAGGATTGGGAGATATCTTGTGACCATTTTACCGACCCCAAGTGGATAGAAAAGTCCGAAAAAGCCAAAGCAAACAGGGCGTCAAAACCAGGTTCAAATTTGCATACGAGTGGGTCCATCTCTTATGCGGCTCATAAACAAAAATTGGTAAGTAATATACCAATTTATCTTCTTACAATTTATCCCAATATTTGACTTTTTTTACTATGAATTGTATAACAGGCTGTGGAGCTTAATCGACCTCCGTCGTTCCTCGAGGTGTTCGACAGAACACACAAAAAGAAGGGGACTAATGATTTTGTGAGTGACACAGCTAAGTCAGCAGCGGTAAGTTTATCTACATATGTAACTTGTACCGTTCATTTAAATCGGCATGTAATTCATATGAAATTGACTAGTTATTTTATTCAATTTGTAGGAAACATATAGCAAAGCAGTGACAGAGAAGTACGGGGAGGGAGACACGCAGCAGCCGGAGTTCGATCCGGTGGAGTGGGTGGCAGCAGCTGACGTACCGAAGAAAGGCCGAATATATGGTTTTGGGGAGAGCCTAGACGCAAACGCGGTGACATCAGCGTGTGCGAGTTCTAGCTATACTTCTTCCTGTGGCAGTGCCTTCACTATACCTTCCGTTGCCCCCAGCGCTTCTGCCAGCGACATGATGGACATGGTCCGATCGCAGATTTCTGATATGCAGCGGCGGCAGTAGCAGCATTTCCAGCAAGAGATCTCTAGCCAAGTGTCAGTATTCTTGCAGGCAATTAGTGGCCTCCTCTCCCAGAGCGGAATGGTCCCTCAGAAATCAACCACCACCACAGCACAGCCCGCACAGGTGAGTCTCTAGCCAAGTTTTTATTTTGATGGAATTACTCAATTATGTTCATTATTAATTTTAAAACTCATTTACTTCAGAATAATTGAGAAAATCCGGGGGTCTAAAATTTGAAATACCGGTCGGACGGCCGTGCCGATCATTCCAACGCGACCGGGGAGATGAAAGTGACTTGTCAGAACTGACGGAATCTAAATCGGATGCCCGGTTTGAGCTCGGCGCTCAAAGTTCAGTTTTAAAATACACTTAGTTTAAATGAACTACAAGGTCGGGTCCGGGGGTCTAAAATTGGAAATACCGGTCGGACGGCCGTGCCGATCATTCCAACGCGACCGGGGTGATGAAAGTGACTTGTCAGAACTGACGGAATCCAAATCGGATGCCCGGTTTGAGCTCGGCGCTCAAAGTTCAGTTTTAAAATACACTTAGTTTAAATGAACTACCAGGTCGGGTCCGGGGGTCTAAAATTGGAAATACCGGTCGGACGGCCGTGCCGATCATTCCAACGCGACCGGGGAGATGAAAGTGACTTGTCAGAACTGACGGAATCTAAATCGGATGTCCGGTTTGAGCTCGGCACTCAAAGTTCAGTTTTAAAATACACTTAGTTTAAATGAACTACCAGGTCGGGTCCGGGGGTCTAAAATTGGAAATACCGGTCGGACGGCCGTGCCGATCATTCCAACGCGACCGGGGAGATGAAAGTGACTTGTCAGAACTGACGGAATCTAAATCGGATGTCCGGTTTGAGCTCGGCACTCAAAGTTCAGTTTTAAAATACACTTAGTTTAAATGAACTACCAGGTCGGGTCCGGGGGTCTAAAATTAGAAATACCGGTCAGACAGCCATGCCGATCATTCCAACGCGACCGGGGAGATGAAAGTGACTAATCAGAACTGACGGAATCTAAATCGGATGTCCGGTTTGAGCTCGGCACTCAAAGTTCAGTTTTAAAATAAACTTAGCTTAAATGAACTCCCAGGTCAGGTCCGGGGGTCAAAAACTTGAAATACAAGTCGAACGGTCGTGCCGATCATTCCAACACAACCGGGGAGATGAAAGTGACTTGTCAGAACTGGCGGAATCTAAATCGGATGTCCGGTTTGAGCTCGGCGCTAAAAGTTCAGTTTTAAAATACACTTAGTTTAAATGAACTACCAGGTCGGGTCCGGGGGTCTAAAATTGGAAATACCGGTCGGACGGCCGTGCCGATCATTCCAACGCGACCGGGGAGATGAAAGTGACTTGTCAGAACTGACGGAATCCAAATCGGATGCCCGGTTTGAGCTCGGCGCTCAAAGTTCAGTTTTAAAATACACTTAGTTTAAATGAACTACCAGGTCGGGTCCGGGGGTCTAAAATTAGAAATACCGGTCGGACGGCCGTGCCGATCATTCCAACGCGACCGGGGAGATGAAAGTGACTTGTCAGAACTGACGGAATCTAAATCGGATGTCCGGTTTGAGCTCGGCACTCAAAGTTCAGTTTTAAAATAAACTTAGCTTAAATGAACTCCCAGGTCAGGTCCGGGGGTCAAAAACTTGAAATACAAGTCGGACGGCCATGCCGATCATTCCAACACAACCGGGGAGATGAAAGTGACTTGTCAGAACTGGCGGAATCCAAATCGAATGTCCGGTTTGAGCTCGGCGCTAAAAGTTCAGTTTTAAAATACACTTAGTTTAAATGAACTACCAGGTCGGGTCCGGGGTTCTAAAATTGGAAATACCGGTCGGACGACCGTGCCGATCATTCCAACGCGACCGGGGAGATGAAAGTGACTTGTCAGAACTGACGGAATCCAAATCGGATGCCCGGTTTGAGCTCGGCGCTCAAAGTTCAGTTTTAAAATACACTTAGTTTAAATGAACTACCAGGTCGGGTCCGGGGGTCTAAAATTGGAAATACCTGTCGGACGGTCATGCCGATCATTCCAACGCGACCGAGGAGATGAAAGTGACTTGTCAGAACTGACGGAATCTAAATCGGATGTCCGGTTTGAGCTCGGCACTCAAAGTTCAGTTTTAAAATAAACTTAGCTTAAATGAACTCACAGGTCAGGTCCGGGGGTCAAAAACTTGAAATACAAGTCGGACGGCCGTGCCGATCATTCCAACACAACCGGGGAGATGAAAGTGACTTGTCAGAACTGGCGGAATCCAAATCGGATGTCCGGTTTGAGCTCGGCGCTCAAAGTTCAGTTTTAAAATACACTTAGTTTAAATGAACTCCCAGGTCAGGTCCGGGGGTCAAAAACTTGAAATACAAGTCGGACGGCTGTGCCGATCATTCCAACACAACCGGGGAGATGAAAATGACTTGTCAGAACTGGCGGAATCCAAATCGGATGTCCGGTTTGAGCTCCGCGCTCAAAGTTCAGTTTTAAAAGTTCAGTTTTAAAATACACTTAGTTTAAATGAACTGCCAGGTCGGGTCCGGGGGTCAAAAACTTGAAATACAAGTCGGACGGCCGTGCCGATCATTCCAACACAACCGGGGAGATGAAAGTGACTTTTTGGAACTGGCGGAATCCAAATCGGATGTCCGGTTTGAGCTCAGCGCTCAAAGTTCAGTTTTAAAATACACTTAGTTTAAATGAACTACCAGGTCGGGTCCGGGGGTCTAAAATTGGAAATACCGGTCGGATGGCCGTGCCGATCATTCCAACGCGACCGGGGAGATGAAAGTGACTTGTCAGAACTGACAGAATCCAAATCGGATGCCCGGTTTGAGCTCGGCGCTCAAAGTTCAGTTTTAAAATACACTTAGTTTAAATGAACTACCAGGTCGGGTCCGGGGGTCTAAAATTAGAAATACAAGTCGGACGGCCGTGCCGATCATTCCAACGCGACCGGGGAGATGAAAGTGACTTGTCAGAACTGACGGAATCTAAATCGGATGTCCGGTTTGAGCTCGGCACTCAAAGTTCAGTTTTAAAATAAACTTAGCTTAAATGAACTCCCAGGTCAGGTCCGGAGGTCAAAAACTTGAAATACAAGT